>CM023458.1:62069214-62626872 GCA_013339765.2 Haemaphysalis longicornis | reverse complement strand
GGTTGGTCGCTCGAGCTGAAGGCGCAGAACACGGCACGGCAAGCGTGGAGGTTGGATCATCCCCCCCCCCAGAGTCCATGTTCCCCAACCTCTCATCCACAGTGAGGGTGGGTGCAACAGACACCGGAGTGGCAGCACCACCTACAGAAGTCTTTGTCGTCACTGTTGCTGCAGTCACAGGCAGTGTAATGACGTTTTAGGCTGCCGAGAGCAATACAGCGGGGGGCGAGAATGGGACCAAGTCAGCACTCCTGTACTGGGTCACCACCGACCCCAGACGCGGCTGTGCCTCTGGCGAGCCACGTTGGTATACGTAGGAGAAAACATGGCATTTTTTCTCCGCGCTTCCTGGTAGGTGATGTTTTGCGCTACTTTGAGGTTGATTATTTGTTTTCCTGCTATGAACTTTTCACATGTTCGGGAATACGCTGCATGCGGTTGTTCACATTTGGCACATTTCAACTGATGTACAGTTTTCGGACGAATGATCGGGCGCTGCACACTTGGCGCACGTCAGGCATCCGCGGCAGGAGGTTGTACTGTGCTCATACCGTTGGCACTTGAAGCATCGGCGGGGGTTGGGGATTTATGGTCGGACTTCGCAATGCAAGAATCGTGCAGTGACTGACTGGGGAAGAGTGCTCCGATCAAAAGTTAGAATCACATGCTTCGGGGGTATTTCATTTCCATCACGCCTAATAATTATTCTCATAATTGCAGTAACCCCTAGGTCACGCATGCCGTCTATGATGTCAGAATCGGTTTTTTTAAAGAGGTCAGGTTCAGAAATTACACCTTGCCGGCTGTTTAAGCTTCGGTGTGGAGTGACAGATACTTTGACATCATGCATGTCAGTCTGGCTCAATAGTTTAGTGGATTGTTCTTTAGTTCGAGCTTCAACGATAATATCACCGGATGTTACCTTCTTCGCCTTGTAGCTTACGCCAACTACACTCACTATGAACTTAGCTGCCAAGAAGACTGATTTAATGATGATTAGTGCATCTTTCTTAACCGACTGTATTAACAGAAAACGAGGGAAGTTGTGAGGTCTTGTAAACAATTGAGCAGAAAGTCGCGGGAAAACCATTAGTTCGGTGCGATCCCTCTTCATGTCTCGATTGTTTGGTTGGTAGGGGGGGGGGTTAAATATACCATACGCTATAGTATACAGCAGGGAACGGGGGTGCTTTCTTCTCGAGCCTTACCATGTTAGCTATAGAGGTCCCGGAGCTCTCTGCCTGGTAAATAGACATCAAGCCCATCCGCCGGAGCTTGACCGGGGCTCTGACTGCCACCGTTTCATGTTTCTATCCTTCACCTTACAACAAATCGCCACGGTTGTTCCAACTTATGTTTGGGGGATCAGGGTCTACGGCATCGCAAATACCGTCACCAAGTTACTCAGGTGCGTGTCGTGCTGTGAGTGTGTGTGTGTGTGTTGCTCAGCTCGCGTGTGCGTGCGTGTGTGCTTGCTTGCGCTGCGTGTGTGTGTGTGTGCTTCTGCGTCTGTATGCGCGTGCGTGTGTGCGTGCGTGCGTGTGCGCGTGCGTGTGTGTGTGTGTGTGTGTGTATGCGTCTACGTCTGCGTGTGCAGTGTGTGTGTGTGAGCGCGTGCATGTGCGCGTGCGTGTGTGGATGCGTCTGCTTTGTGCGCGTGCGGTGTGTGTGCGCGCGTCTCGTGAGCGTGTGCGGTGATGTGTGTATGTGTGCGCGTGTGTGTGTGTGCGTCGCGTCTGCGTGGTGCGTGTGTGTGTGTGTGTGCATGTCGCGTGTGCGTGCGTCTGTCGTGGTGTGTGTGGGGCGTGTGCGTGTGGGTGTGTGGTGTGTGCGCGTGTGTGTGTGTGGCGCGCGTCTACGTGGGCGTGTGCGTGGCATGTGTGTATGTGTGCATGTTGCGTGTGCGCGCGCGTCTGCGTGGGCGTCGTGCGTGTGTGTGTGTGCATGCATCGTGCGTGTGCGCGTGCCTGGTGTGTGCGTGTGTGTGTGCGGTGCTGTGTGTGTGTGCGTGTGTGTGTGTGTGCGTGCGTGTGGCGTCTGTGTGTGTGTGTGCATGCGTCGGTGTGCGTGTGCTGTGTGTGGTGTGGTGCGGTGTGCGTGTGTGCTGTGTGTGTGCTGTGTGCGTGTGCGTGTTGCTGTGTGTGTGTGTGTGTGTGTGTGTGGTGTGTGTGTGTGTGTGTGTGTGTGTGTGTGTGTGTGTGTGTGCGAGTGGGGTTATGCGCACGCGTATGTGTGGGTGCACGACTGTGTGAGGTAGCTCGTACGTAACGGAGACGGTTTGGCACCCCTGCGTTTTCCAGCGCCCATACCGCTTTTTTCACCGTAACTTTTGATCAGGGTTGAAATATGCAGAAAATAAAACGTTCAACCCCGACTCTGCAGTCTTGCTACTGGGAGAAGTATTTGATCCATTTCGAGATAAGGCAACATACAACGTCTTTTAATTGCACTCGTAATTGCAGAAGTGTGTCTAGTTCTCTTGGGGCGTCAACTGCTCCTCCCTTTCGAAGAGGTGGTCCCCAGGAGGTGAAGGAACATTTTTGAAATACTCAAGCAGATCGGGGGGAAGCGTCGCCGCAGCGTCCTGGATCAAGAACACCAAGACTGCAAGATAAATATGCGGAGAATAAGTTTCGACCGTGCTTCATTTAATTGCCTCCCGCGCATAACCACCACGAATCCAAACTTGGAGACTGCATAAGATATCTAGCAACTTTAAAGAGAATGCGCCTTATTTTTCAAAATGGAGGTGTCTTTCTAACGTCACCAGGTTATAGGCGCTAGCCGCACGGAGTGTGTACACATACGTTTTTCACAAGAATGTAGGTGCTAAATTTCAAAATTTTTCCGCACTTTCAGCAACTGCATGATATATTTTCCGGTGGAACAATAATATTCCGCACGTTACAAAATATAATAACCTGAGTTTGCTGAAATATATTCCCGGGTACCCAACAGAAGTTTATCTGAATAAATGTATATTGCAAGTGGTATTACTGCTACCGTCTTTATTCCAAGCAAACGGCATCCACACCATGCCAGCCTTGAGAAGAGTCATGTAAGAAAAACGCAACACACACAAATAGCAGGGAATAATAAAAACATTGATTTTTGAATGCTACTTTTGAAACCTGCAAGGTGAGCAAATGAATATGAATGTTGCATCGCATAAGTGTTGACTTCATGCCAAAATCCCGATAGGTGCAGGGGTATAGGATAAACTTGGTGAACATTGGCTCCAATTGGCCCGGATGTAGGGCCTTGTGCATCAAGACGATATCGATGGCACGGTAAGATGTACCTTCGAAAAATGAATGTTATTACTTCGTTGAAAGTTAACAGAGCACTCTTTTAGCTTTTTTGCCCACCTGCCCCCCGTTAACGGCTCCAGATACATCTTATAGTGCAGTGCTATCTAGTTGATGGCGTTGTTTTGTGTGAATAAATTTAAATAGATATACTCAAAAGAGAAGCCCCTTCAACATTCCCCGAATCCTCGGTCCATAGCAGGAAATGGTCTAGCAAGTAAGGATGGGAGGACAACAGAGAAAGAAAGTTGACCCTAAAAGCACTCGTCAACGCCTCCTTCTCAGGCGGACGTCAGCAAAGTAGTGTCAAGCAGATCCTTCCTGTGAGGTTGGGCTCCAAGTGAATTGTCTTAAAGTTTCTAATCGTCGGTCGCAGCACGTCGTCGTTTTTGATGCTTGCTAGTACAAGCTCTTCATCTTCTCTTGGTATCTCTCTCTCTCTCCCTTCATTGTAGCGTGCATTCAATGTTGTTTATATTTTTGAATGTGTTAATAATTTTTTGATAAATCATATACTTTGTAATTCTTACGTCTATTTACCTTGCCTGCCTACCTGCTTTACATTTTGCACACATAGATTAACACACGGCTACAATTCCTCGTTTCGTCGATTTTATTTTCTCTCCTTCCAGTTTTAATTTAAAAAAAATGAAGCTGGTGACGTTAAAGGTGCAGGATATATGTATGACCTCGACTACCAAATTAACCCAGAAATCTGTAGGCTTAAATTCCGCTTGGGGATTCTTACCTTTCTGCCCGTAGTGCACCATACGAAAAGAAACACTCTCTGGTATGAGGATAGGGATGGGTGGGATACGTGTCTGCATCTATCCCAGTTAACAATGACGTCAACCTCAGAAAATTTACTCACCAGCCTCGTTTTGCGAAACAATTGAGGGAGGTGCACTTGACGGGACCTCTATTGCGTTGATTGCGCAAATTATGGAAATATAATTACCTAACTAGCGTGGGTACCTATGTTTTAAACAGGTGATCTGACAGAAATCAAGACATTGTTCTAGTTTCTTTTATATACCGAATACGAAGGCCGTCTCAACCAAAAATACAGCTAGTATGTTTTACAAATACCCAGGGGGGGTCTTTGGCAAGGCTACAACAGACAAAGCCGCTGATTTAAGTTGCCATAAACTGCGATAGAGCGGGGTCGCTTACAAAACATGGAATAAACCACTGGCTAATTAGATAAAACCATGGCGGCATTATACTCTACACGTACCGCAACCACGCGAACAATACTTATTTCCGATTTTAAAGGCAACGAACTCGCACAGGTCATTTGCTCGAAGCTATTATGACACAGTATAAAGAAAGTGTTAAAAGTATGTCAGATGCTCCGCCATACCCAGAGTGACAGCAAAAACAGCTAGAAGGCGGTTTTCAATGAAGCGAACCATGTTGAAGCTGGCTGCAAGAAAACGAAACAGATAAAGATTTCAGTGAGTTATTCACAACATCACTGTTCCGCAAACTCTTGCTAATAAAGAACTGCCGATTCAAATCTGGCAGGTGGTAGTAAAGGGTGAGTGCGAGCTGTACGCGCAGTACACGTTACGACAGAAGAGACGGAAAATTCAAAATTGGGAACAGAAAATTGTCCTGTAAGCGGGACCTACTCACCGAGAAGCCGGCGGAAAATGGGCACGCAAACGATTGAAACGCCGACAAATAGGCCTCTGTGAACGCACACAGTGGCACACCTTTCAGAATCCTCCATCGTCAACGTGAGACGTTAGTTAAGCCAGAAGTATTACATATTATTATTAATAAACTCCAAATGCATATATAAGAGATGAGCCTTGTAAGCTCGCACATGGCGACATTGCTCAAAAACGCACTGTAGGAATGCCAACTTTCTCGGACGATGATGATGATAGTGGGTGAAGTAAAAGATTGTGGAAACACGGAGCTTTCTCTGCTCAAAAGCCAATGTCTTCAAAGCCCGAAGTAAACGTCCAAGATAGAAATAGCTAGGCCCACTACGCACATCAGGAAAGCCAATTCGCAGAATGGGTTCCATTAGAGGCACATCAAGTGCCAAAATTAAAGACGCTTCCCGTGGTTGGAATTTAGCCTGGGTCCTTCGCTTTATAAAACTGCCGTCTACCCGACTGCAGATTTCGGACATGGCGAAGCAGTTTGGATTTTGGACATTGAGTGAGGTTGTATGGGGGCAAGCATCGCGTTGAAACCATATTTCTTTAAATAAACCACATTTCTCCTCATGTATAGAAATAGAATAAGGCCCCTTTTGTCACGGAATGGAATGAGAATGAGATGGGCTCAGATTTTAGACCAGCTGTGTCGATCATATTCTCCGGCCTGCAGCCAGACTGGCCCTGTAACCACTGCCACTGCAACCCAAGCGGCCAATCGCTGTCTGTAGTTCTATTGCCACCTTGGCTGAAGTTGCACTGGCTGAAGTGTTCTCGCAAGTTTAGTTCTACTGCGACTACTGAGCCTGGTTGAAGGATTGCGTGGCTCAGGTAGCAAAAACACACTGTTCCCGCGTAAGCGTGACCAGAAACGTTGACGCTAAAGTTCAATTAGCTACGAACGCGGGTATCTGCATTAGCCCCGACAGCGCGTATGTGTCAGCTTGCGGGTGTGCGTTGGGCTGATGTCTGCATAGGCTGCGATCGTGAGTATTCCCCGGTCGGACGACCCCAGCGGCTTGAACGCGAGATGGGGGTGAAAAAAAAGTTGATGTGTTCTAAATGTTCATTCGGCAAGCCTGGCCTGTGGCCTAAGAAAATCGGTGAAAATATCGAATTGTAACCAGCCGGACAGCTGGCGTGGAACGGGTGAACCGGTGTATGCCACGGCACTATGCCAACCCACCCGTACCCGATTCTTAGGTCTACCGCCTTCAACAGGACCCGCTTCTTGCGTACAATGAATTTGATATCTCTTGGTACGTAGTTAAGCTTAACAATAAGGGTTCCTGACGTTTAGCTTGAACAGACGTCCAACAGGAGCGTTTGGCGAAGGCTCTTCATGACAAGAAATAGAGGAAGGAAAAAACCTAATGGAAAAATTCGTAATGACGAAACAATTAAAATATGGTCAGTTAGGGTGTCCAATGTTTCGCGGCATGAATGATTTAGCAACGGTAAACTCAACTTGCACAAAACGTTGTGACACAAAATTTAACGCACAACTTGGCGGCATAACTCAAAGAGCAGTGATTGTCCCGCATTCGTACACCACAAGAGAAAGCATCGTTGCCACGATAGTTTTTTATATATCAAATCACGTCTTTATTTATTTATTTTCCTTTTGTTACAGAGCATGAGCCAATCACAAAAAGCTGCTGTTTCAAGCAGCTTGACGAGGTGGCTGGCCCAGTACTGGCAGCAATGATCGGCGCAGATTTTAACAGAAAAGTAAAGTGATACATACACACAGTATACATTTTCATTCGTGTGACCTAATACAGCATACAGATAAAAAACGCAACGAGGGACACAATTGAACTCGCACAGACGAAAATATAATGATAACCGCTATCTTACTATTCGTGATAGCAAAAAAAGAAAAAAGAAAACAGAAGAAAAGGATCCCCTCTCTGCAACTTCGTTTTTTCCAGCTGCGAACATCAGTTGAACAAAAGAAACCAAATATAAGAGCGCATCAAAGAAACAAATCGTGAAGACGTTTTCTTGACAAAATAGCATTATGAATGTTTCGCGCTTCAAATTTGTTGAGTAGTTGTGGAAGAATGTAAGAAAGTGATTGCATGTCATATTTATTGCGTGGTATCGGTACAAGCCATGTTTCGGTAAAGAGCGTATTATACAATCCCGTTTTCTTTTTTAACTCAGATAGGCCAGCCAAATATGCATCATTATTCTTCACTCGCAGCCAAAATGAACGCGCTAAGTGGTAATCATAAAAATTATTTGCTTTGATTATGCGGTACTGGCGAAATAATTCCGCTGTAGGATCCAAAAACGGCACGTTTGCAATGATTCGCACAACTCTTTTCTGCAACAGATAAAGCGTGTTCAAATTCTTCATAGGAGTCGTTCCCCAGACTAAATGAGCGTATCTGATATGGGGTAGAATAAAAGAATTATACAGAAAAAGTTTACGCTCAGGTAAGACAAATCTGTGTTTGTTTATTATGCCTACAGTTTGGTAAACCTTTTTACTTATTGCTTCGACATGCTTATCCCAACTAAGAGTACTGGAAAGATGAACCCCTAGGACTTTAAAATATTCCACTACCTCAATGTGTTCAGTACCAAGTGTTATTCTAGGCGAAGTGACAATTTTATTTTTTGGACGAAAAAGAATTGCTTTTGTTTTTGCTAGGTTAATTGTTAGGGCATTTTGTTTTGTCCAGTTTAAGAGCTGGTATAGGCTGCGGTTGGAGATTGTTTCGATTTCGCTAGTACTCTTTCCTGTGACTAAGAGACTGGTGTCGTCTGCGTAACAAATTAATGAAAGTTCAGGGTTTTGGAATGGTGTGTGAAGATCATTTATGTACACACTGAAAAGCAGTGGCCCTAAAATACTTCCCTGAGGGACACCTATGCTTATGGTTTTTAATTTTGAAGAAAGCTCGTTTAACGACACATATTGTTTCCGGTTTTTTAAGTAAGACGCAATCAAATTAGGCGCCACGCCATGCACTCCGTAGAACTGCATTTTTTAAATCAAGATACTATGGCTGATTGAGTAGAATGCTTTTGACAATCTATATAAATCCCTAGAGTCAAACTGTGGCATCTGAAGCTATGAACAATTATATCCTTATGTTTTAGTAGTGCAGTTTCAGTTGAGTAATTTTTTCCAAAGCCATGTTGAAAGCGGTTTAGAATTGAGTGTTTAGTGAAGAATGTAGTGAACCGGGAGTGCTTCAATTTTTCGGCAACCTTTGAAAATAGGGGCAAGATCGATATGGGCCTGTAGTTTTTGAACACGTTTTTCTCTGCTTGAGATGTCAGCAAGCTGCTGCCATCCCTCGACTTTGGCAACGTGCATGTATATTTTTGCAGCTTTCAAGGCGTCTGATAACGTCAGCCGTGTGTTTCATTTTTAAATCGATACAGCCACCAAGAAGTGATTTCTACGTTGAGAAATAAGAGTATTGGAATTGAACTTCCACAACATTCAGGAAGAGGGAATGGGCAAATTTCTAGCATTCCACGGAATTGAAAGCAATGAAATTTAATTTTTACAGAAATACTCTCCTTCAAATAGAAAATATTTATTTTCAACATTTTGCTTTCAAGATATTCCATGATGGAAAACCCGATTCTGTCGTGTATCTCAATAAATATAAAAGAGAAAGTTGTCGTTATGACCCCACCTATGAACCATACGTAACAAAAAGTGTTCGCACACCTCATGGTAAGCAAACGTTAGTCTTTCAAATTCTACTTTTTAAACAACTACCCGGCAATTACCAAAGTTCTTCAAAGTTCTTGTGCGATCAGCTTATCGAAAAAAGAAATGAAACAATTTTTTCCTGAGAAAATAATTGATGAACCTGACCGCCTTGTTTGGCAAATTTTTGCCATCACATCGGTTTTGAATAGGATGTCATTGTGTATTGTATTCTCTTTGGTTATAAGCCAAATACCTGCTATAAGTAGCATCCCCGCTCTGAATTACACCTTTTTTTCCGGGTATTGTTTGTTTGGTTTACAATTTTGAGTTTACTAAAATTGTTTTGATTATTTTACTGTCTCTAACATCTCTTGAATTGTGCTATCACACCATGCTCTCCTGTAATATATTGTGTAAAATAAACCTGTAATTACTTTTATACAGTCCCGCCTACGTCGCAGTGTGTTATGATTATGTCATAATTTGCAGTCACGGTTGTTAAATGTGCTTTCGTAAGCTGGTGCTGCTGCCGTTGCGCAACTTCAGATACGGGTCCTCGACAAGTGTCTCGAATGCCTATTGCCCCGTTCACTTCAAACAGAAGAAGAAAATTGAAATGTACCGTGTGATTACGTGTATCATGCCCAAAACATACAACAAACAAACAAACAAACAAATTGTGAAAGTTTAAAATCCTCCGAATAAATTTGGAAGAGAATAGGGCTGTCCCTATCGTAACACTGATACCAAGTCATTCGTCCCAACGAAAAAACATTCCCTTTCCAAAACATCAGGAAGAACGTCCGCCTTTCCATCGACAGATTGAAGCCGGCATACACACTCTTCGAGGAGACTCCAAACCCTTGGGCGTCTCCCCTAATCCGCCCTCAACCAAGCCCGACCTATCGGCCGGCGCCCTACACAAAGAGCCTTGTATGCCGCATGCGGTTCACGAAATTCCTTCAACACTGAGGGCTCCTCTCTTTGGGGGGAGGGGTGGTGGTTGTGTAGCGACGACTGCATCCGTGTATTTCACAGGGAGAACCCGAACCCGATGCAGAACCCGACCCAGTCACAGCAGAAGCAGAACGCAACACAGAGAAGCAGCCCCGACAGAGAACCCATTTCGAGTAATCAATGATGCGCCTTGGAAGCAGAGGCGTCATGCCGGTGGACCTTGTCACAGTGAACTTCGAGAAGTGCAAGCAAGCTCCACGTGCGCATTTCTCTGCAGACGCGGCCATATACAGAACCCCGCGAGGACCAAATTTCGGAAATGCGCTGCGTGTGGGAGCAATAAAGATATGCTATTGTACAATTTCATAAGACGTGCGAATACGCATATTCCTGTTGTGCTTCACAGTTTTAATACCTTATCTGCAGTGGTCCACCCTTTACATGCGGCGCAGTATTTTCTGGTTAATTTTTTTTCTAACGCCGCGAGACCAAGCTCAAGTTTAAAACGCTGCGCGGTTGAAAATCGGAAATAACCATAATATACCCGTAGAGGCGGGTATACGGGATGCAGTGATTGTTTCACATCTCTCCGATGATTTTGGAAACTTCTTCTAATAACTTTGTGCTCTTTTCATATGTAGTCTAAGTCTGGGGAAGGATATTTTGCTGTTATCCTAAGTGCGGTCTCAAACCATCATAAGCCAACTGCGAAAACCAAGAAAATCTTGTGACAACCACCAGGACGCAGTCCAAGCTGTCTGGCGGGAACTCACAAGAAGGCTGCCAGGTTATTTACATGACTCACCTTGAATTGAACCACCAAACAAGCGCAACAAAGGCGAGAACCGAGATACCCAACTCTCTACCCTACTCCAACTGGTTATGTAAAATCGCGCCAAAAGCGCACTTCCAATGGGCAAATGAATGTGGCTATTTTAATCCCTGCCACAGCAGTATCTCGCTTATTTCTATGCGAAACACGACGAAACACGACGTTCGTACGTTTTTTGGCAGGGTTTTATCACACCTGTTATCTTTCAGCCGCTGTTCTAGGAGAAAGTTGAACGGTTTGTCTTGTCACTAAAGTTTTATCAGACCTAATTCGGGTTGGTGGCTGGGACTGTAAAAAAGCTTTTTGTATGTTCATATTTGCTGTTTCCAGTTGGTTAGAGTCCGGCATTGAAACAACGAATAATTTCGGAATCTTTTTATGCGCCAAGAAAGAAACACCAAAAGATACTGCATCCTTCCACCAAGAAATATTTATTAAATAGTTTCTAAGCATCTGAGTTAGCTCTAGTCTTCAAGACTAAAGCCGAATTTTGCATTTGAGCAACAGAAAATCTCAATTCTAGGCGGTGACTCGTTTTGGCAACTTCTTAATTATTAAGGTGTGTAAGAAAATGAGCAAAACTGTTGTACACTTACGGGTTACGTCTGGGATGGTGTGGACGAGAACTTGAATCGCTGGGTATCGGTGGAAAAGCTGTAGTTACGCGCGCCTTATATGCAACGAAAAGCCGGGGAGGCTGTGTGACAGGTCAATTATTTTTATCACCAGTGCGATAAAACTATTCAGCCTGGGCTCTGAGTTGACATGTTTTCTCTAAAGTATCAAACGCAGAAGAATGCCCCATATGAATCAAAGAGTTTGAAAGAGGCCGCTTTCCATTTATTTTCTGAAAGAGGTCATGCCTTAATTGGCTTCCACTCCATAACACGCTATAATGACCACCAAAATAAGTAAAAGCAAAAGAAGAAAACGTGCAATGCCATAAATTTTGAACCTATATTTTCCTGCATAAGAGGGTTGCTCTGGTTTACTCATATCATGCGAAATGTTAGAGGAAAAATTGATTTTTGCAATACATTCCCGAAAAAGGCTCCGCCGTCGCAAGGACTGACCCATGTCCAATAACTGTGCTCTGTCCGGCTAGTTACTATTGAACCCAAAAAACAACACCAGCAGGCGACAGTACCACGCTTATATGACAACCATCTTTGCAAAAAACACTACAGCAAAGCAGGAAAAAATTCCAATTCCGGCCGCACCGGGGTGCCCCTAGAAACAATAGTGCAACCATTTTAACAATTTTTCACATGTTGAACTGTAGCAATGCTCCTCTGAAGCTTTTAATGCTTTGTTTCTTGCATAGCTTTACATGATTTCGTCTTCTGGCTTTCGAAGTGGAAAGTTGGGATTTTGTCGCATCGAAAAAAAGGGCTAATTCCTTTGGCGCATCTCGGCACTTGCTTGGAGAAACTTTTGAAATGCAAAACGCCTTTTAGGCAAGATTAGCGTTTTATACGATCAATGACAAAAATTATCGTTTGTACATTTCTTAAGGGACAGAGTAAAAGTAAAGCATTAGTTCTTGAATGAAATGTTTTTCTACGGGAACGCGTGCCAAAACTCCTGTTTGTTAATTTACCCCATACGCTGGCACGGACCATTTTTCTCGCAAAGTTTCCGAAGATTAAACAGTTTTTGCAAAAACGAGCAAAATGAGTAACCTCCGGAAAAAGAAAGATTTTGGAGAGTTTGTGGTGACATCTCTGAAACATTGCTCCTTCTCGCGATTAACGTTAGTAGATAATATTTTCTCTGCATTTGCATAGAAACCTTCCAAAAAACCACCTTTTCGAAAAGTTCTGTATATCAAATTGCTTTTCATAAATTCTTTTGGTCATTTTTAAAGATACGCCGTATTTAAATGCCAAGTGCTTTTATTGTGCTCGTATTATTGGTTTGTGTCTGTGTGCGTTTGTATGCACATATGCGGGGGTGTTGTGTATGTATCTCTGTGTGTAAATAGACCGATTTAAGGGTGCTTAATTTGAGACGAATATTAGGGTGATTAAGATAAAATAGTGTGGATTAAGATGCATTAAACAGGATACTAGCGTGGCTACTGTTAAGTGGCGCGGACGTGTAGACGAGGGGCACCCGTCAAAATAGTGCATCAAGCTTCGGATCCAAAAATCAGGGGAAATTTTTGGCAAGTATGAGCACCATTCTCGTGACGCTTCATACTCCTGCAAGCACGAAGCTTTAGCGTGTACTGTTTTATAGATTACTCTCTCTTTTGTTTATTCGTTTCTTTTCCTTATAAGTAGAACAATATTATATATGGTTGAAAAATATCTGATCACATGTAGCCCCGATGGCAAAGAAAGGGACCTCCTGTTTGCAGAAATGCAAGGAACACAACATCACAAACCTCGAAAGGAAAGATTTTGATCAACCTGGCCGCATAATGTCACCGAACACGATTTACTAGTATTAAAATCGGGAAATACAAAATTGGTTTAAAGCTGGACTGGCACTGCTTCTTCAAAAAACGCCTACATGCAAACCACATAGTGGGTGAACTTTATTTCCTATGTCATGAGGCCATAACAGCCTCAACATTTCTGCTCAAGGTTTTAGTTAAGACGAATAGCAGTAATCTTTGCCGCTCAAACACATTTTGCACTGATACTGCCTAAAGCTGAAGGAATGTACAGCCATGGACCAAAGAAATCCGAACGTCAAAATATGAACCGGTACACACAAATCGCGCGATTTCTTTCTATGAAAGTGAAATTGCAGCATGGCATTCTGAAAAGTGGCAAGGTTTGGTTTATTTATTTTCTAAAGCTACCACAACGCGTCATCAACTGGTTTTCAGAAGCATAGTTTTCAATTTCCCCTGTGCTGGTTTATATAACCCTGTTCAATTTTCGTTTGTCCATGACTGTGTGAACACCCGTCTCAAAAGATGATATTCAATTATGCAACAACAATAATAAAACAAATAGGACTTCACTGAAGGCTTCGCGTATATATTGCATTGTATAAGAAAACATGACGCACTGGAAAAACGTTGCTGAGCAATCAGATCGGAAGTGCTCGTTCTAATGCTTGTCTGGCTTAGAAAGGATGCGGAGCAAAAACAACACAGCGCTTTCTCGGGACGGGTATACGAGGCAGTTGAACAGAAGCCCTCCTCACAATTCCCATGGATTTCACTGCTCAATGCTGAGAACCCCCTGCAATCAAGTTCTCCGCACAAGCGTCGTTATGAACGAGACCTACAATGGGGGCGCCGCTGGTTCTGCTGGTCAAATTGTCGAACCTAGTGCAGAATCATCAGTTTGCATGCAATTTGAGAACTGCCTTAGAATATGGCAGGTTCTGCAGTAGCAGGTTCACACTAATGCCGCTGCTTCCCGTATCCGTTTCATTCTATCTATTGCAGCTATCTTGAAATGCAGCGGCTAGAAAGGACGTTCACAAAACTGTGCCCCGCCCCGCACAGGGCATCTTGAGTAAATTTGGTGACGGTATTGCCGACACACGCGGACCCCGAGAGCCCCCAACATAAGCTGTAACTACCGTAGGATGTGTTTCAAGGTGAAGGGTAAGAAGCTCAAACAGAGGCCGTCGGAGCCCTGGTCCAGCTCCGGCAGATGGGCTCCCTGTATGTTTACCAGGCAGGGAGTTCCGGGACCTCTCTCGGTATCAGGGTACCCGAGCGAAGAAAAGTACCCCCGTCCGCTGCTTCTTCCTATGCCATATGGTAAATCGAAAACCACCTCCAAATATGATCGGACCTTGAAAGGGTCCGCACCGAAGTATCTTTACAACCTCTTCCTGCCATCAACCCCCGAAACCCGACAACTACCCCCCCCCTTTTTTGATAGTTTAATCTGTTGACAAATCCAAGCCTCTTTCTTCACAATCCGTATTCCTTGCATCCAAGTTCCTTAAAGCCATCCTTGGCACGAGATACAATGCTAAAATCTAAGAACTGGTGAGGTCTTAGTTGAGGTCTGCACACAGCCGAAAGCTACAACTCTCAACAGCCAAACCCGCATGGCTGACCTGGATATCAGAGTCACACCCCACCACAGCCTCAACAGCTGCCAGGGTGTGATATTAGAGCCAGATCTCCTAACCGAGACAGCGACGATCTGCTCGAAGGCCTAAAACACCAAGGCGTGACAGAAGTAAAGCGCATCTTCATTAGGAGAGACAACAAAGAAATGACCACTAAAAACCTGATACTGACTTTTGACCGCTGCACACTGCCCGAGGATGTCAACGACGTTTTAATTGGTTTTTCTGTCCGGCCGTACATGCCGAACCCACGGCGCAGTTTTAAGTGCCAGCGGTTCGGGCATGGTAGCAACTCCTGTCGCGGTAGAACATGTGCCAAATGCGCCCGGCATGATCATCTATCCGACAACTGCACTGCAACCAGCTTCACCTGCCCGAACTGCCAGGGTCCACACTCGGCATACTCTCGCGCTTGTGAAAAGTTTCGACTAGAGAAAAACATCATTACCGTAAAGGTAACGGAAAACATCACCTTCCCAGAGGCGTGAAAGAGGTTCGCCTCTTTCCCCTTGGGGAAGTACACGGACGCGGCTCGCCGGGGGGCGAAGCGGCGTCTCGTTTCGGCGGGAACCCAGAACCGCGAGTTGAACCTGGTCCCTTCCCCGCCCCTCTCGGGTTGCCTCAGGCATCCCAACCCGTCACCACAGCGCTTGCTGAGCTAGCAGTGGCTGTGGTGGCAACAGTCACCGTAGGGACCGATGTCCCTTCGGACCCTCTTTCCTCACCCTCCCTGCTGCCACTGGAGCTTGCGGAGGCGATGGACACGGAGGGTCCCGCATCGGCTCCCACCTCGGCCGCACGCCCGTGCCATCTGTGGTGCTTCGGACACCTTCGGCGGTGGCTGCTCAAAAAACGAAAGGCACCGAAATGGGTGCCAAGTCCAGGGGGCCTGGTCCATCCGGCACCCCAAGGACATCCGAGAATGAGATGGACGTGGGACTTTTCCTCTCTTTGTCGCAGCGGAAGGAACAGGTCCCTGCATCCAAGCCTGTAAAAAGGCCGAAAAATCCCCCTCCGAGAGTCCAAACCCCGAAAGACGATACATAGACAACACACTCTAGTAGCTCCGAACACTTCATAAGGGGAAGAGAAAACATATTCTAATGAAACTGCAGAGGCCTTTTCAAACATCTCGACAATGTTACAAAATACTGCATGCTAATCAGTCAAGTGTAATGCGCGTTCAGGAAACACACTTGAATTCCAAACACAGAAATTTCCTGAATAGTGATTGATTGATTGATTGTAGGTTTTAACGCGACACCGCAACGCAGGCGATGATGCGCGCCGTAGTGGAGGGCTCCTGAATAATTTTGACCACCTGAGGATCTTTAACATGCGCCGAAATCTCGTACACACCGGCGTTTTTGCTTTTCGCCTCCATCATAAAAGCGTGCACCGCAATCTTGAATAGTTGCATGGTATTCAGAAAGGACAGCGATGGCTGCACACACTCTTCGGGCGGTGTCGCAATAATCGTTAGGAAATCCTTAGCATGCCACCCTATCACTTTGAACAATTTCCTTGAGGCTGTAGCAAACCGAACAATAATATTTAAAGGAGCCATGAAGACAAAATACAAGTTGGGTTTATTGGAAAGACTGCCTAGTCTCGATAACAATGATACCAATATCATCGCAATCTTCGAAAAAATACGGAGATATTAAAAAAAACAGGTGAAGCAGTCGCGACCCCCAAGCCAATTTCCCGCAACATTTCTATGACGTCACGAACCTTGTTTGTGTGATCGGCGGCCGCCTGACTGACCTGTCGCGACGACACATGACTGGACGTCTGTAATGGGGCCTCTAGTTCCATTTTACCGCGTCATGTGAATGCTAACGTGCAGTTAACGCACCGAAAATTATGTTTTATTGTTGGCCCGTATGGCGTCATTCTTGCTCATAACACGTCACTGTGGCGCAAAATTGGATAGTTTCAAATCGTTCTTGCTTTTTTTTCGTTAAAAACATCTTTTGGGGCTGTAATAAAGCTGAGTGAGATACTGAATCCTAGTTCTTTAAAATTACACGAAGTTGTATTTTCTCTTTTGTTGGCTCCTTTAATAGCGTGATAATGGTATGCTCTATATACATTCCTCGCGATTTTGCACTTTCGAGCTCCTAACTTGAGGCGCTGGTTGACCAGCTCCCCGAACCATACATCCTCACAGGCGACCTTAATGCACACAATTCTCTTTGGGGATCTTCTCGCACTGATGCCCGAGGTCGCCTGATAGGGAAGTTTTTACCATCTTCGGGAGCGTGGCTTTTCAACAAGAAACAGCCTTTATACCATAACGTAAGACACAATACATACTCAAATCTTGACTTGGCAATTGGTTCTGCAATTCTCTTTCCATGTCTTGAGTGGGGTGTGGGCATGGGCAAATATGGTAGTGACCACTTCCCCACCTCACTAACATATATACGTTAAGGACCACGCAGTCCATCTTGCCAAAACAGGTTCAATGAAGCAAGAGCTAACTGTAATACATTTACAGAGACATCTAAACTACACAACACCTCGATAGGACACAGACACGTTGAAGAAGCTACCCAACTCCTCACAGCGCACATCCTCGACGCCAGCGAAAAGTCCATTCCTCATGCCTCTGATACCCCGCGCGATCGGGAGGGCGTGGTGGAATGGGGACTGTAGGCGGGCGCGAGAGGCCCAGAACAAGGCGTGGGGTATCCTTCGTCGGTACCCCACGTCGGGTAACCTTATTTTGTTCAAACGGGCCAAGGCATTCGGAAAACTTGTGTGCCGTAAGGCAAAACGAGATAGTTGGCGTTCCTTCATAACATCAATAAACTCCTACACAGACGAACGAAAAGTATGGACAAGAATACGCAAACTAAAAGAAACAAAAAACACACAGCCTGCCTCTGGTCACCCACAACAGGTGGACGCACTCGAAGGCCAGGCTAACACACTCGAACAACACTTCCAACATTGGTCCAGCTCAGCACAGTACACCAAACAATTCATAAAACACAAGACATCCTGTGAGACGTCCTTGCGAGAGAGTACGTCGACTTGCATCTTATAACACCCCCCTTCTTACTTCATGAGCTGAACATCGCACTCAGTACTTGCTAACCTTCAGCTCCAGGCGCAGACAACATTACGCTACACTATAATACAACACTTACATGCAGACATACTTGAAACACTGCTTCACCTCTACAACAAAATATTTTTTTCGGCGCGCCTTTCCAGGGTCTTGGAGGACGGCCATCATAGTGGCCCTCCTGAGAAGGTGAAGGACCCTTCCTGCCCGCCAGCTATCGGCACAATCGCCCTTAGAAGCTGCCTGTGTAAGTGCCTGTGCAAGCTCCTCGAGATGATAAACAGGAGACGTGTACTTTTCTTCAGTACAACTGCCTCCTCGAGTGCTGCCAGGCAGGCTTCAGGGTAGGGCGATCATGAATGACTAACTTGTCGCCCCTGAATCATACATTAAGGACGCTTTCATTCACAAACAGGTTTGCGCAACGGCGTTTTTTCACCTTGAGAATGCCTATGACCCTGCTTGGCGTTACGGAATCCTCAGTGACCTGAAGTCTTTCGGTGTTTTGGGCATTATGTTAAACACCTCTTGCTAGTTACATGTCTTAAAGAACGTTTCGCGTAGTAGTTCGTAATGCACTGTCAAGGATTCATGTGCAAGAAAACGGCATGCCGCAAGTTGGAGTTCTAAGTTGTACTCTATTTATAATTAAAATGAACTCACTAGGTAAGGCATTGCCACCTACCATTTCTTACTCTATATATGTAGACGACGTGCAGATATCTTTTAAATCATTTATTATGTCAATATGTGAACGTCAGGTCCAGCTTGGTGTTAAAAAATTGCCAGCTGGATAGAGAAGGGTTTTTAACTCAATCCAGAAAAATATTTTTGCGTTGTGTTCTCCAGGATCGCGGGATCCGACCGGACCCAGATGTTACTCTTAGTAGCGTTTCAATTCCTCTTAAAAAGTGGCACCAGTTTTTTGGCGTAATATTGGATAACAAGGTACCATTTGTTCCCAACCTGAAACATCTTAAGCAGAAATGCCTAAAACTATGAATATTCTTAAAGTTCTCTCCCACCAGTCGTGTGGTGCAGACATGCAACTCCTTCTGCCTGTTTATAACGCCCTAGTGGGATCTCGGTTGGACAACGGGAGTGTCGTATAAGGGTCCGCTACAAAAACGGCACTAAAAATTCTGGACACGGTGCGAGATTTGGGGCTGCGACTTGCCTGTGGCTCTTTTCACACTAGCCAAGTCCAAAGTCTGTATGTAAAATGCAATAAATGGCCCCCAGATCACCAGAGGATGTACATGGACGTTGTATAGGCCTTAAAAATCATTTCTATAAAAATAATCCTTTCACTCCGACCATTAATGATGCATCTTCACAGCAACTCTTTTTAAATCGCCCATCAATCTTCATGCCGCTTCCTCTCATTATGCGAGAACAAGCTTCTGAGCTAGCAGACTCGTTTTCAGGAATCCACAATACACCCATCATTGATTCCATTCCACCGCGGCATCTCCGCCCTGTGTCATGTGACCTGTCTTTTATGCAATTTAAGAAGCACAGGTCACCAAGAATTGTGATTCTGCAGCATTTCTTGTTTGTGCAGGATAAGTACCGTTGTGCAGACTTTTACAGTGACGTTCCCAACACTGCAACTGCTTTGGCTTGTGTTCTGTTATTATACATTTATAATTATACAGTTACTTTTAAATCATTCATGTTTCTGTCAGCTTTCAGACGACATAAAACAGCATCGGACAGTGGTATACCATTCGAAATGCACTCATCATGACAGCTACGTGCAGGCGATTTTTTCTCACGGGACAATAAGTTATGCAGAATGGTTTGGACAATGGTTTGCGGGACATGGTTTGCAGAAAGTGCCAACATATGAGGAGCGCTATGCGAGCCGGGAAAATTGATCTGAACTCCAGGCGTTCAGTCGGGCACTTCTCTTTATATGTATAAACAGATAACACTGGCTTCTACCGGAAATTATGCTTGCACAAAGTCTTGACAGAGGGCGAGCGCTTCGCGAACGCGTGAAATTGAACTGAATTTCACGTTCAGGCGGGTATAGCTTAGAAGTCTCGCTGGCCTCTTCATACGCGTGTTAGAAAAAAAATTCTTAAGTAGGTTTTTGAGCAACTGTGTGAGCAGTATCTGCAAAAAAAAATTCAATATATCGACGGGCTTTTTATTCATTGAGAAATCTGTAAAAACACGCAACTTTTCCGAAATCTTGATTTCCTCTATTACGTGAGCATTGTAGAAAAATCTTCTAAAACAGTGTTTAAATACCTCTATAAGTTCGGATATGAACTAAAAGCAGTTCAATATTGGAACTGGCCTGCGATAAAAAATAAATATCAAAACAAAATTAGGCCTTTTAAGTTTCGCCCAGATATCATTTTTGACAACATTCACAACAATTTTGTGCTGCACCCTAATCCGAATGTGCTTACGAAATTTTAAGCCGTTTGAACCAGCAGTTTGTCTCCTCGTTGACATCACTCAGTAGGCGTTTTTGGGCGGGAGGCATTTCATTTCAACCTACCCTTTCCGCCTTTAGCGGTTCGCAGAGCGAAATCCTCAAAAATTGTTTTCTGCATTCGTATGAGTAACATTTATTAGCAAGAAACAAATGAATAAATCAATCACCGAAACATTGATTGGAGAATCATTAAGCACACCCATTTTGTTCTAAAATAAAAAACCGCCCCACTTGTGTTCGTTAGGACAAAACACTATGGGGGCTTCGAGAAGGATACAGTCACGCCGGACACGTTTAGACGGAGCTCGCGAAGTTTCAAGTTTTCGTCAAGAAATCTGCCATGTGAGTTCTCACCGTTTCGCACACCTCCTTGAGAACGTTCTAAAGCAGCTCTATTCCAAACTTGAACCTCAAAAGACCAAAATAGAGATATAAACATTTTCTTTTCTCGGCGCGAGGGTGGCCGGCGTGTCCACCGCAAGGAGGAGAAACAGTAATACAGAATTGAAGTCCGTGATTTGTGTATTACATTTATGATAAAGGTGCGGAGAAAAGAAGAAGGTGGTACAGTATTCAGCAGAATCACAACACTTGTGCGAATTGGTCGAAATTCATGGGTCAGGAAAGGAGGGCTAAAAGACGGTGACGCAGAGAGAGAAAATTCCTTGAAACGCTGAACTCAAGTTGTGTGGTTTTTACCCGCACCAGCTACACCTACGTTAGGAAGCACGCAGTAGTGAAGGGCCCCGGAATGAATTCCTACAGTTGGGGTACTTTCCTTCTCTGAAATGTGGACACACCAGAGTTCTCAGTTTTTGCCGACATCTGAAAAGCGCCCACCGCGGCCTAAATTAAAACCTGTGTCCTTGGGCCGTGGCAAGCGCTGAACTATCAGAATCAGAATATTTATTATCCGACGACGAATACTTAAGAAGCCAAAGATAGGTAAAAATAACGTCATAGCAAGAACGCATGCATTTGCTAGCAGCGGGTGTTTAACTTCCAAGTAAGCGCTTCGCACCAATGTATTCATAAAGCACGAAGGAAGAAAATGAACTTTGTTTAACCCTCTGAAAGAATCGTAAATGTTTGAGTATGTTTATTGGTGTTTTTACACAAGAGTAGTCAATTTTTGCAAATTCGGCTGCAACGACGTACACAAGAGCTTAGAAGAACTTCTGGCTGGGGTGGCTGGTGAATAGTTGCCATGATTTGAAGTGCCACAAAAAAAACATGGACGATGGCATAGAGTAGACGAGGAAGGCATCTCGTACACTCTGTTTCAGCGTCCGTGTATTTTTGTTGCGCTTCAAATCATAATAGATGCCCCACACTGTATGCCAATTAATCAGAAGACACTGGTGCTGAAATTGTGCGGATCTTCCCATTGATCACGGGGGCTCTTGCAACTGGTTAATTGATCAATACACCAGTTGCCGAACGAATATACGAGGTTTAAAAAAATACACTGACTAGAGTTACGTCCGACGTAACCCATATACTAAAACTAAAGTTACGTCCGATGGAACTTTAAGCCAGTTACGTCCGACGTAACCCAAAGTTGAAAACTAAAGTTACCTGCGGCGGAACTTTAAACCAGCCTCCAGAGTTACGTCCGACGGAACCCAGAATTTAAAGCTAAAGTTACGTCTTGCGGAACTTTAATCCAGTGTCTTGAGTTACGCCCGGCTTAGCCTGTAAATGATGGAAGTTACGTCCGACGTAAGTGAAAATAAAGAAAGGTACGTCGGACGTTCGCCGACCTTGAGAATCTTACGGTACGTTGGAATGAAGTCCCGTCTCCGGTGAAAGGACTTTACGTCGGACGTACCCGATTCCCAGAGGCTAAAGAAAGGCACGGCGGACTTAGCAGGTGGATGACTGTACAGACCCGTTGGATGCGCCCGTAGGTGTATACTGAGGTTGTGCTATGTGGTTGCCTCTGGAAATGAAAATCCATTGCCCCGGAGGAAGAGCCTCCCGTGCGATCTCATGCGGTTTACATAGGACGAGATTACCGTTGGGATATTGGTCGCTCGAGTGTTAGACTTGTTAAGCCTCTGTTCAAGATGCTATCCAGTCTGGCTTCGTAGCGACAAAGTACCGACTCGCGCTTGTGAACACAAGTACTAGGTTCGAATCCCCCAACGCCAGAAATTTAGTCCTTTTTTTTGAGACAATGTCCATTGCTGTGCATTTCTGCATAATGTTTAGAAGATGGACTGCAGTGGTTCGTATTCCGCCCCTTTTTTGGAAGCTGATGTAGAGCGGTACCATTTAGCCTATGGTACACGCAGCGTACAAAAACACGGTTTACATTTTCGAAACTTAGGGCAGGGTCACCATAATCTCGTTCCGAAAGAGGAACGAAAGTTAAATTTGCTGCAGTGCACACAGAGTGAATGTTTCGCAGTTGTGGGTGTTCGATGAAACACTATTTCGGCTGGTCAAGGAAGGACAGACTTGATTAAAGGCACACAGACATAGATCACAAGCTACAACAGATGGGTCCTCACTTTTTCGCGCCGTGTGCGGGGAAAAACTTACGAATGGTGTCTGACACCTAGGAAGGTTCATCTTATAAAAATGATAGAAAAATGCATAGCAATGGCCACTGTCTCGAAAAAAGGAAGGAAACCAGGAGGATTCGACCCCAGGACTTCTGTTTACGAGCGCGAGGTTGTTTATCGCCTCCACGAAGCCAGGCGGGATCGCATCAACAGACGTCCAACAAGACGAACAATCGAGCGAATAAGGCAACCACATAACACAACCATAGGATACACCTGCGGGTGGTTCGGACGGGCCTGCACTGTCAGTCCGCAGTGGCTTTCTTTAGCCACTGGGCATCAAGTATGTCCTACGTAAAGTCCCTTTAATGGAAAAGGGACTTGATATTGACGTACCGTTAGATTTTCGCCATCGTCGGACTTCCGACATGTCTTCAACCGCTGGGGTCGAGATACGTCCGGCGTACTTTTATATTCATTTTTGTAGGACGTAACTTCAATATCCTTTAAAGGTTAACCCGGACGTAACTGTAAACACTGGCGTTAGGTTCCGTCGGACGCAACTTTTGTTTACAATTCTGTGTACCGTCAGACGTAACTCTAGACACTGCATTAAAAATGGCCGCGTATCTGCTCCTTTAGTTGCAAATCTCGCCGAAAGACGGTACTCAACAGGCTCCCCTGTGAAGTAAAGGCCACCCTTCTCTTTCCCGCTCACCTCTCATGGTGTTCCTCTCCCGTCTCGTTCCTTACAAGATAACACGCTAGAGGTTCGCTCAAGTCAATTTATATTAACCGCGTTCCACTACTCCACGTCGGGTGTCTCGGTGGGAGCGCTGCAGTACGGTGGAGACGCGCGTAAATTGAGGCACCCTACTACAACGTTTATTGAACCACGTTGCCCTACTCACACGAGCGCTCCAAGCAGAACGTGCATCCAACCTTGTGGATACTTTCGTTGCTATTGCCGTTTGAATTCCTAAATGGCCCAAGAGGTAGCGCTGGGAACAGCAGGCGACGGTTTTAAGTGCAATGCACTTCTTAAGCGCCCCTGAACCTGCGTCCACCGGCGATGTCCGCATCACATACCCACGTGGGGGATTGGCCAGGAATCTCCTCGTCTTCCTTGGCAACGGGGGGAGATGGGCGCGCGCTGCCTGGCCGCTGACATGGCACATACCCACGTGGGGTATTGGCCAGGAATCGGGCGTGAGAAGGGCTAATGCACCCGCTTAAAGGAGTACTGACACGAACTTTCAAAGCTGAGATCCGCTCTAGCAATCAAGTACAACGACAACACAAATAGGTGTCGTGAATAAATGCATCTTTCTTTCTTTGTAGTTGTGTGTGTGTGTGTGATCTCTGTTTCGCGAACATTACCGAACCGCGCAAATTCAACTCGTGCATTCGCACTTTCACATTCTTCTCTCGGGGAAATGCGGGGAATTTTTTCTGCCATTGATGTAGTATTTTATTTCCTATTGCAAAACCCAAGGATACATAAATTTTTAATAAAGGAACACGGCAAATATCAAACATGTGTTCATTTGCTGCCTTATATTTGAGTAATCTCTTGTTTTTGTTCAACAATGTCTGCAAGCATGAACACTGACACCGGACTTAGACGTTTACATTGGCTGTGAGTATATAAAACTTTTGTGGAGCATCTATTCACTTTCCCCGGCTGGCTGAGTCTAGCCACAGACATGTGGAGAGCCGAAGACGACGAAGGCAGGACTAGGGGCAGGGGAAGAAGAGAAGGTTGAGGAACAGAATAAAAGGTGGGTTCCCTAGTGAACAGCCTCGGATCATTACATTGGCGCAGCCGACAGGATTCCAAAGACCGACACTATGTGGATTATTCTGCATGCCACGCGGAACTCACAAGGCAAGTTTTACTTCTCGTCATGCCAAGTCGACGACGCAAGTGCCGTACAACTTGCCCAAGTGCATCACAATACCACAACTGTGTGACTGGGTTGCAAAGAAGTCCGGCCAGACAACCGAGGACCTGACTACCCAGTCTTCTCTCAAGCTCAGGGTGAAGCTGTCCCAGTTCCAGGAATACTTCATGGAGCCAACCATGAGGACGTCAGGGAACACGAACACGGCCCCGAGCGTTAACGTTACAACCATGGACCCAGGCCTTCTTCTGATTCTGCAAGAGCAACAACGGCAGGCTGAGAGGCAACAACAGCCCACGGATACCCTCATCGCTACGGTCCAAGCTCAACAAAGACAGCGCACAGAAATGGTGAAGCCGGATCGGTTTGACGGAGAGAGTTCAAGTCCTGAGGATTGGATTCGTTCCTATGAATACGCATCCGAGAAGAACTCCTGGCACCAAGCTATGGACGAGTGGAAAACATGCGGTTGTTTTTGACGGGACTTGCAAAGAAGTGGTATGAGCTGCACTTCTCCACACACGCGTCAGGCAGCTGGGACAGCTGGAAGGCAAGCTTTCTCGCAGCGTTCAAAGAAAACCCTGTGGAAAGGTGGGACCTTGCAATTTTCTATAAATACCGATCGGGCAAACCCTTGAAGTATTTTTACGAGAAAAGGCGCCTACTGAAAATGGCTGATTTTAATCTCCCGGAGTCTTCATCTGTGCCACTGATTATTCACGGGTTGCCTAAGGATCTTCAGAAGCAGGTGCAGCTTAAGTCCCCAAAGACAATCGAGGAACTTTTGGAGTGTTTTCAAGGCTTGTGTATAGATGCTCCTCCGAGAATGCAGGGTACGCGATGTTTCAATTTCCAAACCGGGCAAGAGTCACAGAGGTCTGGAACTTCCGAAGTGTCATCGGGTACAAAAAGAAATTGGTACCGAAGACATGGTGCCATTACCCTGCATCTCCCTGAAGTGACAATATAACCTCGGACGAATCCCGTCAAGTCGAAGCACATAGTAGCGGTGAAGCAACCCAGAAAAAAACTAATACATGAGGGTGATCCGTCCCACCCGACGACAAAAATTGAGACTGTTTACTTCACCACATTAAATCTTCTTTTCATAACTTTGGGAGTTAACGGCACCGACGTCACAGCACTAGTTGATAGTGGCCCTTCCGTGTCCGTTATAAAAAAGTCACTCGTGTTTGACAGAAATATTCTTCATGGGAGACCAGTACAAATGCAGGGCTTTGACGGAAGGAGACAACTTTACGATGAGTGGATAAAAGCCAAGGTGACGTACCAAGGTTAAAGCACAGAGGTCGACGCCTTAGTTGTTAATGGGTGCGAATACTAATTCCTACTCTCAATACCTGATATGAAAAGAATTAAAATAAACCTATACTGGAATGATAATGTGTGCGTTGACACGGAGGCCTGCGGTTCCCTGAGCACAACCGACCGACTTGTTCGGTGTGAGGAGGACGTTCGCCTCAAGTTTCCAGAGCTCGTTTGCGTCGGTACTTACCCGCCAGCAACAACAAAATTCTCTGTTCCTTTCAGGCTTGCTGATGTAACACCCATTAGACGAAAGCCTTACAATATGTCCCGTGAAAGAAGACTTTGGCTAAAGAAAGAACTTCAGAACATGATGGAAGCTGAAATAATACGCCCGTCAGTCTCCAAATTCGCTTCCCCCATTACATTAGCGTTAAAAGAAGATGGCTCATTGCGTTTTCCCACAGATTACAGGATTCTAAACCGACAAACTGACCTTTTCCCATTTCGATGCTACGAATAGACAACATCATTGAAGAGACCGGAGGCTGCCACGTCTTCTCACGCATAGACTTGTGCAAGAGATTTTGGCAGATTCCTCTCGAGGAGGAGTACAAACAGTACACGGCTTTTGTCACACCATTCGACGTGTACAAATACAACCGACTACCTTTGGGGTGGAAAAACAGCCCCGCCTGGTTTCAGAAGATGATGAATGGGGTGTTGAAACCATTTTTGGGCCTATTTTGCAATGTTTATGTTGATGACATTATAGTGTACTCCGAGGATGATAGCTCACATGTGGAACATTTGACCGCTGTCTTGACCGCCCTGAGTGCAGCCAAGCTGAAAGTCAATTTTAAGAAAAGTGAGTTCTTTAAGCCGAAAATCACATTTCTCGGGCGCGTGTTGGATGGATTCACTAAAAGCACGTAAGAGGAGTCCGTTGAACGGGTACGAAATATGAAGCCAGCTGAAAACATACACGCACTGCGAGTTTTTCTCGGTCTGGCAGGACACTTCCGGAGCTTTATTCCGGGTTTCGCTGCTCGTGCCAAGCCACTAACAAGCAGGCTTCAAAAAAGTACGGCTTTCCAGTGGACAGAAGAGTGCAAAAAAGCGTACCACGACTTAGTGTCAGCCATTTCATCTGACCCCGTGCTCACGCTGCCAGACTTCTCACTTCCTTTTGAGCACACAACGGACGCTTCTCACTATGGTGCTGGCGCCTTTCTATAGCAATGAGGACATTCGGCTACAAACAATCGAAAACTACACGTGGTTGGGTACTACTTGTATATGTTCAACAAGTCTGAAGAGAACTACTGTACAACAGAGAAAGAGGCTATGGCTGTTGTGCTAGCGGTGAGGTACTTTCGATCGTACCTCTAGGGCTAGAAGTTCAAGCTTTTTACTGACCACCAGGCCCTTACATATCTCCTGCATGACAGTCAGCCTAAAGGACGAGTATCTCGTTGGATCAGTGAATTGCAGCAGTTCGATTTCGACGTATTTCCCCGATCCGGGCAGTTGCTTTCAGATGCTGATGCCCTTTCCCGTCTTCCTTTTGACATAAACTGCAAGACTGGTGAAGAAGTAAATGCACTGATAGCTCTGAGGTTGTTGGAAGAAACCGAAGAACTCCAGTGTGTAGATGGGCGGTTTCACGTTCCACCTACACTGGTCAGAAAAGTTTTGGAGCTCTACCATGACAGTCCAGAGTCAGGAGGTCACGACGGCTTCTGGCGAACATATTACAAGATCAGGAAGAGGTTCACGTGGCCACACATGAAAAGAGATGTAAGCGCATACGTCCGCTCTGGTCACTCATGCCAAATCAACAAGGCCATATACAAACAGAAAATGGATGCAATGAGTTTGCCAGCTAATTGAAAAATACCATTTGAGACAGTACATCGCGATTTTGTGGAGCTCAAAAAGAAGGGTGAAGGGGTAAGAAGGACACAGTCTTTCTTATTGTGTATCGATGAATGCTCCTTGGTAGTGGCTGCAAAACCAGGAAAGGAGGACGCAAATACTGTAATAGCGCTTTTGAACAGAGAGATGTTTATTGGTGTAAAATACGTTGTGTCTGACAATGGACCTGGTTTCAGGAGCCGAGCAATGATACGCTGGGCGGAAAGCAGAGGCATCACACTCAAGTTTGCAGCCCCCTATCACCCGGCGGCTAATGGTCTTGCAGAACGGGCCACAGGAGACATTAAACAGTACATCCACTTCTACCCTAACTTTTCCGAGGGTTGGAAGTGCTGTCTGGAGGCGGCGGTCACGCATCACAACTGGTCGCACACAAGTGCGGCGGGGTGCAACCCTCAGTATGCAGCCATTGGTAAGCCATCATACCTGCTCGCTGACGAGATCCTTGGTCAGACGACAAGGCTCAAACTTCAAGAAACGAAATGGACAGTCGAGGGTGAAATGAAGTATAGGGAGACGACGAAACGAAAAGGAGTATTCCGGCTATTTCTCCAGGCGATTTGGTCTTGGTGCGAAAAGGATGTGCCAACTTTAAAACCAGACCTATCGGGCCCTTCGAAGTCATAAAGACAGCATCTACCGTTGGCGTTTTGAAGACCGTGTGGTACATGACGGGTAACGGGACTGTTGAAGTGATGATGATGATGGTTGGGTTTTTATGGCGCAAGGCCGACTAAGGGCAAAGAGCGCCAGAGAAAAGGTTATTTAATGAAGTGAAGTGGTTACCACAAAAAGGGCAGGTAAAAAGGAGAAAAAAACGTGTAAACCGAACGTACCCCGCACGGGG
The DNA here is from genome assembly GCA_013339765.2 of Haemaphysalis longicornis. Lineage (NCBI taxonomy): Eukaryota > Metazoa > Arthropoda > Arachnida > Ixodida > Ixodidae > Haemaphysalis > Haemaphysalis longicornis. The sequence goes on along the minus strand of CM023458.1, from coordinate 62,598,377 downwards.
CACCTTGAGTAATCTTGGTGACGGTGAGTGGCGACACCGCGTACCCCGAGCCCCCCATACTTAAGCTGTCACCTACCGTGGCTAGAAGTTGAAAGGTGAAGGGTTAGAAGCCGTGAACGGTGGCCGTCGGAGCCTTGGTCAAGCTCCGGCCGATGGGCTCCCTGCCTGTCTACCAGGCAGGGAGCTCCGGGACCTCTTTGACTACCAGTGTAAGGTCAAAAAAGAAAGTACCCCCGTCTCCCTGCTATTATACTATGCTATATGGCATTTTCAAACTCCCCCCCAAACGTGATCGGCCCCGAAAAGGGGCCGAACAACGAAGTGAATTTCCCACCACTACCTACTTCATAGAATTCTCCAGACCTGACAAGTGTACCCGTTTTTTGATCATGGAATCTGCAGAAAAATCTGAACCTCTTACCTCGAAGTCAGTCTTCCTCAGTTGCAAGTTTCTTGAAAACATTCTGGGCAAAGAACTACAAAGCAAAAAAGCTAACCAGTGGTGAAATCCTTGTGGAAATACAGAATCAACAACAGTCTAAAATTCTCCTCGAACAGAGCATGATCGGTGACTTGCAAATTAAGGTCACTCCTCACCGCAGTCTAAACACATGCCAAGGTGTAATTTCTCAATTTGACCTAAAGGCGAAAAAGACTCCGACTTGCTGGAGGGCCTGCGTGAGCAAGGCGTTACTGCAGTCAGACGAATCACCATCCGTAGAGACAACCAGGAAATAAAAACAAAGCATGTAATTCTCACTTTCGACCGTTGCAACCTCCCTCAATATGTAAATGCCGGCTTCATCCCTTGTGAAGTCCGTCCCTATGTTCCCAATCCGCGTCGGTGCTACAAGTGCCAGCGCTATGGGCACGGCACTTTACAGTGTCGGGGGAAACTGACGTGTGCCAAATGTTCTGATCACGACCACCCTACAGACAATTGTAAAGCGAGTAGCATGAAATGCCCAAATTGTGAAGGCCCCATGCAGCGTACTCGCGTACCTGTGAAAGGTTCAAAACTCAGAAACGCACATAAATTTGAAGGTAACGGAAAACATCTCGTACCCGGAAGCACGCAAAAGGTTTGCCTCTTTGCTTCTCCAAGGTAGGGCCGACGCAGCTCGGCCGGGGGGTAGAGCGGCGTCTGGTCTCGGTGGCGACCCAGTTCAGTGAGTCTGATATGGTCCCAGGGAAAAATATTATACAATGGAACTGTAGAGGCCTCATCAAAAATCTTTACGATATATATCAGATACTGCACACCAAGCAGCCAAGTATAATGTGCCTGCAGGAAACTCATCTGAGCAGCAAAAACACTAACTTCCTGAATAATTATATGGTATTTAGAAAAGACAGAGATGGATGCACACACTCCTCGGGAGGTGTGGCTATTGTTGCTCGAAAATGCGTTGCATGTAATACTATCTCCTTAAACACTGTCCTTGAAGCTGTTGCGATCCGTTCAATAATATTTAATAGATTAATAACAGTGTGCTCCCTTTACATACCGCCTGACTTCCAGCTCTCGAGCTCGGATTTCGAAGGGCTGGTAGATCAGTTGCCTGAACCTTACATCTTGATAGGCGACCTGAATGCACATAATTCTCTTTGGGGCTCTTCCCGCACCGATGCCCGGGGTCGCCTCATTGAGAAATTCTTAACATCGTCGGGAGCATGCCTTTTCAACAAGAAACAGCCAACATATTATAATATAGGACACAACACCTACTCACACCTTGACCTGACCATAGAATCGGCAGTACTTCTTCCGTCTCTTGAATGGGATGTGGAGACGAATCCATACGGTAGTGACCACTTCCCTACTTCATTAACATACATAGACAAAGGCCCTACCTGTTCACCTTCCCATAATAGGTTCAATGAAGCAAAAGCAAACTGGAATACATTTACAGAAATCTCCGAACTACACTACACATCTATAACACACCTACACGTACATGAAGCCGCCCAACTCCTCACGGCACACATCCTCGACGCCGCCGAAAAGTCTATTCCCCACGCCTCTGGTGCTCCGCGCAACCAGAGGAGGCCGTGGTGGAATGAGGACTGCAGGCGGGCGCGAGAGGCCCAGAACAAGGCGTGGGGTATCCTGCGCCGGTACCCCACGTCGGGAAACCTTTTATTGTTCAAAAGGGCTAAGGCGATGGGAAAACGTTTGCGCCGTGAGGCAAAACGAGAGAGTTGGCGCTCATTCGTAACATCCATAAACTCTTACACTGACTCTCGCGAAGTCTGGACACGAATACGCAAACTAAAAGGACAACAGACACACAGCCTGCCCCTGGTTAGTACCACAGGGGACACACTAGAAGACCAGGCTAACACACTCGCACAACACTTCCAACACGTGTCCAGTTCAGCACACTACACTAGCACTTTCATGAAACACAAACAATTGGCTGAAAAGAAGTCTTTACTTGATAATGATAAGTCAACCTCCTCTTATAACTCGGAGTTTTCACTTCATGAGCTCAGGGCCGCTCTGAGCACTTGTAAACCCTCAGCTCCAGGCCCAGACAACATCACATATACAATGATACAGCACCTACACTCAGAGACTCTTCTAACACTCCTCAACGTATATAACAAGATTTGGCTTTCGGGGCACATTCCAAACTCTTGGAGGGAGGCTATAGTTGTAGCTTTCCTGAAAGAGGGGAAGGATACTTCCTTTCCCGCTAGCTATCGACCCATTGCCCTGACGAGCTGTCTTTGCAAGGTTTTCGAGAAGATGATTAACCGGAGGCTTGTGTACTTCCTGGAGTACAATGGACTTCTCGAGAGCTGCCAGGCAGGTTTGAGGGCAGGGCGATCTACACATGATCAACTCGTTTCCTTAGAATCCTACATCAAAGATGCATTTGTTCATAAACAGTATTGTATGACAGTATTTTTCGATATTGAAAAAGCGTATGATACTGCATGGCGCTATGGAATTCTTAGCGACCTTAAGTCTTTTGGTTTGTCAGGCAACATGTTAAATACTCTTGCAAGCTACATGTCGGAGAGAACTTTTCGTGTGAGAGTGGGCAATAGATATTCCCGAGTTCACGTCCAGGAAAACGGTGTGCCTCAAGGGGGCGTTTTGAGCTGCCCGCTGCTTATTATAAAAATGAACTCGCTGGGAAAAGGATTGCCACCAACCATTTCTTACTCGCTATATGTAAACGACGTTCAAATCTCCTTCAAATCATGTAATCTGTCCGTTTGCGAGAGGCAAGTCCAGCTTGGTGTCAACAAACTCGCTGACTGGGCAGACAGGAATGGATTTAAGCTTAATCCAGACAAGTGTACCTGTGTTGTATTTTCAAGGAGGCGCGGAATCCATGCTGATCCTAATATTAAGCTTAAAGGTGTCTCAATCCCTCTCAAAAAGGAACACAAATTTTTAGGCGTGGTGCTAGATGAAAAACTGACATTTATTCCTCATATAAAACACCTGAAACAGAAGAGCCTCAAAACCATAAATATTCTGAAGGTCCTTTCGCATTGCTCCTACGGAGCGGACAAACAGGTACTCCTCCGCGTTTTTACCAGCCTTATTGGCTCACGGTTGGACTACGGGAGTGTCGTCTATGGGTCCGCCTGTAAAACGGCTCTGAAAATGTTGGATCCAGTGCTGCACTTGGGTCTCCGTCTTGCATGTGGAGCGTTCCGGACGAGTCCCATTGAAAGCCTGTATGCAGAGTGTGATAGGTGGAGCCTTGAACACCAGCGTTCGTATACTTCATTGCTGTATGCTATTAAGACGACTTCTGTAAAAAACCACCCATGTAGTTTTATCATAAGCAACACCTCATCTGATCCGTTGTTCGCAGCACGGCCATCGATACCCGCTCCTTTCTCTATCCGAGTGAGAGCCCCTCGCTAAGGGAACTAGGGATTTCATTTGAGGAGAGCATGAAGTGTTCTATTGCTGACCTCATTCGCCTTGGGAGAGGTCAGCAATTTCGTGTGATATTTCTTTTAAACATATCAACAAACGAAATGCGCCTAGAGAACTTATACTACAGCACTTTCTTCAGTTACAACACAAATACCCCCACACCACTTTCTACACCGATGCTTCAAAGTCTTCTTCAGCCATCGCATGCGCTGCACACGGCCCCAACTTTACCATTACGAAGAAGTTACACAGAAATAGCAGCATTTTTACGGCCGAAGCACATGGGTATCTTATTAGCAGTACAAACACTACACAAACTAGAACAAAACACTCTATTATCTTTACAGACTCTCTAGGTGTGGTAACAGCCTTACATGGCTTCAGACGTGCAAAAAACATTGTCCTCCAGCATCTAATCAAATCTCCAACCTTTGCTCATCACTCAAAACTGAAAATAATTGTATTCTGGGTTCCAGGTCACAGTGGCATTCTGGTGAACGAAATTGCTGACCAGAGTGCCGCTGTAGCTGCTCTCACCAGTAGCATAGATGTACCATGTGTTCCCTACCTCGACCTGAAGCCACTGGTACGGACAGCCTTGCGCAAATCTCGGCAGGAAACATGGGACACACAAACAGAGAACAAACTCTACACTATAAAGCCACACTTAGGTAGATACATAACAGACAAACAAGACAGACACAAGGAAGGTAGCCTTAGCCAGGCTACGGATAGGCCACACTTAGGTAACACATTCACACTTGCTCACTGGGTCTCCGTGACCCGTGTGCAGCAGGTGTGAAGAGGGTCTATCCGTAGTTCACATACTAATCACATGCAAGGTACTCCGCACCACACGACGCAAAGACTTTCCAGAAATCTACAGACAACAAATCCCACTCCACCCATCGCACTTCTTAGGCGATGAACCAACGTTTACTGTCAAACGTGTTTTTAATTATCTATCAGAAGTTAAATTTCTCAATCTCATATCGTATCATGCATAATCACAACCTGGCCCTCTACACCAGCCATCCCCATTGTCTTTATTTGTTTTTACTTCTGGTGCTATTCACTTTTATTGTTGACTTAATCTGTGGTAGCTAACCATCTTTTTTTTGGCGCTCTTTGCCCCAGTTGGCCTTGCGCCATTAAAATGCAACCATCATCATGTAACCCGAACATAGTAAAATCAATTAAAGATAATAGTGATGGCTGGTGTATAGGGCCAGATTTGATTATGCGTGATAGGAAATGAGGTTTAAAAACTTCACGTCTGACAAATACTCAAACACACGTTCAACGGAAACAATAGCAGCGTCACCTAGAAAAAACGATGGATGTAGGGGAATATGTTGTCTGTAGAGTTCTCTGAAGTGTTTGCGTCGTGTTGTGTGAAGTGCCTTGCATGTTATTAGTATGTGCACCACGGATAGGGCCTCTCCGCACCTGCTGCACTTGGGTCTAGAAGATCCCGTCAGCAGATACGAGTGCGTTGCATGGGTGTGCCCTTTCCGCAGCCTACCCAAGGCGACTTCCGTGTGTCTGTTGCGTGAGTCAGCTGTGTACCGTCCCAAGTGTGGCTTTATTATATGTAGTTTGTTGTCTGTCTGTTCATCCCAGTGTTTTTGCCATGTTCTGCGCAGGTGTTGTCTTATGTGTGGCTTGAGGTCTGTGTAGGGTATCGTTGTAATGTCTATAGTGTTCCTGAGTGCAGCAGCAGCGGCCCTCTCGTCTGCCAACTCGTTCCCAGCGATCCCTGCGTGTCCTGGGACCCAGCAGAGGACCAGCTCATGCTTTTGTGCATACACGGACATGATAGTGTTGAATACAAGATTAACTATGTGGTTCTTGGGGGGGCTTGTGCGATGACAGTGCGCGAACAACACTCAAATAATCTGTGTAGATGATGTAACTGGGAATTTGATTATCAAGAATGTGTCGTATAATCAGTAAAATTCCATACGCTTCTGCTGAAAAAATTGTTGTGTGCACGCTCATGGTTCTGGCTGCATTAAAATTTGGACCATGAGCAGCGCACGACACCATAGTGGAGGTTTTAGAAGCGTCACTATAAAATTCTGCACATGTGTATTTAAACTGCAAAGACAGAAAGTGCTGTTGTATTGCAGCTCGTGGTACACGATTTTTGTCAAGTCTCATAAAAGAAAGGTCGCACCACACAGGGCGAACTTGCCAAGGCGGTAAACTGTTAGAAAAGGATGACCTGTACACATCTAAAAACGAAGCACTGAGATCCGAGGCTCGCTCTCTCACTCTAAGTGAAAAGGGCAGAGGAACGGATGGGCGATTTACAAAGAGCAGAGATGTTGATGTATCGTTAAAGACAGGATAAAAAGGATGATTATTCAGCGACGAAATTTTATAAGCATAAAGCAAGTACGTTCGTTGGTTCTCAAGGCTCCACTTATCACACTCGACATAAAGACTCTTGGCAGGGCTAGTGCGAAAAGCACCCAAAGCAAGACGAAGGCCCAAGTGTAGCACTGGGTACAGAATTCGCAAGGCTTTCTTAGTCGCCGACCCATACACCACACTGCCATAGTCCAAACGAGACCCAACCAAAGGAGTATACAAGCGAAGCAGGAGTTCTTTGTCGGAACCATAGGATTGGTGGGAGAGAACCTTAGTATATTCATTGTTTTGAGACATTTATTTTTAAGTTCCTTGATGTGGGGAATGAATGTGAGTTTGTGGTCAAACACAACACCTAAGAACTTGTGCTCCTTGTTCACAGGAAGCGACACGCCATTAAGATGAATGTCTGGGTCCGGATGGTCCCCGCGCTTCCTGGAGAACACAATGCAGGAGCTTTTTACAGCATCGAATTTAAAACCATTCTTGTCTGCCCAGCCGGCAAGTTTCTTTACACCAAGCTGGACTTGACGCTCGCAGATTGACATATTGCATGATTTATAGGATATCTGTACGTCATCTACATACATGGAATAAGAGATTGTAGGTGGCAGTGCCTTACCAAGAGAGTTCATTTTTACTATGAAGAGAGTGCAGCTCAAAACGCCACCTTGTGGCACGCCATTTTTTTGCACGTGAACTTTTGAGAGTGCACCACCGACTCTTACTCGGAACGTTCTGTCTGACAAGTAACTGACAAGAGCGTTCAACATGTTACCCGAAACACCGAATGACTCGAGGTCACTAAGAATCCCATAACGCCAAGCGGTGTCGTATGCCTTCTCAAGGTCGAAAAACACAGTTAAACAATACTGCTTATGCGCAAAGGCATCCTTGATGTACAAGTCAAGAGCTACCAGTTGATCGTTCATCGATCGCCCCAACCTGATGCCTGCCTGGCTGCTCTGGAGGAGACCGTTGTACTCAAGGAAGTACACGACCCTGCGATTTATCATCTTCTCGAAGAGCTTGCACAGGCAGCTCGTCAGGGCAATAGGACGGTAACTTGAGGGGGATGACAGGTCCTTTCCCTCCTTCAGGAAAGCTACAACTATAGCCTCCTTCCAAGAGTTTAGAATGTGCCCCGAAAGCCATATCTTGTTATATAGGTGTAAGAGTGTTAGAAGAGTGTCTGCGTGTAGGGGTTGTATCATTGTGTATGTGATGTTGTCGGGCCCTGGAGCTGACGGTTTACACGTGCTCAAAGCAGCCCTCAGCTCATGCAGCGAAAACTCTTAGTTATAAGATGTTGACCGATTGTTATCTAGTATAGGCTTCTTTTCGGCCATTTGTTTGTGTTTCATGAAAGTGTTTGTGTAGTGTGCTGAACTAGAAACGTGTTGGAAGTGTTGTGCGAGTGTCTTCGAGTCTTCGAGCCTGGTCTTCGAGTGTGTCACCTGTAGTGCTGACCAGAGGCAGGCTGTGTGTTTGTTGTCCTTTGAGTTTGCGCATTCTCGTCCATACTTTCCGTGTGTCTGTGTAGGAGTTTATGGATGTTATGAAGGAACGCCAACTCTATCGTTTTGTCTCACGGCGCACAGGTTTCCTAACGCCTTGGCCTGTTTGAACAAAAAGAGGTTACCCGACGTGGGGTACCGACGAAGGACACCCCACGCCTTGTTCTGGGCCTCTCGGGCCCGCCTACAGTCCTCATTCCACCACGGCCTCCGCTGGTTGCGCGGGGCACCAGAGGCGTGGGGAATTCACTTTTCGGCGGCGTCGATGATGTGCGCCTTGAGCAGTTGGGTAGCTTCTTCAACGTGTAGGTGTCCTATGGATGTGTGGTGTAGTTGTGATGTCTCTGTAAATGTATTCGATCCAGTTAGCTCTTGCTTCATTAAACCTTTTATGGGAAGATGGACTGCTCGGGCCTGTACCTATATACGTTAATAAAGTAGGGACATGGTCACTACCATAAGGGTCCGTGCCCACACCCCACTCAAGACAGGGAAAGAGAATTGCAGAACCAATAGCGAGGTCAAGATGTCAGTAGGTGTTGTGACTATGTTGTGGTATGTAGGCTGTTTATTGTTGAAAAGGCATGCTCCACCAGATGTGAGGAATTTCTCTATCAGGCGACCTCGCGCATCCGTTCTGGAAGAGCCCCAAAGAGAGTTATGAGCATTAAGGTCGCCTGTAAGGATGTATGGTTCGGGCAGCTGGTCAACCAGCGCCTCGAAGTCGGAGCTGGTAAGTGCAACATCAGGAGGAATGTATATGGAGCATACCGTTATTAACCTATTAAATATTATTGTGCGAACGGCTACAGCCTCAAGGACGGTGTTCAAGGTGACAGGGTGGCATGCTAAGGATTAGCGGGCGATTATGGCCACACCGCCAGAAGAGTGTGTGCAGCCATCCCTGTCTTTCCTGTATACCAGGTAACTATTCAAGAAATTTGTGTGTTTCGAATTCAGATGTGTTTCCTGGACACGCATTAAACTTGGCTGATTGGCATGCAGAATCTCATACACGTCGTCAAAATTATTCAGAAGGCCTCTGCAGTTCAATTGAACAATATTTTCTCTTCCCAATATTATGTGTTCAGAGCTACTGGAGTGACTATTTAACTAGGGTCTTTCGGGGCTTGCACTCTTGGAAGGGGTTTTCTAGCCTTCTCTACTGACCTGGACGTCGCAGCCCGTTCCTCCCGTTGAGATGAAAGCCGGAAGGGCTCGAAGTCCATGTCGTCATCTGAAGGCAAGGGGGTGCTGAGCGGACTGGACCCCCTTGACGTGGTACCCTTTCGGGTGTTCTTTGCCTGCGGTGCCAGTGCCGAAGGCGTGGGGAACACCACAGATGGCACAGGCAGTCAGGCGAGGGAGGGGGTCGCTGTGACTGCCTCCGTCTCCATCCAGTCCGGGCCCTCGCGTGTGCTTCGGGCCGGTGGAAAAGAGAAAACAGTGGGTGCAGCAGCTTCCCCACCAGACTTCGTTGCCACCACAGCCGCTGCCGACTCAGCGAGCGGTGCGAAGGCGGGTTGGGCTGCCAGAGGAAACCCAGGGGGGTGGGGGCGGGACCAAGTCCGACTCGCTGTACTGGGTACCCACCGAAACCAGACGCCACTCCGCCCCCGGCGAGCTGCGTCGGCGTACCTCCCCAGAGGGAAAGAGGCGAACCTATTCCGCGCCTCTGGGAAAGTGATGTTTTCAGTGACTTTGATGTTAATGATTTTTTTTCTAATTTAAACTTTTCACAGCTGCGGGACCATGCTGCGTGCGGCCCCTGACAGTTTGCACAGGTGAAGGTAGTAGAGTCAAAGTTTTCAGTAGGGTGGTCATGTGCGGCGGATTTCGCGCAGGTCCTTTTGCCGCGACAAGAAGTTGTAGCGTGCCCCAATCGCTGGCACTTGTAGCAGCGGCGCGGGTTAGGTATGTACGGACGTACACCACACCTAATGAAGCCAGCATTGATGTGCTGAGGAAGTTTTGATTTGTTGAATGTCAAAATTATATGCTTTGTTGGTATTTCTACATTGTCACGACGGATTGTGATTCTCCTGACAGCGGTAACGCCCTGATCATTCAGGCCTTCCAGAAGGTCAGCCTCTGTTTCACTTAGCAGATCTGGCTCAGATATCACACCCTGCGAGCTGTTGAGGCTGCGGTGGGGTGTGACAGTTATGTCCAGATCTGCCATGCGGGTTTGGGTCAGGAGATTTGTGGCTTGCTGCTGCGTCTTGACTTCAACTAACACTTCGCCTGTTCGTAGTTTTTTGCCTCGAAAGATTTGCCAATGATTCCTTCAAGAAACTTTGAGACGAGGAATACAGACTGGGAAGAGAGGGGTTTGGACTTATCTTTTTATTCAAGGACCAAAAAACGAGGATAGTTGTCAGGTTTCGGACTGTTGATGGTTGGTAGGGATGGAAAGGAAACTTCGGTGCAGCCCCTTTTCAGGGACCGATAACGTTTTGAGGGGGGTTTCCATTTATCCATACGGCATAGGGAAAAGCAGGGAGACGGGGGTACTTTCTCCTTTGACCTTACCCTGGTAGTGAAAGAGGTCCCGGAGCTTCCTGCCTGGTAAACAGACAGGAAACTCATCCGCCGGAGCAGACCTGGGCTCCGACGGCCACCGTTCGTGGTTTCAAACCCTCCACCTATAAAAACATCGCCACGGTTGGATCCAGCTTATATTTGGGGGCTCGGGGTCCGCGGTATCGCCAGTACCGTCACCAAGATTGCTGAAGGTGCCCCGTGTGCGGGACTGTTGAAGTCGCGGCCATCATCAACGTGGTTCCCTACACACAGAAGGAAGGACGAAAACAGGGCCCCGGAGAGTGTGGAGAGCCGAACACGACGAAGGTAAGACTAGGGGCAGGGGCAGAACATGGTTGAGGAACAGAATAAAAGGATGGTTCCCAAGTGAACAGCCTCGGATCAATACAAGACAGACATACAGACAGACAGACAGACAGAGAAGAAAGACCAAAATTTTGCTTTTAAGTAGACCAAGAAAGACTAGCGTCTTAAAAATCGTGTGCCAGTTTCAGACAGGCAAAGATGACGAGGAGCTCATTTTGTCGACACAGTGTAGCTGGCCTATTCCGAATATTTTTTTTGGGTGGTCCAGCTTGGAGTGGTTAATTTTTGTTCATAACGATGTTACCAAGTAATCTACAGACATTTATTGTCATAAATCCGCTGCAGGCCGGCTTAATTGTCTTGGACGTTTGTAAATCCACTAAAATAAAACCGGATAAGTAACAAACAGACAAATTTCTTGCTGCAGTTTTCCTTAATTACACTACGTTATTGCAAATACCAAACGTTGTCACTTGAGCTGTGCTTCACGCAGTAGTTTGCTGCGTCCACGCTGTGCTGCTGGAGTGGCTATTTTTAACTCTTTGCGAGGCACCTTTCCTATTTACCACTGACGGCATAGGGGGAAGTGTAACTACGCCATTTATCAATAAAGCCAAACTCTATTCCCTTACTTCTAACTCGTCACCAAACTGGTTTTTTCCCGCAGGCACATGGGTTTGAACGGACGTTTTCTCCGCATATGGTACCCGTTATTTTCTTTCGCCTAGCCATACGAAGCCATGCGTCATAGAAAAAAAACTATATAGTTTCTTTTTTTCCGCAACCAACTCTGCTTCGCTGCTTTTACCTCTTCTATCGTGCTCGAAAAATTACGGTAGCATAAAGCTAAACCCGCTACTGGACGTCTTACAGATCTATTGTTTCTGTCAGAAGCAATGACACAAAAGAAAAAGCAGGTGGCCTCTGATTGGTCGACCTTTGTTTAAAGTGTCTGAAACGCTAAACATGTTAAAATCAACCCAAAATTGTTTCGGATGTACTGTTGGAGTTACAAGCCTAAATAAGTATGCTTTATTCGCAACTATCCAATTCCCCGAAATATCGTCGTAGCTGCCATAAACTGCAAAGCTTAAGAAAGCAAAGATGAATGCACACAATTTTGTCGTTCAAATTACCTCGGCATGTTTGTTAGTTCGTAAGCTGCTTAAATGCATGAGGGGGAAGAAAAAAGATGGAAGACGGGTGGTCTTTCGGCTGTGGCGGACGAGGGCCTGCGGCCATTGCAGCATGATGTGTTACGCGAAGCTTGTATGGCTCGGGTTACATGTTCCCGGGAACAAAAACTCCCGGGATTCTATGCGCATTTGAAGTGCGAGGTGTCTGGTGGTGTGTGTTGCTAGCAGTCGGCCATCAGGAAAGTCGCACGCAGCATATGTATTTCGGACCTCAAGATTATAGGTCTCCTCTAGTGGATCTCGTTATTAAGTAAATTACTCTGCAATGGGCTCCATTTTTCAGTTACAAACATGATTAAGATGTCAATCTGACACGTTTAATTCTGGCAATGCATGTTGAGTAAATGAGTTAAAATAGGCACCAATTCCGTTATCATAACATGGTGTGAGTCAAGCGCGAAAGGAACAAGGACGAACGAAGTGGACGGGACCCGGCACCACTTCGTTTGTCCTTGTTCGTATCCCGCTTACTTACACCATGAATGACCAACTCGCCCAAGAAACCACTCTTATCATAAAATGACTTATATCTTACAGAAATACTAATCATTACTTGGATATGCAGTTTAAGTTACTTGTCATCAATTAGCACTATTTGAAGGATGAGCAAAGTCGACGAAAAATTGCGTTTTCAAGGACAACCATATTCGACTCTCAAGAGAAAGAACATATGATTATGCCTTTCACCTAAATTTTGATTCACCTACAGCGGTGGGCTACAAAGCTTCGCTGGTAATCCACCTTGCGCAGTGGATTCCACACAATTTATCGCTGATGCCTAATTTTAATCAAAAAATGGTGGATACGGTTTTTTTCTCAAAAAGGCCAAAGTGCCACTGTAACGTATAAGTTTACATGCAGTGTTATTTTATTAATAAGCACACTTTGGGTGTTGGGGGTGCCACAAAATGGTCATGACAAAATTTTTAAGGCGACAAAACGGAGCTCAAAAAATGTCAGAATCACTCAACCGCGTACCTTAAATAGCACACGCATATAGGTCCGCTTATAAAAAGACCATTCCACCCCTTTACGTGCTTACGCACATTGTTGGGTACAAAATGCTTTTTGGGTGTTTCTTCTGATTCCCAGCTTTCCTAACTTTCATCTGGTGGGTATTTTTTACATTTTTGAGATTTGCGGGTTCTTCATCCTCAGTGAATGTGGCAAATACTCACAGCAGTACTTACGTGGGGAAATTAATAAACTTGCTCGCCAAAATGCTTCCATACCAGAAATTAATTACTTTATTTCCCGTAATGCTTACAAAGATAGCACGAAGAATGATTTGGGAAACCGTGGCGCGCACGCAACTTGACGAGCCCAAAACACACGATATACGGCGATACCATCAATCTACATAAATATTTATTCACACGTTTCTCAGAATATAGAATGTAAAATTTTCCTTCTTGTATGTTTTAAAGCCGCTAATTACTGCTGTTCTAGCTGGGTATCTCAATGACAGTTTGGGGCACACATCGGCTGCAGTAATACTGCGGAAGCTTTACTTACATTTGCAACAATAAACAAAATGAGGTATCTTGCAACAAAGCTAAGTTTATTCGTCAGTATAGTATGGATTTGAGGGTAGGGTGTTGTGGTGTCTTTTTATCGTCAACTGCGTTAGCGCATTTCCAAGCAGTTTTGCTTCAAAAACCAGCCTATATTTACTGCGCGCCGTATTCTGCGTTGATGTATTTATTTTTCACGTGCGCCTGAAAAAGCAAGCTTTTGAGACAGTACTAGTACCACAAGATTATATTGCACTAGAATAAGGCAAGGTTGATCACACGTATACGAAATGTCGTGAACGCACACAACCGTTATTCAGTGGTGAAATGCTGTGCCCAGTGTTAGGTTACTGGTGTAGTCGCCAGTGAACCGGCTTCCGGCCACTTCAAGGGCGAATATAATCCAGACAAGCGTCATTTCCGCAACTTGAAGCAACAGCCAAGTGATATTACGTTTGAAACCACCTATCAATATGCTGAGATTTTTTGTAACTCCAATGTTTCGCGGATTGCCTGTTTTTCGAGAAATAACCCACAGCAATATCTTTTATAGTACCGGGCTTTCAAACACAATGAAAACCAATCTAAAAGATCTTTAGTTGAAAACCATGCCTTCCCTCGGGTAGAAGCCACTCACATTGAACACAGCTTGTACAATAACCTGAAGAAATAACGGAAGTCAAGAAATATCAATCCGAACGCCCTTTTATTGTAATACCAATTCACAACAAATACGTCGGGAAGGAATCGTATTAGAAAAGCGCCAGTTTTAAAATCACTCTCAAGGTTATTAGATAACAAAGTAAAGACATTTGTATGTAGTTCATCTTTTTATTGTTTGTACTGTTCTTTTTGTCCAAGTACATTTTAATCCGTCAAAAACCGCGAAGATATTACACGGGACAAAGCCCATACGCCATTTGTTGTTTTTTTATTATTTTGGCTGTAGTTTTGATTTGATCGACGTCACGGATCAACGATAATGTTTTATGTTACTGTCGTCTACCAGAAGCAATTAGGCCACGGGAACATCAACTAGCATGAAAGAGCCACATTTCGTGAGAGACGAGATTAAATTAAGAAAGGATCGGTAAGCCGTGAAAACACAACCTATAATTATTGTCTTTCCTTTCAATAAAGATCCAACCTTTGTTTGTTGTCATGTACCGCCTAAGTTCCGTTGAGCTGAATGCTTTTTTCAAGCTTTTCTACACACAAGGTTTGAAAACTGGTCAGTCTTTACTCCGCATTACAACACACTGTGCTTTTATTTCAACTATTGGGCACGCCATTGGCTACGTTTTGGACAACTACCCGCGAGGAACAACCGATGTAATCAAGATATGGTATCTTAGAACAGTGAGCAAGTGGGCTGATTGGTGCATGCTTTTAAAAATGTAAGAAACCGCGCAAAGGACTGGAAGTAGAGTAGAAGACGAACACACGGCGCGTGTTTGTGTTCTATTCTATGTCCTGTCCTTCGTGCTGTTTCTTACAAGATATGGTTTTCTTGTGTGCAACAAGATTGGCGGGTAACTCATTGATACAAAGCGCATTGTCTAGTATATCAAACTGAGCTCCCGTTAAATTGCTTAGAATTTGGGCGCACTGCAAGTTCTCCAGATGGTCAAAATAAATCTCGAAACCTTCTCTACCGCACGCCTCATATTTTAGGTGAAACTTTGGCGCCTCAAAACCAACCAACAATCAATCAATTGCATCTAAAGGGGACCGACTTATCATATTGACCATGACTTCTGGCAGTTCTCCAAGAAAAAAGACTACTTTAGAGGGATATCATCGAGTCGTGTAACTGCTGATGTGTCCCCGAAAATTGAAAAATTTCTTGTATTAAAAATATTGCGCTCTTTTAAGGAATAAACCTTTTGTACTATTGTAACGAGTACCTTTTCTATACCTGTCCCAAAAGTGGCACATCAGCCACGCCATTTTACTATTCATAGTCCATGTTAGGCCTCCCTAATTGATTTATTCCACCTGAATTTTTATTAATTGGTTTTTATATTATTATTCCTCTTATTTTACCCTAATAGATCTTCTTGCTCCTTAATTTACCTTATATCAGGTTATTACCTTAATACATCCTAATAAACGTAATTTACTCTAACCCACCCAAGTCTACTTTATGGCCTATCTTACATCACCCTCAACTAGTCTAATACACCTAAATCTTTTTATTTAGCTTAATTTTACTTTCCTAATCAGTGCTGTCAATCAATCTTAATCCCTATTACCTGTCATGCACCGCTGGCGTACATTCATTCCTGTCTGACCTTCCTCGGACCGCTTCGCTTGGAAGGCGAAAGCATTAGGTACCCTATTCTGTGACAAAGCACCGCCATTGTTTTGTAGTCGCTCTCAAAGAAGATAGCCGCTACTAAAAAAAGCGAACAAATAGGAAACGCGTGTGTGA
The DNA here is from genome assembly GCA_013339765.2 of Haemaphysalis longicornis. Taxonomy (NCBI): domain Eukaryota; kingdom Metazoa; phylum Arthropoda; class Arachnida; order Ixodida; family Ixodidae; genus Haemaphysalis; species Haemaphysalis longicornis. Next base: position 62,582,583 of record CM023458.1, on the reverse strand, counting down.
TCTAATACAATCTCAACCCGAGTCTGCAGAACAGGAGTCTGGTGCTTTGTAGTTATTCTCCGCTAAATAAGATGGCCGCGCCTGGAAATAGCGAACAAATAGGAAACGCGTGAGTGATATAAAAGAATCTCAACCCGAGTCTGAAGAACAGGAGTGCGGTGCTCTACGAACTATGCTGTTTCCGCGCGTTGCGAGGGCAGAACGAAAGTACTCATTGTTCACTTTTATTGGGCAGATGCGCCCGCTTCTGAAAAATTCACAAAACAGTGAATTTGAAAAGTAAATATTGTAGAATAGTGCATGCCATGTGGCACCTGAATTGGACTGCTCGTGAATACAACAGGTCCACACCCACCTCGAGAACCATGATTCAAGGAAGCTGGCATGTGCCAGTTTAGTTACTGACGTGATTCGCGACCTGACACAAAGAAACAAAAATGATGCATGTTTCGCTTACGCTGTGTTGCCAAAAAAGCACGTCGAAGTATTTCGCGTGAAAAGCAACGATAAAAAAGTGACAAAATAGATGCAAATACTATGCTGCAGCAAAGATGTTATTAATTGCCGCCACTTTTGTATTGAGGGCATATAAGAAAATTTAGACGTTCTAAGGAATCATTTGGATCACTCGTGCCGGCATAGGGGTCATTCGAGCCCAACCTTTCCAACAGACATATGAGGCGCTTGGCCTAACAGCTGCCTAGGGCCACTTGGAGCAATGAGGATAACCACCATCCTACATTTACACCACATGCCTATTCACGGCTCCCATGAACATGCGGGGTTTCGCAATGGACGCCTAGGAGATGTGCCTATCATAGTTGTATTGGGCGATAATTTAACTCCTGTTCCCCTTTTTTAACCACAGCTGTCGATGCCCTCTGGCATGATGGCGAGCGGTTTTAGAAATTTGAAAAAACTGCAGGAACGAAGGCTTTTTGGTAAATACTCACAATCAACTTCTTAAATCTTTGTCCCGAAATTGCAAGCACTTTGCTTTGTGAGAAGTATTTGCCATGACGTATAACTATCGACAAGTAAGGATTTCTGGATGCTTAAAAGAAGACATGCTGTTGAGGGAGCTGTGTGTGTGCGTCTGTGTGGGTATCTGCGTCTTGGAAAGTGTGCATGTGTGCATGTGTGTGTATGTGTGTGTCTGTGCGTGTGTGTCCGCTTGTGTGTGTGTGTCTTAGTGTTCGTATTTGCTCGTGTGCGTGTGTGTCATTGTGCGTGTGCGTGGGTGGGTGCGTCTGAACCTCTGTGAGGGGTCGTTTTTTGCTGAACAAATACTATTGTCTCACATTTTGCCCTAATGACGTCTCTAACGGCTTATTCTAGAGACCGCTTCATGACATGACAGAAAGCCAGATCTTTCAAAGTGGCGTTTGTGTTAAAGCAGGGATGTATACTTTATCACAGCAATTGCTTTAAAAACTCCTCTCCAATGTATTATGAAAATCCGGACGTCATGGAATCCCGGGAGTTTGTTGAAAAAACACGAGTAACACCCGTTTTCTGCAACTATACTTCTCTCCCGGCATTCAAGAAGAGATGCTGCAGCGAGGAATAGACGCAATCACTCAGTACGCGAAATATAGTGGACTGACGTGCTCTCGTGAGAACACAGAGTACACGGGTGTCATCAGCTTCTGCAAGGTTCACGAAAACGATATCCGGGGACTCATCAGGCTTCACCTTAATTCCTCGAATACCCCCCATACGGATCCTCGGCTTTCACATAAATCAGGACGGCGCAGGTGCAACCTGACTGAAAGCCATCACTACTCAAGCAAACCACATCCTCCACATGATAAATAGGGCTTCCACCACATTCCAACTTTATGTTCCCTCAAACCATTATTGCTGCGGGACACCCTATTTATCAAATAGGTTGTCCCGTAGCAATAATGGTTTGAAGAAACATGCAGGTCGCAATGTGGTTGAAGGTCTCCATATTTCAGGGATTATGCATGGTCTTCCCAGATCCTTCCTCCTAGATCCTTCCTTACTACTAACTGACAAAAACTCACCATGCGAAACTAGAAGTACTTCGCAACGCCACACGTATCATTTATGGCACCCCCACGTTCACCCAAAATGGTCTCTTATAGCCAAGGGCACGCTGAATACACCAGTTCAAAGAATGACATGCCCCCCGTTCCCCAAACCCAAAGACTACAAGACGTCGCCTCAAGGTCGTCTTATCCTCCTACACCTAGGCCATAATATCACGCACCTCCAGCACCCTCCACCAGATACGGCCACCACGGTCATATCCAGCCAATACTAACCTTGACGCCCATACTCAAAACTATGGGTCCAGGCCAGGCAAGTGTCCGTGCTGACAGCGCGAACAACAACAGAAAGACATTCTCCCCAGAAACTACGGTCAGTTACACCGATGCTGCCTAAAACAGAGACACCAAAATCGGAACAAGAGCTTTTCACAGCGACGTCTTCTCCGCAGTAGCCAAGTACGCCCCGCCCCATCGCCGGCATCTCTACAGCTTCTAGCATTATTATCCACGTCATAGAAGCACACCAAGATCAAACAAATCTGGTTATCATCACGGACAGCAAATCTTTCATGCGCAATCTACGAGAAAAGCATAGAACCATGCGCTACACACTCGCCAGCATCACACGCAACCACCCTGAGCGTCATACTATTGTGACCTGGGTCCATGGACCCGCCTGTGTAAAGGGAAATGTGAATGCACACGCCTTATCCCGAGCTGTTCCTTATGCTGGAACAGCTCGGGATAAGGCGTGTAAGATAAGACCTCGGGATAAGACCTCGCTTCTATGACCCAAAAAAGCACAGCTTAGGACTGCATCACACTCGTAGGCCATACTTACGGGACGTCAGAGATCAGAGAACCACCCTACCCTACCCCAGAAAATTCGCCCACCCAGACGCTGCCCTCTTTGGACGAGCACAAAAATACCAACACAACACACACGGCACTACATAAACGGGATTTCAGGCACACCAAAATGCTCACACTGCGACCAATACCCCAACAATGAGCACTGGCTCTGGACATGCCCAAACATGCAAACAACCCTGAGAACTTGCCTGCAACCAATTCCTGCCATAAATCTCCCTTCTTGCTGGGAGGCAAGGGTCCCACCATTAAGAAGCTTGAAGAGCTCTATTGTACCACGCTTCTAAACCACATTAAACACACAAGAACTATAGACGAGTCCCTGTAACTCAAACAAGAAGCCGATCAGTCATTTGAACACAGGTTTCAAAATACAGCTTCTCTCTCTCTCTCTCTCTCTCTCTCGTAGATCTCCGCCTCCGGTAAGCAAGAAAGAAATCGGAAGTCTTTCCACTTACCACGCAAGATGTCCTGCTGCAACTGAAAGAAGAGATCATTGATCGCCTCACCAATACCCACAAGAGATGCATTTTAACCCTGGACATCAAGGGCGCGTTTGATAACATCAGTCGTAAGGCCATCTTCCAAGGTCTAGCCTTCATTGGTTGTAGACAGCCCATGTACGACTACGTCGCAGCCTTTCTAACCGTCCGTACGGCAACCATTGGCATCGGAAACCTCCGCTCAGCAAAATTCAATACAAATTCCCGAGGCACTCCCCAAGGCTCACTTATTTCCCCGCTCTTATTCAATATTACTATGAAGGACCTTCCTCCCCTACTACAAGATATCCCGCATCTTAGACATGATCTCTATGCGAACGATCTCACCCTGTGGACACCAACAGAATCAATAGGGGAACAACATGATGCTCTGCAAGCAGCCATAGACGAAGCCCAACGTTACCTTCACGATAAAGGGCTTGAATGTGCTCCGCAGAAGTCGGCTCTCCTCACTCTCTGCATCGGTACAGCGCACCAACGAAAACGCAGCATTCCCGACCCGGAACTTACCATCAATGACCAGAAAGTGCCAAATGTACCTAAACTACGCATCCTAGGTCTTACACTACCAAAAAATCAATCAGGCCTTCATACAGTTGCACCGCTTTAGCAGACACTCATTCAGCTAATCCGCCTCGTAAGACGCGTGTCAAACCGTCGATTTGGCTTGCAAGAGTCAGACACAGTGCGCATTGTCCAAGCCATACTCATAAGCCGGGTAGCTTACGGAACCTCTTCTTTGGCCCTGAAAACATCCGAAACATCTAGGCTCAATGTCATCATTCGTCAAGCATATAAGACACGCTTAGGACTGCACCAAAAACATCGACGAAGAGATTATTGCATTTGGACTACATAACACATGGGAGGAAATACAGGAGGCGCATCATAGCTCTCAACTGGCACGCTTATGCCTAACACCAACGGGACGAGCTACACTGCGACGGCTGGGATATGCCATACCGCCACTGCAAGACCATAAGGAGCGGGTTCCACTCCAACTCAGACAAGCCATCAGGATAGCCCCCACCCCAAGAAACATGCAACCACTACACAACAAAGCTAGACGCATAGCAAGAGTACGAGCCATGAATAATAAATACGTCGACAATCCAACAACAAGGTATACGGACGCGTCTCCATACAGAAACAAGCCAGCCCACGTCGTGTGTGTCCAAGCACGGGCAAGTAACAACCGCCCTCACCGTCCGCACAACATCAACGGAAGCTGCTGAAGAAGCCGCTATTGCCCTGGCCATCACGACGGGAAAAGATGCAATTACAATTTTGAAGGATTCCCAGGCCTCGTGCCGCAGTTACCAACGAGGCCGCAACAGCAAAGAGGCCTTCAAATTCTTAAGAATACGGCCACATACCTGAAACGCGGCTCATCTGGATACCTGGTCACGAATCTCTCAAAGGTAATGAGCGTGCCTCACGCCGCTGCCCGCGTGCTTACACACCGGGACATTACCATAGAGGGACAAACACCGCTTGCGGCCCCCAAACAGAACCGCTTGTCAGGTATGCTGACATTCTCATTTACTACCGTCAAGGGTGAATAACCTTCCCGACTCCGCATTCCCAGTTAACAAGAGCAGAAGCCACCACCCTTCGAAGACTACAGACAAATCCGTGCCCCACAGAACCCTACTCCATGCGATTTACCCCACCCAATACCCGTCTACCTGCAATTTCTGTCCCAACGCCCGGTACCACTGTACCACCAGATTTGGGAGTGCCAAAAAGACCACAGACCATGCCCCAATAACTCTCCCTCTTCTAAAAGCAGTGGGCGAACCGCCTGACGAGCACGACCTTGGGATCCGGTGTGAACTGGTAAAGAGGGCCTGGACCGCCAGTCCAGCTCAGGGTATCCCGGAATAGGGAAGCCACCCACCGGGTGGGGGCCCTAACATCTTAACCAGCCTGACAAATAAAGCTTTATTCATCGTCATCATCATCATCATCCAACTCAACCTTGTAATAGCTTCCAACGAAATGTGCATAAAACTTAGGGAAATAACGGTAATACTGGGTCATCTGAGCGACCAGTGGAGGAATGCATTTTTGCAAGTTATGGTTCATTAAGATGAAAGCTAATGAGAATTTCTGAGAGATTAGGTTTTGGCCTAGAGCGTATAATTCTCAAAGACAGGGAAATTACCGGAGATCTAGTTCCATACAGCTTCTCACTAAAAACATGGACAAGGTTAACAACAGAGATAAGGGCCAAAGCACGTAGTCTATACAGGAAAGGGCCAAAGCACATAGTCTGTCATCCACAACAGAGCGCAGGTGTACATGTATACGCCCCAATTACTTGCCGCAGAACGAAAATATGACACATGGTGCTGTACCGATTGTAGTGGCCTAAAGAAAATAAAGTGTCGCTCACTCAGAGATAAAACATTGTGTACCTTTCAAAATATTTTTCATACGTACAGGAAATTCCTGCGGCTACATAGGGAGCTGTCCTACTTTTGTTCTGTCCTTGTAACCGAACCTTGTTTGTGTAATACTGTGACAGGCAGCAATAAGTCTAAGAAGAATAGAGAGTCTTGCACTGCATCCTTCGGTTTCTGTTATGCCAAACAATTATTTGCTATTTTTTTTTCAACTATAGCAACGAAATCCGGGACATTATTTTGATGCACCGTTATTCCTGTTTCGTAAATAGTCAAACTACACTTTCTTTTCCTGGAAAACAATTTTAAAGTGCACATCGTGTGAAAATGCGCCTGGTGCAACTTCACGAAGGTTTCGCGGGGCCGACGGTCGATGAACTTTTTTGCCGGAAGTCACGGCGACAGCACCAGCCATTTTCAAGCTGTTGCGTAACAATACGTCACTTTCACGCTGGCCGAAGTTGCACATGTGTGATGTATTTGGTCCCGCCAACTATTTAAACTACGTCAAGCCTTCTGAGCCAATCCAACAGAGGGAGTTATATACAAGCGGTATTGTTGTTGAATAGCAAACACAGGCCTACATTGTCATGTCCGGTCCATTTAGTCTAGTTTTTCATTGCCGGCCAAGAATTATACGCCTTCAGTAAGACAAAGAAAAAAAATTTAGAACATGTTCCAGTCAACGTCACAAAACATCAAATGACGAAAAGCAGACAAAACCACTTTGTCAGGCTGAAGCATGTGACCAAAATTGAAAGCCAACCAGAAAACACTTCCAGCGAATGGACTGTGAACTGTCAATTCAGTACGGCGAGGATAGGGCCGTTTATCTGTTGGCATTACGCTCGGCTTATCTGGCGGGCAAATGATTTGTCCAACCTAGCCTGACGCAAGCGTTCGGTGTCTTGGGCACGAACCCCTGCATTTAATGACTGGAGACACATACTTTGCCCGGAACACATGGGGGTGGGGTCCCTTTGTTCCCAGGCACGTTTTCAACCATAATACGGTTTTCGATAATTGTTTTGTGGTTACCGCAAAACAATTCTGAGCTCTATGCTGTATTCCTGATTAGCCTTACGCACGTGCCCAGTGTCCTAGACCTTGAGGCCTTGCGTTTTGGCCAACAGCGTTAAAACCGTCGGGGCTTTGCTGTAAAAACGACAGACACACGTAGCCTGCAATCCAGCTTTAAAACAGGTGCACACATACCCGCAACAACTACCAGCACATTACGAAAACACGACGACGTGCTCTGGGTGTGGGAACTGTTTATTGGCTGAAAATAAAAGGTTGCAATTTTACAAAGATGCAGCATAGCGCTATTGAACAAAATCATTTCATCAATGGGGAAACCACAACGGGATACCGGGCGCACGCGTCTTTCTTCTTCGCCTTCGTGAACCGAACGTTGTTCCTGTAACAGTGTGTCAGGCAGCAAACCGGGGAGAGGATAGTCGGGTGTAGTTATCGAAAACGGGTGGAAACATTCAATTTCCCTTGAATGCCTCTGCGAAGACAATCTCTGACCACTGGTGAAGAACCCGTGATAGAAAAGTGCATTCGGCCTAGCGATTGCTTGGAGGTGTTCCAACGAACCTAAGTAAACATATGTGTAGATATAATAATGAAACAAATTGATCAGAAACATGAAAAAAATCAATATGTAAATCAAATGTTTTAAACACCTGAAAATGCAGGTGATTGCATACGTAGTCACACGAATGCGTACTCGGACTCTCCGTTCTGCTGCTTTCTGTTTGCCTGGTTTTTGTGGCGTGCTGTTTTAGCTGCGCCAGTTGGCACGCAGCCCCGGTATGCGTGCCAGTAACGTCGCACAGCAAGGAAACTTGACGGGGTGAAGTGAACTGACAATCGTGACGTTTTTAAAAAAATACATGAAACAAAAAGCCGCATTGTTCCCTTCAAGTAAAGGACATCATAAGGTCGAACAAAAAGTGTTTACGACACGTGGAGGACATTCTGGAAAATAAATTGGGTGCATTTTGTTTTTCTTTGTTTTAGGTTTTGTAATAACTGAGCTGGGAATGTTTTTGTATCATTGAGTGGCCGCCAGTGAAGCCAATTAGCTACCCTTCATAGCAATTCATATCACAGCTACATTGGTTCAAAGTTACGGCTTTGCATTCCAAACTTTTTCTCTGCTGGTGATTTTTTACAGGAGAGCTTGTAAAAGCAAAGATAACATTGTTTGTACTTTCCTTCATTTGTTGACAAAAATAATTGATACGTCAATTATCCCCATCGGTTTTCGCGTATATCAGCGGCTCGGGAGCAGCTGGTCTTCACCGATTCGCACCGCCTGAAGCTTTAGACCGGGATCATCCCAGCTATTACCCATTAGTCGATACTTTCCCCCATATTTATAGCCACCTTTGTGAACGTTCCTTAAGTAGACGTAGGCTAGTGGCGCTCATAATTCTGAGCTTGTGTTATACAAAAACGACGCTCAGATATAATTTTGAAGACCATATGCTTTTGACGTGCCGAAAAACATAACTAACGTACCTTCGTCTAATGACAACGATGGTTAAAACTCTCAGTTTTATCTTTAGGGATTCCTTCGCTGTCATTCCCATACTTTACAAAGTACCAAGAACCCACAGGCGAAAAGCAAAAACGCCCGTGTGTTCGAAATTTCGGCAAATGTTAAAGATCCCCAGGTGGCCAATATTAATGCGGAGCCCTCCACTACGGCTCGGCTCATCCCCTGCGTTGCATCGGCGCATTAAACCCTACAATCAATCAATCAACCAATCAATCAGTCAATCAGTCCATCAATCAATCACGAACCCACACCCAGACTTCGGCAAGGAAACTTTTCCACATCCAATTAGGAAACACCACGTATCCCCCACTTAATATCCACCGGAATGCACATACTGCCCCCAGCCAAGTACACATTGACGTCGGCGTCTTCAAGGCAGTGCAAAAGGGGAACCTGTTCCTCCACCGATAAAGCCACACCAACCAGCACAATAGTTTCTTCTCTCTGCCTATCCCTCTCCCCTTCTCAATCCAGCGTGTTGGCCCCCCTCAATACAAAAGCCTACCGGCCGGCGCTCATGCACTCAGACATATTGTCACAGAGTGTACAAAAACAAGCACCTATCACCCCTACCACGCACCCCCAACCCTCAAGAGCAATGAGCGACACTGCTGTCCGTACCCTGCCTCTCGGACTAGCTCACAGGGAGAACAGCCGATACTAGAGAGGACGGTAGATTGTCAGTTAAGAGGGATGCATTCCTAACAGAACACCATAACGGCTTACAATCAACGTTTTGAGATGCAAAGCATCTCTTGCTCTCGGCTCCGTCGTGCGTCGTCCTGTCCATCCGCCGGCGCAGGAAGAGACCAGTAACGCTGCCGCTCCAGGAGCTCTTTAAGGGGAAGTGTGCTCGTCTCGTGCCGGCCCAGGAAGACACCGGAACACTGTCGCTCCAGCATCTCATGGTCAGGGCTATGTCCCTCCCTTGCTGTGGTGCCGTCCACGCCCCCACTTCGCATGCTCAGCTCATTTCGGGCCGGTCCAGGAAGACACCGGTAACACTGTCGCTCCAGCAGCCATTAAAGGGTAAGACACCACCGGGCGTTCAGCAAGCCGAGCATGTAGCAGTGGGGGTGCGGACGCGCCAACGGCGTTTGCGCAACGGCGTTTTTTCACCTCGAGAATGCCTATGACCCTGCTTGGCGTTACGCAATCCTCAGTGACCTGAAGTCTTTCGGTGTTTTGGGCATTATGTTAAACACCCTTGCTAGTTACATGTCTTAAAGAACGTTTCGCGTAGTAGTTCGTAATGCACTGTCAAGGAGTCATGTGCAAGAAAACGACATGACGCAAGGTGGAGTTCTAAGCTGTACTCTATTTATTATTAAAATGAACTCACTAGGTAAGGCATTGCCCCCTACCATTTCTTACTCTATATATGTAGACGACGTGCAGATATCTTTTAAATCGTTTATTATGTCAATATGTGAACGTCAGGTCCAGCTTGGTGTTAAAAAATTGCCAGCTGGGTAGAGAGAAGGGTTTTTAACTCAATCCAGAAAAATAGTTTTTGCGTTGTGTTCTCCAGCAAGCGCGGGATCCGACCGGACCCAGATGTTACTCTTAGTAGCGTTTCAATTTCTCTTAAAAAGGGGCACCAGTTTTTTGGTGTAATATTGGATAACAAGCTAACATTTGTTCCCAACTTGAAACATCTTAATCAGAAATGCCTAAAAACTTTGAATATTCTTAATGTTCTCTCCCACCAGTCGTGTGGGGCAGACAAGCAACTTTTTCTGCCTGTTTATAACGCCCTAGTGGAATCTCGGTTGGACTGCGGGAGTGTCGTATATGGGTCCACAACAAAAACGGCACTAAAAATGCTGGACACGGTGCTAGATTAGGGGCTGCGACTTGCCTGTGGCTCTTTCACACTAGTCCAAGTCCAAAGTCTGTATGTAAAATGCAATAAATGGCCCCCAGATCACCAGAGGATGTACATGGACGTTGTATAGGCCTTAAAAATCATGTCTATAAAAATATTCCTTTCACTCCGACCATTATTAATGCATCTTCACAGCAACTCTTTTTAAATTGTCCATCAATCTTCATGCCGTTTCCTCTCATAATGCGAGAACAAGCTTCTGAGCTAGCGGACTCGTTGTAGGCATCCACAAGACACCCATCATTGATTCCATTCCACCACGGCACCTCCGCCCTGTGTCATGTGACCTGTCTTTTATGCAATTTAACAAGAACAGGTCACCAAGAATTGTGATTCTGCAGCATTTCTTGTTTGTGCAGGATAAGTACCGTTGTGCAGAGTTTTACAGTGACGTTCCCAATACTGCAACTGCTGTGGCTTGTGTTCAGTTATTATACATTTATAATTATACAGTTACTATTAAATCATTCATGTTTCTGTCAGCTTTCAGACGACATAAAACAGCATCGGACAGTGGTATACCATTCGAAATGCGCTCATCTTGAAAGCTACGTGCAGGCGATTTTCCTCATGGAACAATAGGTTCTGCAGAATGGTTTTGTCAATGGTTTGCGGGACATGGTTTGCATAAAGTGCCAACATATGGGGAGTGCTATGCGAGCTGGGAAAATTTATCTGAACTCCACGCGGTCAGTCGGGCAACTCTCTTTATATGTATAAACAGATAACACTGGCTGCTACCGGAAATTATGCTTGCACAAAGTCTTGGCAGAGGGCGAGCGCTTCGCGAACGCGTGAAATTGAACTGAATTTCCCGTTCAGGCGGGTATAGCTGAGACGTCTCGCTGGCCTCTTCATACGCGCGTTAGAAAAAAAATTCTTAAGTAGGTTTTTGGGCAACTGTGTGAGCAGTATCTGCAAAAAAAAACAAATTCCATGTATCGACGGGCTTTTTATTCATTGAGAAATCTGTAAAAACACGCAACTTTTCCGAAATCTTGATTTCCCCCTATTACCTGAGCATTATAGAAAAATATACTAAAACCGTGTTTAAATAACTCTATAATTTCGAATATGAACTAAAAGCAGTTCAATATTGGAACTGGCCTGCGATAAAAAATAAATATAAAAAAATTAGCCCTTTTATGTTCGCCCAGATGTCATTTTTGAAAACATTCACAACAATTTTGTGCTACACCATAATCCGAATGTGCTTACTAAATTTTAAGCCGTTTGAACCAGCAGTTTGTATCCTCGTTGACATCACTCAGTAGGCGTTTTTGGGTGGGAGGCATTTCATTTCAACCTACCCTTTCCACCTTTAGCGGCTTCGCAGAGCGAAATCCTCAAAAATTGTTTTCTGCATTCGTATGAGTAACATTTATTAGCAATAAACGAAATGAATAAATCAATCACCGAAACATTGATTGGAGAATCATTAAGCACACCCATTTTGTTCCGAAATGCAGAACCGCCCCACTTGTGTTCGTTAGGACAAAACACTATGGGAGCTCCGAGAAGGATACAGTCACGGCGGACACGTTTATACGGAGCTCGCGAAGTGTCAAGTTTTCGTAAAGAAATCTGCCATGTGAGTTCTCACCGTTTCACACACTCCTTGAGAACGTTCTAAAGCAGCTCTATTCCAAACTTGAACCTCAAAAGACCAAAATACGTTATATAAACATTTTCTTTTCTCGGCGCGAGGGTGGCCGGCGTGTCAACCGCAAGGAGGAGCAAGCGTTCATACAGAATTTAAGTGCGTGATTTGTGTATTACATTTATGATGAACGTGCGGAGAAAAGAAGAAGGTGGTACAGTATTCAGTAGAATCACAACACTTGTGAGAGTTGGTCAAAATTCATGGGTCAGAAAAGGAGGGCTAAAAGACGGCGACGCAGAGAAAGAAAATTTGTTGAAACGTTGAACTCAAGTTGTGTGGCTTTTACCCGCACCCAATACACCTAGGTGAGGAAGCACGCAGTAGTGATGGGCTCCGGAATAAATTCCTACAGTTGGAATACTTTCCTCCTCTAACATTTGGACATACCAGAGTTCTCAGTTTTTGCCGACATCTGAAGAGCGCCCACCGCGGCCAAAATAAAACCTGTGTCCTTGGGCCGAGCAGCACCTTGCGGAGGGTGGCAAGCGCTGAACTATCAGAATCACAATATTTATTATCCGACGACGAATACTTAGGAAGCCAAAGATAGGTAAAACTAACGGCAGAGCAAAAACGCACGCATTTGCTAGCAGCGGGTGTTTAACTTCCAAGTAAACGCTTGGCACCAATGTATTCTTAAAGCACGAAGGAATAAAATGAACTCTGTTTAACCCTCTGAAAGAATCGTAAATATTTGAGTATGTTTATTGGTGTTTTTACACAAAGTAGTCAATTTTTGCAAATTCGGCTGCAACGACGTACACAAGAGCTTAGAAGAACTTCTGGCTGGGCTGGCTGGTGAACAGTTGCCATGATTTGAAGTGCCACAAAAAAAAACATGGACGATTGTATAGAGTAGACGAGGAAGGCATCTCGTCCACTCTGTTTCAGCGTCCGTGTATTTTTGTTGCGCTTCAAATTATGATAGATGCCCCACACTGTATGCCAATTAATCAGAAGACACTGGTGCTGAAATTGTGCGGATCTTCCCATTGATCACGGGGGCTCTTGCAACTGGTTAATTGATCAATACACCAGTTGCCGAACGAATATACGAGGTGTAAAAAAATACACTGACTAGAGTTACGTCCAACGTAACCCATATACTAAAACTAAAGTTACGTCGATGGAACTTTAAGCCAGTTACGTCCGTCGTAACCCAAATTTGAAAACTTAAGTTACCTGCGGCGGAACTTTAAGCCAGCCTCCAGAGTTACGTCCGACGGAACCCAGAATTTAAAGCTACAGTTACGTCTTGCGGAACTTTAATCCAGTGTCTTGAGTTACGCCCGGCTTAGCCTGTAAATGATGGAAGTTACGTCCGACGTAAGTGAAAATCAAAGAAAGGTACGTCGGACGTTCTCCGGCCTCGAGAATATTACGGTACGCTGGAATGAATTCCCGTCTCCGGTGAAAGGACGTTACGTCGGACGTACCCGATTCCCAGAGGTTAAAGAAAGGCACGGCGGACTTAGCCGGTGGATGACTGTACAGGCCCGTTGGATGCACCCGCAGGTGTATATTGAGGTTGTGCTATGTGGTTGCCTCTGGAAATGGAAATCCATTGCCCCGGAGGAAGAGCCTCCCATGCGATCTCATGCGGTTTACATAGGACGAGATTACCGTTGGGATATTGGTCGCTCGAGTGTTAGACTTGTTAAGCCTCTGTTCAAGATGCGATCCAGTCTGGCTTCGTAGCGACAAAGTACCGACTCGCGCTTGTGAACACAAGTACTAGGTTCGAATCCCCCAACCCCAGAAATTTCGTCCTTTTTTTGAGACAATGACCATTTATGTGCATTTCTGCATAATATTTAGAAGATGGACGGCAGAGGTTCGTATTCCGCCACTTTCATTACACGAAGCGCTGCAACGATCACTCGATTTTTGGAAGCTGATGTAGAGCGGTACCATTTAGCCTATGGTACACGCAGTGTACAAAAACTAAGGTTTACATTTCGGGAACTTAGGACAGGGTCACCATAATCTCGTTCCGAAAGACGAACGAAAGTTAACTTTGCTGCAGTGCACTCAGAGTGAATGTTTCGCAGTTGTGGGTTGTCGATGAAACACTGTTTCGGCTGGTCAAGGAAGGTCAGACATGATTAAAGGAACACAGACATAGATCGCAAACTACAACAGATGGGTCCTCACTTTTTCGCGCCGTGTGCGGGGGAAAACTTACGAGTGGTGTCTGATACCTAGGAAGGTTCACCTTATAAAAATGATAGAGAAATGCATAGCAATGGCCACTGTCTCAAAAAAAGGAAAGGAAACCAGGGGGATTCAACCCCAGGACTTGTGTTTACGAGCGCGAGGTGGTTCATCACCGCCACGAAGCCAGGCGGGAGCGCATTAACAGACGCCCAACAAGACGAACAATCGAGCGAATAAGGCAACCACATAACACAACCATAGGATACACCTGCGGGTGGGTCAGACGGGCCGGCACTGTCAGTCGTCAGTGTCTTTCTTTAGCCCCTGGGCATCGAGTATGTCCTACGTAAAGTCCCTTTAATGGAGGAGGGCCTTCGTATTGACGTACCGTAAGATTTTCGGCGGCATCGGACGTCCGACATGTCTTTAACCGCTCGGGTCGAGATACGTCCCGGGTGCCTTTATTTTCATTTCCGTAGGACGTAACTTCAATATCATTTAAAGGTTAAGCTGGACGTAACTTTAAACACTGGCTTTAGGTTCCGTCGGACGTAACTTTCGTTTACAAATCTGGGTACGGTCGGACGTAAAGACACTGCATTAAAAAATGGCCGCGTATCTGCTCCTTTCGTTGCAAATCTCGCCGAAAGACGGTACTCAACAGGCTCACCTGTCAAGTAAAGGCCACCCTTCTCTTTCCCGCTCACCTCTCATGCTGTTCCTCTCCCGTCTCGTTCCTTCCAAGATAACACGCTAGAGGTTCGCTCAAGTCACTTTATATTAACCGCGTTCCACTGCTCCACGTCGGGTGTCTCGATGCCTGCGCTGCAGTACGGTGAAGACGCGCGTAAATTGAGGCACCCTACTACAACGGTTATTCAACCACGTTGCCCTACTCACACGAGCGCTCCAAGCGGAACGTGGATCCAACCTTGTGGAACCTTTCGTTGCGATTGCCGTTTGATTTCTTAAATGCCCCCAAGAGGTAGCGCTGGGAACACCAAGCGATGGTTTTCTGCCGTTGATGTAGTATTTTATTTCCTATTGCAAAACCCAAGCATACATAAATTTTTAATAAAGGAACACGGCAAATATCAAATATGTGTCTATTTGCTGCCTTATAGTTGAGTAATCTCTTGTTTTTGTTCAACAATGTCTGCAAGCATGAACACTCACACCGGACTTAGACGTTTACATTTGGCTGTGAGTGTATAAAGCTATTGCGCAGCATCTATTCACTTTCCCCGGCTGGCTGAATCTAGTCACAGACATGTGGAGAGCCGAAGACGACGAAGGCAGGACTAGGGGCAGGGGAAGAAGACAAGGTTGAGGAACAGAATAAAAGGATGGTTCCCTAGTGAACAGCCTCGGATCATTATATTGGCGCAGCCGACAGGATTCCAGAGACCGACACTATGTGGATTATTCTGCATGCCACGCGGAACTCACAAGGCAAGTTTTACTTCTCGTCATGCCAAGTCGACGATGAACTGCGGTACGACTTGCCCAAGTGCATCACAATACCACAACTGTGTGACTGGGTTGCAAAGAAGTCCGGCCAGACAACCGACGACCTGACTACCTAGTCTTCTCTCAAGCTCAAGGTGAAGCTGTCCCAGTTCTAGGAATACTTCATGGAGCCAACCATGATGGCGTCAGGGAACAAGAACACGACCCCGAGCGTTAACGTTACAACCATGGACCCAGGCCTCCTTCTGATTCTGCAAGAGCAACAACGGCAGGCCGAGAGGCAACAACAGCCCATGGATACCCTCATCGCTGCGGTCCAAGCTAAACAAAGACAGCGCACAGAAATGGTGAAGCCGGATCGGTTTGACGGAGAGAGTTCAAGTCCTGAGGATTGTATATGTTCCTATGAATATGCATCCCAGAAGAACTCCTGGCACCAAGCTATTGACCGACTGGAAAACATGCGGTTGTTTTTGACGGGACTTGCAAAGAATTTGTATGAGCTGCACTTCTCCACACACGCGTCAGGCAGCTGGGACAGCTGCCTGTGGAAAGGTGGGACCTTGCAATTTTCAATGAATACCGATCGGGCAAACCCTTGAAGTATATTTACGAGAAAAGGCGCCTACTGAAAATGGCTGATTCTAATCTCCCAGAGTCTTCATCTGTGCCACTGATTATTCACGGGTTGCCTAAGGATCTTCAGAAGCAGGTGCAGCTTAAGTCCCCAAAGACAATCGAGGAACTTTTGGGGTGTTTTCAAGGCTTGTGTATAGATGCTCCTCCGAGAATGCAGGGTACGCGACGTTTCAATTTCCAAACCGGGCAAGAGTCACAAAGGTCTAGAACTTCCGAAGTGTCATCGGGTACACAAAGAAATTCGTACCGAGGATATGGTGCCATTAACCTCCGAGGCAACACAGGACTGTTCGGCCTTACTCAAGCCGGTGTACTTTTGCCAGTGATTTTCTGCCCGGCCTTTCTCCGGCAACCATGTTCGGCCCGTGTCCAAATGTGGGCCTTTGGCCGTATACGGCCGTACTCCCATCACTGTCCAACGGCAAGTGTCCGTCGGCCAGTCGACCGGTGTACGTTCATACGGACAGATTCCAGCCGTAGGGCTCTGGCCATCCCAAAGCCACCCGTGTGCGGCTGAAGTACGGCCACCGGAGGAGAGCCGAGATGCGGTAGTCGGACTTCAGCCGGACTAAAGCTGCCGGAAATCCAGCCGTGCTACGGGCATTGTAGTTCAGTCACAGTACGTTAACTGTACTGAGGCCGGTGGACGACCACTGCATGCACCGCAAGCAGATGACTCAATCGCGCTGTACAGCAGCACAAACCCATCATTTTAGGTCCACTGCACCCACATCAAAGTGAGCCCGCGCGCAACCACCAGCCGTCCAGCCCTCAGCACAGCCTGGCTTAATTATCAGCGTCAGTTTACACCAAAATTCATTTATTCAACAGTGCTCACAAAAGGTCGTTCCTTTAATTGCTGTTCTTTTACTGTCAAATACAGCAAATATTCATTTCTTTGCAGAGCTGGAATAGATGTATTGTCCAGGTCCTGATATCTTCTGTGGGGCGGCTTACCTGTAATAAACAAGGAAGGATGGGGGGGGGTGAAGGCGCATACTTTAGTGGGTTGACCCCAAGATTACTCAAGGGGCCCCGTGCGGGGACTGTTAGTTGGGGACAAAAGTTGGGGACATTTAGGGAATTTGTTGTTGCAGCGAGAAGGCTTGTTGTGGCCTCGGGCGTCGCCTCCTATTGAATTTTATGTAAGAAGCTGAGTGCCGGCGTCTAGCAGCAGTCGATGCAAGAAACGGCTTGAACTGACGCTTCCTTTTGTATTTATTTCAGTTTTGATGGGTGTCGTACTCGACGATATTCTTTACGAATGCGGAGCGTGCCTGCCTGACCGTGTCCATTGTATCCCCCGAGTTTGTCCGGCGCTGGTGACTTTATTCTTATACACTTCAACACTTTCTCCCCTCCGTGTGGCCTTAATATTTCTGCAGCCGCACAAACCAGTCATCAGACTTGGAGGACATCTTCTTAATTATTTCTCTGACACTGAATTACCTCTGCGTCTAAGTTTCTTGCTTCTTTCAAGAACGATAAGCAAATAAAAAAAATTCCGTGTAGAGCTGCGAGATTTCCTGGAAGCGCACGCGTGTACCAGGGAGAACAGTAATAGCAATAGCAGGTTTACATGTGCACTGTAACTTTTTAACGAAAAAAACGTAGGATGAGATATTGCCCCTTCAAGACAGTTTCCAGATCAGGTCATTACAAAATGCACATTTATTGGCGATAGGTGGTAGCGTAGCTTATTTAGTGGCTCTAAACAAGTTTGTATTATTCCAGGATGCTTGATTGCTATGACACTAGACCTTCCTAGTAACCGATGTAGAGAAAGCATTAAATTGCGCCTAACTTGCAGGCTTCAAGAGCAGATGTGAAGGCCAGTATTGAAATATGCCGAATTTTTAGAATGTGCTGCTGTAAGTGAACCTGCAGTGTTGCATCTTAACGTTTATCACGTCGTCTTGTGAAGACCTTCAATGTTCATCGGTCAAATAAATTATAACATTTTAGTTTGAGAGGCACAACTTGAAATGGTTGCGAATATTGGCTACCTGGCAGTTCGTTGTTTGAACTGCAGCACAAATACCAGATAAGTAACGAGGAGACGATGACGTGCAAGTGCTCGTGTATTGGCCTCCAGATTATTTCCACGTTCCTGAACTATGTGAAAAAAATATTCCAAAGGAAGGACACAGTTTTAGTTTTATTTATACCCAGCTTCACAGTAATAGAAGACGACAGGTATCAGAAGTTCCCAGCCCAAACGTCCTAGGCGCATCCAGAAGCTTGTTGAGAACTCTGTCACGGAAAAGTAAAAAATAAATACCATTTTGAAAACTGGTCAAGCACTACATATATTTCCTTAGAAGCCACCCATTCAAAATACAAATGGCCAAATAGCTTAAACACAGTGCAGTATTATTGTGTTCTTGTGTGTGTGTTTTTAGTGTTCGTATGGACACTGAAGTTCCTGCTGTTTTTTTATTTTATTTTTTATTCTTGTACGCACGTGGAAGAATCCTCTCGTGTTATTATTCTTCGTTTCATCTGCTCAGGTACCACATCCCTTATTAATGCCCGAGGTGTCGTAAGGGATCCAAACACCAAACACCAAACACATAAAAAAACTGAATCTACAAATTAACGTTCCTGTAGCCGTTAAAAATTTATAAAATAAATAATAAAATGTCATTTTGACAGGAACCTTATTACAAATAAAAACACAAGCCAACTCCAGCTTTCCTGAAAATTTGGTATACCAGACTCTTTGAACCAGGCAATAAAACTAAGCATCTTGCATACAATTTTGTTTGCACGTACAATGTTGTTTGCTCGTAAATTGCAGGCAGCTTAACTTGGGTGCCGAAGAAGCTGTCATGCAACGATGACGTACTTGCTCGTCTCTCTTTTTATGATATCGTCCCTCCACAAACAAGTCACACCCTGCAGTCGCCATGAGGTTGGTCGACATGTTAACACGTTTCAACAAAGAAAGCTATTGCATAGTGCTTTTTTCTAACACTATTTTAAAGTTCTTACTCTCACTCATGTGACAGCTCAGGCTAATTCGGCTGGAGAGCACTCCTACGTCGGCAGCAAGTTCTATGGCATTCCTAAGTTGCAAAGACTCAGCAACACAAAACACTTTCGGATGTAAGGATGATGCTCTGCCAGGCGAGTCCAACGGTGGAGATTGCTTGACCTCTTCACAATATTGCCTTAATCACGACTAAGTTAAGTTAGGGGTGCTCGACATTTGAGCGACTTAGGAATACGGATGGCTTGAAATGGGTGGCCAGAATGTTAGGGCCTCTCTTAACTCCAAGCTCAAAACGTCAGCCTAACGCAAATAAAAAATACCTTAACGAGTAGCACCACTATTAAACGTTCGAAACATGATTGGGCTCTACTTAAAGCAGTACTGACACGAAATATGAAATCCGAGATAACTATGCAAAAACGTTTTAATATCAAATGCTTTTAACAGCAACCATTAAGTATAACATATCTTAAACCAATTTCAATCTTTGCTTGCATCAGAAAGCTCAGAATGAACACCCTTTTGACACTGCCATAAGCAAGACTGCATGGAGTCATGGCATAGAGTGCCTCGCCATGCAGTTCCCCTAACTGCCGACATTAGGGCTCCAGTGACTTCACCTACACACCGGCTGCTGAAGGTGCATGCCGCACTGCCTTGTGTATCATAGCACTGTTTAGGGCTTATATCATGCGGCTCAGGAGCATGCGACCAAGGCCAGTCCTGAGCGTGCTCGCTAACTCTAGCACACGCGTTCAGTCTGACCATGATGCAACGAGAACAGTAACATCAAGACTGCCATTCTCTCATGGTGGCCGCCTTGGTGTTCGTTTTCTCCAAGCCGAAACGGACACGAATAACAAGGCTCAAAATAAAAATTTACTCTGCGGTCGACAACCTAATGTTCCATTCCATAATTCCTGTGCTGGTAGGCACCCATAGCAATGAGAAACGTATCACGAAATGGTTCATACCAGCACTTTTTAAAATATTTAATAGGACATTAACTGCATGCTAAGGCCCTTTCGACCGGTTTTTACCCCATCTGTCCGTCATTTCTCATCTGGGTATGAAAGACTGGTATAATAAAGTTCCAAATTTAGATTTAACAAGTTTACATGCTGAGTGATTCACATTGAACTTTTTGTGATATTTTTTGAAAAAGATTTAGCCTACAACCACTCCTCACTGGCTTTACACATCTACAATTCACGCACATACTGAATTTTGTACAGTTTTATTTACTAAAGCCGCCTCTCCCTGATTTACCTGTAGTCCACCCAAAATGCACTCCAGGAAAGCCAACTTTTTTGGCGATGACGACCGTGGGTGAAGTGAAAAAACATAAAAAACGGTTTCCGTGATCTGAACTGAATCTGGGTCCCTCATGTTCTGAAGCTGACGTCTGTCTCATCGCGCCATTCCAGCACAGTCCAAGCAAATTGTCTTTGCATGGATGTGGAAAATTAAACATAAAATGCACACCTCCATCTATCAGCGACCATGGCTGTACACTACGGAAGGTCATGGAATTGCCATGGATCAGTAAAGCTCTAAACAGCGCAGAGATGCAAACCATCCCGATAAGAAACAAGTGCTCGATACTGGACTGGTTAATTTGGAGTTGGACACTTGATTTTGGAAAGCTGCCCGTCAGTAACTAGGTCACAGCTACATACTTGGTTGTCATACTACCAGGCCGGTCCGCGAGTAGACGCAGTCTCTCTGCTGCTAATTTCAAGTGTACCACAAAAAGAGCTACTTCTGGAGGCATTCACCTGCCTCCATGGGTACCCATGAAAGAATGTAGACCAAGGCTTGCCCTCCAGGCCCTGCACCAACATCGTAGGGGCCAGGATCCAAGCACTTCTTTTTTCCACTGAAGCCCTCCTATGAAGATACCGCAGGAATAGGATTAAATGCTGTGTCAGCACAACTGAAAGTTGGGTAAGCTAATAATACATCTTTGAAAAAGAAAATGCGTAGAAGATGGCGACGTGGAATATGACCACACAGGACAACCCACTACAAGAAAAAGAACACACAGCGCATCGTCCTGTGTGTTTTTTTCTGCAAAAGCAAACGTAGGGCAATCTCTGCCGCATTGTTAATAACAAGGATCGTCCTAGGAAAGGGAGGAACGAGTGCGGTGTTAACCATGCGCAGCCTTTAGTTTGTTGTACGATTGGTATGGTTTACAGAATTTCGTTGTCATGCAAGTCCGTTTATGTGGGCCAGACAGGACGCTGTCTAAGTGCCCATGTCAGAGAGCATTTGTTTACGATGACGAATTCAACGGGCGAAAATCTCCCTGTGCATTATAAAAAGTGTAGGTGTTACCCTTTGTTTGATGATACTGTAGTGTTGTACAGGCATAATGATCAGATTGTTAGGGAACTGGTTCAGGCCTTCTTTATCGATGAACATAGTAACAAGTGTGTCAGCAAATCGTCTATCACTCTACACGGGCAGGAGCACGCGCTAATCGTCACCATGTTTATTTATTCTATTCTTTGTTTTCGTGTAGAGATTTTGTGTTTTTCAGTAAAACGGCAGTAGCCATAAATGCTTGTGTGTGTCCCTCCTGACTGTACACGTTATTTGTGCGCTTTCAAATTGTTAATGGCTTTCTGCCCTGCCACATACTATTTGTCTCATACGCAGCTTCTTCCACTTCACCTTCAATGTACACTTCTGACAGTTGCTCCCGGTGCCTCCTCATAAAGGGCCCAAAATCCCGCGTAACCTTCACACCCCCTCGGATGACCTGATTCTGCCACCGTCATTTGGTCTATCCTTCCTCTCTCCCTCTTCCGTCTTTTTTGTCTCACGGTTTTCAGGCTTTTTTTTTCCTTTGGGCGTGATATCTTGACGTTCTCTGTACAGAAGCGACTTTTCCAATTCATGTCCCGCAACGCAACTTAACTGACCGGAGAGCTAGAACTCTGATGCGTGCACACGACATACTCGCGAGATTTAACGGTATCCAACAAGATGCATACTTACGTTCGAGGGGTAAGTATGCATACTCATGTACACATCCAGGACTGCGCTTCGGAGAGTTCACGCGACCGGTTCGATCAAGCTTGAGCAATTTTTAGGGCTCCTACACAAAAGGAGCAATGAAACGCTTGAAACTGTAGCCGGAGTGTGGGGTGACATCGCAATCTGAATTTAGCGTGTGCTGTATACTTGGACAAAAAAACACGACTGGAAAAAGACAAACCACGGGCACGTTGGCTACACGAAGCAGGTGTTGGTTTGCGCGCCAACGTCTGGTTTCTGTTTTGTAGCATAAGCTACATTAGCCGAGATTGAGCAGTTTCGCGTGGACCTTGAAGGGCTGTTGTGCGCAAGCGCGAGGAGCATTGGATTGGATTGGATTGGATCGGATTGGCTTGGCTTGGCTTGACTTGGATTGTATTGGATTGGTTAGATTTGAATTGGATTGGGTTGGATTAAATTGAATTGTATTGAATTGGATTGGAAATCCAATCCAATTGGAGTACGGGTGTGCAAAGAAATGGGTCTGCCCATTCGCCGGTCTGAGCATTCCAGATGAGTGACGTCATAGCCGCGGCAGACGCACTGGCGCCGGCGCGTGCCCTGCTGTGTGCCTCCGTTGCGGAGTAGCCAGGTCTGACGCTGCACCGGAGCCGCTTGATAGCCGTTTTGCGTGGCTCCTGGAGAGCCCTGCTGCGCGTTCGCGAGGAGCAGTGACTGGACCGGGCTGACTGTATCGAACTGGACTGGACTTGGACTGGACTGGACTGGAGTGGACTGGACTGGACTGGAGTGGACTGGATAGGATTGCATTGGGTTGGATTGGGTTAGATTGGAAAATCTTTTTAGCAGCAGTAAGCATGATAATCAGCTAATCCTAGACAACCAGGAAACCTAAGAATAACCAGCTGAACCTTAGCTCACGCTACGTATATCCTTGCATAGCCGAGCTAAGCCACTGCTATTTTTTTCCGCTGCCTCGGTTCCCCGTCCAAATGTGCAGCGCACACTAAATTTGAATTCAAGATTATACAAAAATGTTAACGTCACAATACTATTGGGAACGAGAATGACAGCTTGGAGGCTGAGGCGGCCACGCAAACAAGAATTCGCGCAGCTTTAGATACACAGTGAAGTGGCACAAACACAAAAACTACAACAAACATAAAATAACGATGTTACTGACCTTGCTAGTAAAATGAGCGCATAGATGCCCTCTTTTCCGCTCTTCCGTGTCTGTGACTGTAAACGCCGGAGACCGGCATGACCTATCTACGCTCAGCTCAGGCTGCAGATCTCTCTTTAAATGTCGCAGTAGGTATGTAAGACACCTAATCGGATAGAGAGATCGAACCAATACTAGCGTTCACAGTATTTTGCCCGCACCTGCAGCTTCATTTGGTACCAATCAACGCACACTGACACGCTGGGTACCGACAGCGCAAATCGTGCACTAAGGGAGACCGTTGGGGGGACCCAGGGAAATGCTCCGCCAACTTCAGCGTTGTCCGTAGGCGCTCAAAAACAAGTCACGTGACGTCACGTTTTTATCACGTGACCCAAGGATTTCTTTCCCTTTATAGCCGCTCCGGTTCTGGATTGAATTTGTTTGAATTGGATTGCCTTGGATTGGATTGGATTGGTTTTGGATTCGCTGAGATTGCATTGGATTTGGATTGGATTGATAAGCAGCAGCAAGCATGAAAAATCCGCAAATACTAGACAACCAGGAAAGCTAAGAATAACCAGCTGAACCTTACCTCACGCTACGTATATCCTGGCATAGCCGCTTGGCTTTCGAAGCCTCTGGGTTACGCCGCGGCGAAGCGACCGTGACAGGCTCCACCGTAACGCCGTGGCGATATGCTTGGTTCCAGCGAGCGAGCTAGGACGACAAGGCGAGCGCCTAAAATGATCTGCACTTTAAAACGGAAATGACATCATCTAGCTGCAGGGGCCGCCGCGCCGTCAGTGAGTGTGGCTGTGTGCAGGGTCAGAGTGTCGTATTTCGCTGGTGACTACGACGCCACTCGGTGAAACAGCACACTTAAAAAAGGGCACAACAAAATGCGTTTAAGCAAATATTTTTTTTTTCGTTGTCATTTGTTTTTTTAAAGAAGGTAGTCAGCTTGGGCTACTTAAACTCAGAACGTTTGGTTTGACTGTCTGTACTTATGTGTGTGTGTCTGTCTGTCCCTCAATTTAGACACTTTGCCAAAACCTGTCAGACTTGTTGAACAAGAAGTTTATGCAAGTACAACTTCTCCAAACCACTCAATCTGTAAGCACACTTCATAGTTGTTAGCATTTTTCACAAAAAAAAGAAACGTTAGACATATTTGAGGCAAAACGGCACATAATTGGTACTATACTCGGGTACATGTTAAGAACGGCAATACCTCATGTAGTGTATCACTCCGCCGAAGCGACGGCACCCGTATGGGAACGCGCGTGCGCGTTTTGAAACGAGGATTGCGCATAATGCGTAACATCGCCTTCTTTTTCATATGTAGTCTTTTTGCAGTCGTTTGAGGAATTTAAAAGTAGATTAAGTGTGAGAAATCACAGAAACGACTCGTGTCACGTTCAGTTTTTGGCCTTGTGGAGTAACAGCCGGCTACAGTGATGAGGCGCAGGGCAACTTCCGTTCTCGTTTTACCACGAAAGTGTTTTCTTCCGCGATACACGATGATTTTACCGACGTCATATCTGTCACGGAAATTACGCCTCTGAAACGAACGCAGGATAAACGTAAGAAAATGTTTTATCGCGGATGGTGCTGCCATCTAGGAGAGGTGAAACGAAGTAGTGCCTCATGACGCTAACGAGCGCCGACAGTTGGCTCCTCGGTCGGGCAGCGCAGGCTCCGTCGCTGCTTAGCGCAATGGCGCCGCAAAAAGGCAACGACGCTTGCGGGCGAATACCGCGAGCGTGACTGATTTGGCGCAAAGAGAAACGCCAGCGGAAAGCGGAATGCGTTCGCGCGTTCACGGTCCAAGCTACAAACTCTGCCTCTCGCGTTCCACAAGCTGAACTCGTCGCAACGCTACCATCTGCCGTACAGGCCACTAACCTGACCGAAGTGGCCGCACCTTTGCCGAAGCGACCCGCCAGTAGGACGTCGCTCACCAATCACACTTGCAAGACAGCCGCCGACCAGCAGATCATGCTCCTTTCACTGCAGATTTCGCTGCAGATTTCACTTTCGTGTTTTACCAATTCCTATGACAGAAGAATCAACCAGTTTTTTCAGTGGTCCCCGAATGTAGGTAGTGTTCTTTTAATCAAAAAGACGTGCCTGTTTTATTTTTGGGATGGCAAATTAACAAGACTGCGTCTGCTGCAACCCGGGGCTTCCGATCCGATTCCCCCCGAATTGGCTGCTGCGCCCCACAGAAGTGACGTATGTCAACAAAAAAAAAATGCGTAATTACATTACACTGCAATTACTTCAATAGTATTGCATATATTTTTGGCAGTGACACACTAATATTACAATATCAAGATTTATTTTTAGATTGAGTTTATAGTATTTTAATATGACGTCATTTAGTCACCGTGACGTCATAGACATGCTTTGTAGATGTTTGCATTATATTTTTCTCTGCGAAACTCGAGTTTGTTATTTGACACTCGCGTAGAAGTTGTGTAAACAAAGCACTTTTTATAGATTTACCACGGGTTTTACGGATGATCTACGGACGAGCGGCATGGATAAGAGGCCGAATTCCATCGAAGAGCGAATTTTGGCCCCGTACTGGCATACGTACGGGTAGAGTTCACTCATCGCAGGCGATGGTTCACTCTAGTACGGGCTTGTCTGTTCCGTGGTATGTCTGTTCTGAATTTGTTCCGTTGGCCTGTTTCAAATATTCCGGCTTCGCGCGGTGCCGAGGCAAGCAAGAATGTACGAGCGTCGGCGTTGTGTGGAGTCGCTCAAGAGTGGTGCGGTGCTGCGCTGTGTTTTCGTTTCATATGAGGTGTTCAGCTCCAAGCCTGTGCCTCCGCGCTTGTATCTTCTGCAGTAATTCACAGTCTTCAAAGTCCGATGACTATTCATGGCAGCAACGCGAAGTGCTGGTCAGCGCTTGCGCAGAGCGCAATGTTTTCATATCAAATACGTACGTATCGGAACCAAATGTTGCCCCAAAATGTGCAGTAAGTACGAAGCACCGTGTTGCCTTCAAAACGTGACCGATGTGTGTGGTGCGTCATAGTTTTCCAGAGGTTTATTGTTTGTGTGAAGCTGCTGGCGCCGCAGTCATCGATGCTATCATCACAGTCATCGTTATACACGGTGTTGTGTCGGTATCACAACGCGAGGCAAATATTTTGATACTGCTCCGTACTCGACTTGCAAGTGTCCAGATTCGTGTCGCTGCAGGAGGGTATGCGTGAATAATCTAGAGCCCCATCAGTTAGCAATGGTGCGTCGCAGTGACAGCGAGTTATCGTTCGTGCGCTTCAACTTACCGTGATCCCTGTCATTACAAGCGTGGCCAAAAAATGCGCCGGATATCTGTCGTAAGTTACAGTGGCATTTTCCGTGTGTGTTGTATTTGTGGGCTCCAAAATTTACGATGTCGCCAAACGTACGTGATCGTGAACATTTATGAAAGGCTAGGTGATGCTTCAGTGGCTTCAGTAATAACAGCTAGGTGCTACGTGCTGTGTTGAACTGTTATATCTACATTCTAAGCATACCATCTAGGTGACTCTGCGTAGTTGTTGTTTCTATTTGCTTTAACCTCAGTTGCCTTGTTCATCTTTTTCGCAGGGTATTTTTATTACGTGTGCATGCAGCATATTAGCACTAAATCAACCTTACACACTTACCTGTACATGCCATAAGCCTCTTTGCACTCACGTGTGCATGTGCTACTGTTACCCTGCAGTATTTCGTCAACTACTGTTTCATGCTAACAAAGATTGCTTGCATGTCGTTCTGAACCATTGCTAATAGCCTGAATTTCCTTTAGTATTACTAACATACCTCTTTCTCAGCTACTGGCTTTGTGTTGCTTTTAAAAGGAATTGACGATTTAACGCTTGACGATTTGACACATTTGCAAAAAACGTAATACACGGCATATACCTGCTAAATTTCTCAATGGCACAAAGCACGCACTCGGATTCGCACAGGCTAAAAGTATATCTGACGCGCTCCACACTCTTCGTCTGCTCCTCAACGCAGTCATGCTTGATTTTTACCCAACCGGCAAATTCACTTCTGCTCACCTGACGAGCCAGGGTGACTGTCACGCCCAATTCACAACACATGGTGAAAGCAGTCTGCTCTGATTTTTACCCAACAAACCAAAACACTTCCACTCACTGACTAGCCGTGAAGAGTCACTGTTAATAATTAATCGTTACTAATAA
The DNA here is from genome assembly GCA_013339765.2 of Haemaphysalis longicornis. Lineage (NCBI taxonomy): Eukaryota > Metazoa > Arthropoda > Arachnida > Ixodida > Ixodidae > Haemaphysalis > Haemaphysalis longicornis. The sequence goes on along the minus strand of CM023458.1, from coordinate 62,555,015 downwards.
TTTCAAAAATCCAGATGTAACTGTAGCGATGGTGAAGGCTGTAGTGGAAGTCCGGGGTGGGTGACTTTGACGGCGGTTGTGGGTTTCAAGTGCACTTGGACTAAGAACGACTCTCACGGGGTAGAAGCCCTAGCATCCTTCTGCTCGCAAATCCATAAAATATTTCTCTGTCTATTTGTTTAGTGCAATGCATAGTTGACGCCATTGAAAAGCACCATCAAAGAAACATGAGAAACCGTTGCTTTTGCCTCTGTGGAATGAACCAAGGCGGACCCGCTAGGTATCTGAATCTAAGCATAAACTGGGTGCTACTGCGCAGCCGACTGGTACCCGTTGGCAAACCTGCTTCCCACACAACAACGCAAACACATTCCTGTTGCATGCGGCCTGCGCGCATTTGGTTTGTCTGCGTGGAATGGAATGGCTGTGCCAGCAGGAAGCAGCAGGAAACAGTCGCCAGAAAAAATTTCTATCGGCAGACTCACATACTTCGAATGGCAACTGGGAGGCTCCATGATTCGACACAGGGGTAATTCCAGTGGTAAATGCCGCAACAGGGGCTGTACTGTGCACAGATTTTTTGTTGCCACTCCCATCCCACTGAGTTTTGCCAGCTTCCACGTTTACCCCGTACCATTTCAAATTAACTGATGTTTGCTGGTGTTTGACAGATGCAAGCACCAGTAAAGTGTGTCTGTCGTCTTTAGCGCTAAAATCATGTTCTCAAGGGGAAGCTGAGTTTAACGAGGTTGCGGACCTGAAAGCTGGCAGTGCTCATGTGGGTCGTAGCAGAAACGTTGCAGCACGGTGTTGTGCTGTTTTTGCTATGTTGATGTTATAAAGCGCGTGTGGTATTTATATGGGTCATAGGTTTCAAAGAAGGCACAAGTTGGAAGTCGTTGCTGTCTCTTCCCTTTGTTACACTTGGTAGTCGTGCTCTTTGTTTGCAAGAATTATTCAAAACTAGCTAGTGTAACTACAATTATAAAACTAATTTTCTGGGAAGGAAATGCTGCCTTGTGCCTGCTAAAGGATATACCCTCTTTTGGCTACACCCATCGTAAGACAAGATAGCAATGCAATACTCTACAGAGCCCGTGCACAAGCTGCTGCCTTGCATTGATCTGACCCACAAAATTGACAGGAACAGCTCCCAAGGACTGATCCCGAGCACAGGTTCTGGCTCGCTCATGCCCCTCAACTTCACAGAAGTCAATGAAACCTTGCTACACAGGCTGCGGCTTCATGTAGCATTGACCTGAAAGTATCTGCACACAATCGGACGCGAGGACAGCCCAGACTGCCTTCTGTGTAAGGCTGTACAGAGACAATTGATCATTTGCATTGTTTGACCAAGGTATACTAGTGGGTGAAAAGACCTTGAAGCAGCCTTACTACGCTTGAATGCTTACCCTCTGTCTGAACGAAAGATTTTGGGCACGTGGGCTGTCACGAAGAAGCAAGATTGAGCTGTCAAATCGCTGCTTGTCCTGTCCGGACTCTTGGGTCTAGGTGTTGAAATTTCACAAACTGCGGAACGTTTTGTTTTATGGTTGGTAAATATGTTATGCGAATTATACAATGATTAGTCTGTTTCTGCGCCCCATTGCATGTTATACATTCTTTAAGTGTACAAAGTTCATTGGTTGATTTCACTGTCATTTCACATACCCTCAGTATTCAGTACCTTCCTTGCCCCTGCGGGATTTAAGTAGCAGGCCCAAGTTCAGTTTCTCGGGCTGGCCTCTTCTCCTTTCAAAACTCTTTTACTGTCTCTACCTCTCTCTTGCCAGCATGTCGGGTGCTTGTAACGGCTTACTAGGATTTGCAACGGTCAACATACGATAAAAATTACTTATGACTTCTTTCATTGCCGAAGTTCACTGCACTCAGTGTACTATGGCGCACAATAGTAATTATAACTGCAGACAGCCTACAGACAACCTACAGTTCTTAAAGCCCACATCGAAATCTTGCCACGCACTCGTTCTTGCCTTCACTTCGATAAGGCTGTCACAAATGGCTGGATCAGCCGAACATGCTGGAAGGGATGTTTTTCTGCACTCTGAATTAATGTTTGATCAACGTGCATACATTAAAGCATTTGGTGTGGTTCTTCCTTTTTATCTCTTGACACCCAGTGCAACCAATGGGCTGGTCAAAGCTGTGGCTTGTCATATGTGTCTCCAGTACATAATGGTGCATTCTGCTTGTTGCCAAAGCCAACTGCACCTAATGCAGTGTTGGCAATGGTCTTTTGTGGGCTATAAGAGCAAAATGTACTGGTTGTCGATCAAACAAAGTGAGTCAATTTTAAATGTTTCTTCCCAATGCCTGCTGTGTTTTCTTGGAGGTTGTGTGTTTGCTTAGTCCTTTTGGGAACAGAAGGGCATGTATGGTTCATGTGTTGGCCATGAGACTAATCAGCATTTGAAGGTTCATGGGACAGGTACAACTTGTACAGCTGGTGAGCGAACGGATATAACTATTACATTTTCTTGCAGCATGTCACTAGCATACAACAATTAGGATTTATAATTTAGCTGCAGTTTCTTTTACGACAATACTGCTATTGTGCCCATTATAAAATGAATAATTATTCAAGAACAGTTATACAATGTCAAAGATGTTTCATTTAAATGTTGCTAGTGTTAAGACCCAAAAGATAGGTTTGTAGTATGGTGTTCTAAAGCAGCACCATGAATATGAGGCATGCCATGGTGGACGGCAATGAATAAACTTATACCACCTAGAAGTGTTCAATCAATAGCAAGATCACTTACTCACGGACTGCTGTGTTTTCCGCCTCCTTCACAAAAACTGGTATGTCCAGGAAACCTGCGGTCTTGTGTTCAGTAGTGCAACACCTCAGCCCATGGGCTGCTACTTTGGATTGGTGTTTGTGTTGACATTAAATACATTCTTTTTCGGTCTGCTCCGTTTTATATTCACCAACTGTTTCTCCACTTCGCCGATCGCTGTCGATGCTTATACTGGCACATGTCAGGGAAATCCCTCTGGTCTGGGTCCCAGGGCACAGAGGTGTTGAACTTAACGAAACCGCTGATTACCTGGCAGGAGTAGCGCTGAATGGTCCTCTGGTTGATACTGCGCCCCGATAGCCTATGTCGTTGAAACTAAGTTTCCAAGGTACAGTTCGCTGGACAGCTTCCCACCAGACAGCATCGCTGGCTGCCCTGACATTGAGCATCTCCGGTACTCTTGGAAGTGTGACTTTGCGCAGTCTCGACTGTGCGAAGTCATACAGACTTGCTTTCGATGCCGAACACCTAATTTGAATTTTTATCTACACCGCGCACGCATAGCGCCATCGGCCATCTGCAGGCTTCAGTCAAAAGGAGGAAACACTTGACCACTTCCTGTTGTCCTACCGGCAGTTCACCTCCCTCCGAAATCATTACCTGAAGGTTCTCCTCCGGCGCTTGGGTCTCGCCTTGTCGGTGCCTAATTTATTGTCATTTGGGGCAGTCGGGCTTGGTTGGTGCAACGGGCACTCATTTATTGCCGAAACAGGTCGCTTGCCTAGTTAATGAATCGCATCAACCAATTTTTAATCGTTTATTGAAACACGTGTTGGTGCAGTAGTATTGAATTTTTTTGTTCTAAAATTGTTAGCATCACTGTACCCTATTTTTCCTTTGTTTGAAACTAATTCGTAGGCGCTAATTGCAGCTACAGGGAGGAGGCGGCAGCAGCCGAGGCGCAGGAAAGTGTGGCGCCGGGGTTTGATGCTGCCGTATAGCCGCTAAATAGTGTAGAGGGCGCAGGAGCTGCGGAAATGCGAGGGAGAAGGGCGTCGAACGCGATACAGCCAGCTGCTCCCGCTGCCAAATACGTGGACAGCGTCGGCCGACAAGGCGCAGCAGTTTCGTGCACTTCTTTGAACCACGCCCGAGTCAATGATGATAGCTTTATTTTGCCCAGAACTATAGGATATCCCGAGTCAATCGTGTTTTTTTTCATAAATGTGCGCAGTCCAATGAAATCAAAACAGCTTCACTGGACAATCCGCCGCCATACGAACACTTCGGACAACCTTTTAACAGTAGAGCTGTTGTTGCTGGCCGTAATGTGTGCGGCGTCATCAAAAAACATATTGTCATAGTTACTCCCGCCGTTTACCGCGCACGCGTTTTGCGATGAGCGTCCGGCATCGTCCTGGCTTGCGCGTGGAGCACGCAAAAATAACAAGGAAACAGTCACGTGCATCCGCGGCACAAGGAAGAGCACAAGACAGCTCGCAGACGCCCCGCTCGCGAAGCCGGTTCTAGCGCGTGCCGACGCGTTCCACTCTTGGAGGAATGGGAAAGCCTGTGGACAAAACGATCCGGGTCAGCCAGTCATGCATGCGGAAAATAGATGGATATGACGATGACTACTACTGCCACAGTGAGAAGCGACGACGGAGAACGTAAGTAAAGAAATTTCGCAATACGTGGTGGTGTGTCATTCAGTGCTTACATAAAAAGAAATCCTCCAGCTTCGCAATTGTGTCACTTAGTGCAAGTTTCACCAATTTTAAAGACGAAGGTGTAACATCAAACGCGAAAAGGAACCGTATATATACGTGGCCGTCGGCGGGGCCACCGCTGTGTGGACTGGTGTACGACTTGAACTCATTTCGCCAGAGCAGCAGCCAAATCTCTCACCACGGCGCTAAACCGGCACCTTGGCAGAATGGAACCTTGCTGCCACGTGCGGCCAGGTGCACGTGGCAGGATTTATATATACGCGCGCAAACGGATGCTCTTACTGCGGAGGAACTTCAGCGTGATGAGCATCCAGTCTGCTTGTCAGAAAACGAAGGCCTGAGTGCTTCTGTCTTTTCGGACAACAAACGTCACATGGTTGGCCGGTTCTTCAGCACTTGCAGTTGTATGCTGTTGGACAGCTGCTGCTATGACCAGAAGCAACACTACTTACATGACGTTTATATACGTACTTATGTGCAACAACGCTTTTATCAATTTGGTGTTGACAGGAGCTGTGGGCACAGTTTATGTGAAAGACCATTGTTGGCGCTACATTTGCTGCCCTTACCAGCGTGTGGTACAGAGCTGTGCTCTCGCTGTTTATTGATTACCAGCACAATTTTTACAACGGTGTGTGAAGTTGGTGAAATGAAGTAGAGTGTATCTCCTGGATTGGTCGGTGCTTCCTGCTTCGGCGTGGTTCTTCCCAGGCCATCACTAACAAGGGTGGCAATGGGAAGCCAAAAGCCAAATTTTTTTACACTTCGTGAACTGTACTTGTAGCACTGCAGTGTATCCCTTGCAACTTTGGAAGCTCGGAAAAGTTGGTACAACATGACCAAATATTCAGAGTTGTAGGCACGACTAACAGAGGCATTAACACAGTGTTTACTCCAAACATCTTTTTGTCACATCCAATAAACTTTAATTCAGGCATCTTTTGTACCAGCTGTGCTGATTTCACCCCCCCAAAATAAGGCACCTGCTGGTCTTTCTATGCACAGAAAGTATATATGGTGAAGTTGCAAAACATTTCAGGCTGCTGCGCCAAAACTATACGGACAAAAACGCTGGTGTTCAGCGGTGCGTACTAGAGTGCACAAGAGCCACTAAATAAGCTTATTTAGTGGAAGATCCAGTGGGCACCAGTAATCTAGGCCCAAGAGAACTCTTGTCAAAAGAGGTATTTAAAGGTATTCCTTCCGCCTATTCTTCTCCCCACAAAAGCAACAGATTTTCTGATCTAAATGGGAGCGCAAGCAGCCTTCGTGCAACACCTTTGCCGGCAGCCTCTTAAGCCAGTGCCCACGTTTGAGGACACAGACCCATTCTTCCCTATTGAGCCACAGCAGATCAAACCTAATGGCGTGAAATGGCGCGCGCACACACCTTCCAAAATAAAAAGAAAGAAAGAAGTGCGGTTACAAAAGCCGCCGAACTTAAATGTGCAACACAATCCTCCGAATCCTCCACTCGTAGTGGTTTTGCCTTGCCCGCAGGTGCGCCGTAGATAACACAACACTGAACGACAGCTGATGTACCAATGAGGAGAGTTATCAGCTTGCGCTTACGGCGCGTAAACAATGAAAAGGACAGCCGACCTAAATATGAGTGCCGGCACGGCCACTTTGCACGGCCGGCATGGTATTTGGTACTAGTTTCAGGCGATCAACAAGAACGGACCAAATCCGAAGAAATAATAACAAAAAACAGGTGACGTCACTTCCATGGGGCGCTCCAGCCGTTAGTGATCGGGTGAAGCTGGAGCACCCCGGGGGAAAGGATCCCCGGGGTGCAGCAGCCTTTGCCAATTAATAATGGGATAGCAAATAGCGAACTCCCTCAAAGCAATGTTTTGACCTAAGAAAACAAAAGCGCCCGAGAGGGAGCAGTGGCACTCAGTAAAATACAATAGACTTGGGCAAAGCCTCCACAGTGTCTATTATGGAAACAGCGAGACGGAATGGGGAGGCTGTGGGTGGGGAGAGAAGAAAGGCATTTTTCTGTCAAGGTCCGCGGAAGTCTATCGTTTCTCGACGACAAAATTATAGGGAAGTGCGAAGACATGAAGCCAATTTAAAGGTTTTTATTCCTTTCTCCATGCCTCTATCATATCTCTTCTTGCGTCTCCGCAGCTTTGTTTCCACCACTAGACGGCGCGGTTGGTTTACGTTACATTTCGTATCCCTGGCTCACGCCAATGGTCAGACGTGATCGCCTCGCCGGCAAATGTCGGAAGTAAAATGCTGTCGCCCGTTTTCAATTGCTACATCCACGTGGCCCTTCATCTTAATCGTTGTTGGTCGCGCGGTCGCTGGCGCGACCAACCACACAGAAGAAGTGCAGGTGTGCACCCAATTTAAACGCGGTGTTTTACTCCACATGGGATTTTGTTTTTCTATTTAATCATGTCTTCCGTCTTTAAATATTGGACGCTATGATTATTTTGCCAGTCGGAATGGCGGTCGATTCCTTGCCCCACCCGTCGATTTCCGTGCTGTCAGGGGTAATTGATGCGTACACGTGCACACCCCGACATGTGTGGATGACTCGCCAGGTGCTCCGGCTGCTTAGTGCAGTGCTACTTGCACAGGGAAGCAAAAAAAGCATTATATGGCTTCTTCGCGACATGTTATTCTATCAGGCAGCAGAATACATCTCGCGGCAAACCAACTTCCTTGCGGATTCTCTCGTATTTTAGAATGAGATATCCTGTAAAAAAACGCTCACCACAATTTGACGCTCAGAATCCCATATAACTGCGACCAGTAGGAGTTATATGTTATAATTTAATTAGTTCACCATGAAGTTGTGTGTTTTTCTTTTTTTAAGAAAATTTTGCTGTCGATAAACGTGGTCCAACGGGAGGAGTGTTAGTGCAGAAAAACGGTGGAAATGGTGTTTTATCTGAACAACCCCGAAGCAAACAAAATGACGTACAACGGCGCACACGACTTCTAACCGCAGGAAAAGTTATCTAAGCAGGTGTCATGAATAATTTAGGTTGCGGTTTTAGGTTTGATTAGGTTAATTTAGGCTACGTATGACTTTATTCTTGCCTGCAAATCGACGGTTTTCACGTGCCGCGACGCGGGCCTGGCATCGACCCAGGGTTTGCTGTTACTCTGCACAGCGCCAGCGCATCCCGTTGCCGGGTTGCGTGGTCTGTGTTTTTCGACCGCACCCCGGGCTTGCTGGACGGCCCAGAGTTGAACGTCATTTTCGTTACTGCGCGCTGCTTCTTGTAGTTTCGGTGGATAAGTCCTTGACTTCGCTTCGTCTGGAAACCGGACACAGTCCCAGAAGATGTGCCACTAATCTGCCAGACCCACTTCATACACTGCAAATACAACTCAAATAAAGCCCCCGATGTAACATGTTCAGAGAGGATGGAATCGGTTTGTAGCTGCGTATTAACGACCTCCTCCGCTCAGTCCCTGGTTGGGAGGAGAGGGGGGGGCATTACCTGTCGAGCCAGGCGGCAGGCCTTGGTGATCTCGCGGTAGCTAGCCCGGCCCAATTTGTAGGCTTAGCTTATCCGACACGTGTGGCAGTCACCCACCACACGATGCTCCTGCTCTCACGCATGCGCGAAATGAACCCTCGATCAAGCCGCACCAAAAAGCGCACGCCACCCAGTGATCCGTACTACCCGACACACCACGAGGGCGACGCAAAACTTTCAACAACATTTTCTTCAAGTCAACACCAATGGTGACAGTGTAAGAAGTTTATTGAAAGAAGAAATCGCCATGAGATAACAACATTTCACGTGATACTTGCCTTTGGAGCGAGGGAATGGGAACAAAATGACAAAGGAATGAATACAGAGGATATGAGAAATGCCAGGGAAATTAAATAATGAACTACATACACCTAAGGAACGTCTAACATGCAACTGGCAGCGGAAGTATACTATAGCTGTTTAATTAGCCTCGCGTGACCACCGTCCATGTGAAGAGAAAAAAAAACAAATTATCACAAGTCAGCCAGTCAGCGGTTGCGAAATTTCATCGCAAATTGCACACACTGCTTATGCGTCCACGAGCAATCTATCACTGGCAACATCTCGAACAAATGTGTTCGCGTAAAGTCATGAACGTTTGCATGTGATGGTCGGTTTGTGTCTGCTGTAACAGGACATCAGGTATTCCCCCATGACATTCGAAAGAGCAGCCGCAGTCTATGAGTAACTGGCGTTGCGCTGACGTTGTGGAGCAGAATTGGAGTTATAGATGGCGCTGACTGGAATTGAAGTCCTTTTGACGGAACTTCCGCTTCGTCTTCACTTGTTTACGACTCTGTCGACAACCTCAGTGGAAATGCCAACAAATTTTTTTTTTCGTTCATAGTCTTTCAATCCATAACAAAACTCCTCGCCATGGCTAGGAAACGACGGAAGTCTAAGCGTTCAGATCACCTAGCCCGTGGAAAAAATCTTCCCAACACTCGTCCACTGACATGAGAAGAGTAGCGTATGTGTACTTGGTAGGTTTCGGCACCCATGACTAGCCGAAACGAAGCACATGCATTCAACCTTGAAATAGCCCTAAAGAGTCAACAATAAACTTCCGTGCATCAAAGTAATTGTACCTTGATGATCTTTTTCTCACCACACCGCTGAGGTTCAATTTTGCAGTGTATGCCTCGTGGATGGTTCAATGTGTGCGCTGAGGCTCACATGTCAGACTTTACAAGACAAGTAACACGTGTGGCTCGTAACACGTGTAGATCAAATCACCAGTACATCCCTCCAGTTCCAGAGGAATAAACGCATTGAGGAGGTAGCTACACATAGCATCACGGCCGTATGGACTGCATAATAGGGAACATAACTTTGACGCCCTAAATGGCTTTTAAATCGCACCGGGCGCCACCAGTGTGTTTGGAACGAAGCAGCATGAATGTTGTGTCGTAATTTCACGAGACGACTGAGAATCCCGAGAGCCAAAACCCAAGTGCAAGTGAAATCATCACAAACCACCGTATGCATAAAACAAATCAGATTTATCAAGTTTATAGATAATTACCGTAACAAGTACCTAAAGTCGTAGTTCAATAAAAGCCTACATCGGAAATTGTCGCTTCCCCGTTTGCGTTTAATTGAAGCCATCAGATTATTGCATGCCGATGATCTCATCGCCCATAATTTTTTGGCGCACGAAACAAACAGAAAATGGGTGGTTGACGGGCTTTCTGTCAAATGGGCTAATACAGCCACCAAATTGGACAAGTGAAAAAGTGCAAAGTGAGGCTGACGTGTATGCATGTGTTCCGTTCTTTGAAGAAGTCACATAAAGCTGACACATTACCGTACTGTGAATGATTGGAAAAGTACTCTGTCTAATTTTGCGTCTTATCTCACACAGCGTGAGACTGATGGCTGAAGCAGATCTTTTCTATTAACATTCCTTTCTAGCTGATGGTAGCGGAAAGTTATTACAGTGTACAAGCTGTGCTCTGTGTGAGTGACTAACGCATGAAACAAGCTCATCTAAAAAAACTTTAAGTTGGGCGTTCTTTGTGGGAGGAAATTTCTATTCTATACGCATAAGAATTCTCGCGAATTTTCGAAATCGTATCTTGCATTCATGAAGAATATGGTTCGCAGAAAATCTCTTCAGGATTTCTGAATTGTTCAAGTTTATACTATCGGTTGCCTCTATTAATTCAGAACTTCAAACGTTGCAAAAGTTGCTCTAAAAGGTGAAAACAAGATTCCAGCGTCAAGGATAAAAGCCGATTTAAGGTTTACATACGAGGATACCTATATGTACAAAATTCCCCTTACAACAGATATTACATTCTCCTTTTTATTTCATGTTTCTTGTACATCGTAATGCGTCCTTACGTATTACGAGCCCTGGAGAATATTATTACATTTATAGCATTTTGCTTGGTCATCTGGTAATGGTTTGCATTTACGTCTTCTGCCATTGCCGGTGTAATTACGGGTCATAATGGGTCTTACAGAACCCTGTGATCTAAAAGACAAAAGAGAAACTGCCAAAATTGCTGAAACCGAAAAGAATCATGGGACAATTGTAGTTTTCCCCACCCTCTATGTGTTTCGACAAATTTCTAGCACGCGAAGTTAAAAAGATGAGATTGAATGGAGCACCATAATGTTAAGCTCGCAAACAAAATGGCCTAGAATCTATTTCTCAACAAAGTGCAAGGGGTACCCAATTACGCTGATAAGCTGGGACCCTCACACATGCATGACGTTTATGCCACGTTCGTATATCTGGTGTTGAAACCGCCGATATTTTTTGATACCCAATGACTATCACCATTTCGGACTTCGTAGTGTTATAAAATAATTTTCATAACGGCACCCGGTTATGGCTGTTGCCGTTTCTCTTTTGTGTTTTTAGAACAAGCAGGTACCGCTTTTACGGCTGGGAAAAAATAACAGACCACTTTGTAATCCCATTATGAGTGACAAGGGAAACGTTTTGGTGTTTAAATTAGAAATTGTTCCGCGTTTAATGCAAATTCTACTCCTTTAACGCCGCTTCCCCAGTGCAAGTACACGTTCTTTACGTCCCTTGCCCTATCCGTGTTGCGCTCTAAACGTTCTTACGCGGCATGGCCTGTTTCCTGCGAACGAAGAAACAAGTCTCTATTTTGCGTGGAACGTCCCAATTAATGAAAAGTTTGGACACCTCCAGGATCTACTGCGGGAAGAGAGTGCACGGTCCGCCTCCCAAGTGTAAAAAAATTACCTTTTCAATGTATTTGAAAGGCTAAGAGACAGGCTCATGACTTCTGCAACTTTGAACACACTCTTATGAAAACTACTGTATCGCTAATTCGGGCAGGTGCATTTAACCAGCGTCCTTCTAGCAACAACGACATAACGTCAGTAGGCAACGCCTCCACACACACTTCTTGCCGGTTTCGTGAGTGTAGTTGCACGCCAGTTTTTAATATTGGCCTTTTTGTTCGACGCAATAATTAGTTCACTCCCGATATTTGAAAGCCATTAGGCTGTTAGTAATAAAACTTACTCCATCTTCCCGTAGCGGAACCCTGAGTAGTATGCGAAGCAGGCATGGGGTCGATTCAAGTTCCCATTAGTTTTCAGTTTGTCGTTTCCGTGAAGTTGAGGTACGTAGCTACCGTTGTATTTACCGTTTGGTTTACATAGTAACTACCACACTTTTCACTTACCGGAACTACGAAATGGGAAATTGCGTTGACCCCATGGCTGTTTCGCATACTACTCAGGGTTCCCCTCGGGAAGAGGGTGTAATTTTATTGGAGGGGGGGGGGTGTTATAGTGCAGAGGTATTAAAGAGAAAGAGAGAGAGAGGTTGTACGTGGTATGAGTCTGTCTTTATTTAAGCATTATCATCACCATGCTCAACGTAGGTGATGTCGAGCTGTGGTTGCCATTCCGCTCTGATTATGACCGCATTATGGTCTGTGAAATGTAAAGTCAAGGGCTGTTGTAGTGGATGAACCCTAAAGTTGCTGAAGGTGAGGTCGATACACGTTCCCCGGATGGTTGTGGGCCGCTTGTAATCACGGCCCGCCGAGACTCGCCGACGCACGCCGCTGCCGACGACGATGAAACGTCGAAGGCGCGTGAAGCGTGCTCGTCTCGTGCCGGCCCAGGAAGACACCGGCAACACTGTCGCTCCACGAGCCATTGGAGGGACCGGACGTTCAGCAAGCCGATCATTGCAGTGGGGGTGTGGACGGCGCAACAACCACGACAACGACAAAGTGAGGGACATAGCCCCGACCTAGAGATGCTTCGTATCTAAAACCTACTGTAGCAGACATGTGGCTGCGGTTCCTTAGTCCAGGAGCTCAAGTGACAATTTCGGTGCCCCTGCTCTGGAGAGGAATAGTTCCTGGAGATCCAGATCAGCGCTGGTCGTCAGGTCAACCCGCAACTCGGGAAGCGAAAAGAAATAGAAAGAAGGGGAAAGGCTTAGTTGTGGACATCCCGTGTGATAATATCGTTAGGAGAGCCTGGTTTAAGGAAAACTGCATTCTCTGTTGTACTTGGTTCGATATGGTCGGTGTATCCAGGTTTGTTCACGGAAACTATGTGTAAATGCTACGAAGACGTGTTAGTACGCGTGTGAGGAGTTCGGAATGACAAGGAGGAAGAAATTATGTAGGAGTGCGGTTATGCTTGGTGATGTCTCAAAAGCTGATCACGGGCGGAGCGTCCACAACGCCCTCTGTAGTCTGCGAGGAAAAGATGTAGGCTTGCTGATGCGCGTAGTTTGTTGCCTCACATTATGGATGGCTGGTTCTTTCTGCCCATAGTCGAATTTGCGCCATAAAAATGCAATCATCATCATTGTCATCGGCATCATGGATACAGCTAGAGCAGCTAGGTAAATGATCCGAGTGAGCTGAGGCTGGAGGTTTGTCGGGGCAACCTTGCCCGGCAACAAGGTGCAGCATGCCCAAGGTTCAACTGGTGACCGTAAGCCATAGGTAACTGTTAGCGCAAGAGGATTTCCCTATTTGGAAGAGAAATGACCGCAACTATCAAACAGGTGCTTACACGCTTTGTTGTTACTTTTTGTACAATTTGTGTATATACCACGGGTTAAATTAATTACAAGATACCGGAAAATTATTCATTCCACTGCGTATTTGCAGTTGGAGCTGTTTTCGAACCATGAGTTTCAATCTCCTCAACCAAACGCTCTACTGCATGTTATACTCTTTCCCCCTGTTTAGAGCGTTTTATTCCAATAAAACTAGGTAAGCCTTCCTCTATTCTTTTATTCGCTGCCCTTTCTACACCTTCATCCGAGTCGTGCGAGTATTATAGCGCGCAATGCACATAGCATATTGCTTTGACCTGTAAAATCGCCGGGGGCATTTGCCGCTTAACCACGCAAGCAGCACCTACAACGACCAACAACTAAGTACTAATAGGTCTCAGCAAGAATATTTAAGTAGGCCTTATTTTAATCCGAAGCACTGTGTGGCAACCAATCGCGGCTTGAAAAGCCTCCCTATCGGGCTTTCTGGGTTAGTATTAGATGTGCCTAAATCACAACTGCTTAATGTAACAAGTGCTCTGTAATCCCACATAACTGCTGTCATAACCGTAAGAATCGCAAAACCAACATAGACAGCCACATAAATACACACAGAAAAGCGCCCCTCGCATGTCATACAAGGCTCGTTTAAAATAAATACATTAAAAATGCCCTGGGTACAAAAACTATAAGCAAGCTTCGAGGGAAGCTTTCGTGCGGGCTTCGGCGCAAACAACAATAAAATGACCCCTGCATGTGAAACGCAACATACACGCTATGCTTCAGCGACCCTTCAAGCAAATGAAGAAATTTTTCTTCTATGGAACTAACTAGTTGACTTTTGTTCTTGCAAAACCCAGAGCAAATTGACCAGAAAAAATGTACGCGGCCCACCTGAAATCAATTACAAAACAAAAATAGACACGCCACGGCTGTACACAAAAAAGCAACAATTTAACTTAACTTTTCTAAGGAAAGCTCTTGCAAATTATTTCCGTATAGCGATGGTATCAATTTAAAGTACGTCTAGAAGGCTACATTTGATCTTTACGTAATATCTCGCAAACCATGTGCTACGGCGGCCATGAGCATTATCCGCGTTCTCTGAAGATGTCGAAACGAACATTTTCGTACAGAAATAAAAACAAGAAACGTTAGAAGCGTTGCTCGAAAGAACATAACAACAAGCTTTCAAAAATCATTTTGTATAGCCAAATCGTGTAGATTCGTCAATGCAGTCTATTATTCTTTTTTAGGTGCACGTGTGTTCCCGGTACTGATGTGATGTTTTTTTCTCCTTTTGTCGGGTGACATGTTATTTCCGTGCTGTTATGGCGCTTGCTCTAATATCAATGCCGATTCAGAACTCATGCAGTTTTGTCTTCGTCGTTTTGTAGTTGATCCTAGACATGCGTATATATAGCTTGATCCAACACGTAAACTCGCTGCGCTTCAATAAAGCAGGGCGCTGTGGGATCGACAAGAAATGAAACCTATTTTTCTCTAAAAAGGTAAAAATATGATACCTGGTCCTTACACGTTGAGGAAATTGAAACGAATAACGGGGATGCGTCCACGTTTTCTTGTTATGTTTTTGCATTTTAACAAAGCGGAAGTTATTTCACGCATTGAAGGGCTGCCAATTGAAGCAGGACATATTAGGCACTGTACTCCTATGTCCAATCGTTTCCATTAGCGGATTGATTTCGAGACGTCTTCTGTGCTTCAGATTTTCTCTATTTGTGGGAGGATTGGTCAAATCAGAAAGCACCTCTTAATTTTGCGTTCTTTTATTGCTTTGCAACCATAATTGATCTGTCAGTCATCCAGGACTGCTTTGAGGCGTATATAAGCTCCGCCGGACTGCCGTTTCTCAACCAATACCAGCGGCGGCAAACTACCTAGAGATCATCGCAGACATTACTGGTAAGTTTCGCTGGCTTTCTCTTGTTGCGTTATTTGCCCTTTTGTGAAGTCACCTGAATGAAATTGGCGCTGGTAACAAGTGTTACAAACTAAGGTCACATAATATTGAAAACTACACTTGGTGTTTATGCCTGGAGGCGATTTTTAAATGCAGAGCATTTGTATAACTCACGATGTCACCCGTGTGTCGGCGTCCGCAGCAGCCAGCCTCCCCCTACACTATAAAAAGAAATAACAGTTACCGGCGCCTGGTTTCGATCCCACGACCCTGCGGGCGGAACGCAAGGTACATGGTGCTTTACCCACTGCGCCACAAAGCCGACACAGAATGAAAGGCTACGAACACGCCTTATATGACTCATTCAAACTACGTCAAGAAGCTGCTGATACAACGCATTCACTATCTGTGAGGTACATGGTGCTCTTCCCACTGCGCCACAAAACCGACACAGAATTACGAACGCGCCTTATATCCTTGACTCATTCAAAACGTCGTCAGCGGCGTTTGGCGACTCAGCGGCGTGCTAGCGGCGTGATAGCTGCGTCGTGTGCACGTTCTTTGACCCCCTTGCAACGCATTTACTCGAGTCCCCCTCGCGCCCATTTTTTGTAATTCTTCTTTGATAGAATAATGCCGTTTTTTCCTTGTTATTCCGTCTTGACTAGAAAAACCAGAACAAAGAAATCACCTGGAGAACACTCATCCTGCATCATTACCAAAGAAACATAGGAACGACACGCTGCCCGAAACCCAATACTAGGTAAAAATCTAGAAGAAACAATTTTAAAAATTGTACGAAAATACCACAACCGCATGTTCCAAACAATGCAAATGCTTACTGAGTAAAGCGGTGCTTTTATCATTTTTTTCGTAAAATGCTACATTTAGGTGCCGTACTCCACACGAGCACGACGAAAATTTATACATCATAAGTTCAACTCATGATTGGGCTCACAGCGCACTCCCACAGATTAAAAGGTGTTTTCTGGGCTTTCTTTCACAATACATGGATGCAATAATTAGACACGTGTGAATTTTTTTGTCTACTTACAGCTAAGGAGAACCATGGCTCCCGTTTTTGGAAACCGTCTTCTTTTTCTTTTCGCTACCATTCTGGGTATGACCACCGTACGAAAATAGTTTTTAACCGTCCTATAGATGGGACAATTCTACAGCTTCGAGCGGATGACTTTTTTAAGCTTCTTATGACCTAAACTAGCAAATTATCAGCGTATGATTTACATAGCTGTGGCATGTGCACCGTCATTACGCAGCGATGCCGCTCGGTTCTTGATCAGTAGTTCAGCTCCTCTAAAACCTGGCCACATTTTTCTCTGCTTAGGACTCTTTATACAAAGTTGTCACCCCCCAATACAGCTTCCCAAAAAGCCGCCTGCATTTTTGTGTTTTTTTCGGTGTGGTAGGCTTTGTGATCAACTTTGTGCGAAAGAGTACACTTAAAACGTAGGTCAGAATATTGAAACACAAGTCGCACTGCTACGCACATCTATGTGAATCGACAAATGTCGCATGAAAACCTTTTATTGTGGCCATCACGAGTGCACCAACTATCAGGAAATACTTGTGCAAGACGAGTCATAAATGCAATCAAATTTGCATTTCTGTCGAACCGCTGATAGGTGGAGATGCATTATACGCTGCGTAGCGTCGCACCAACGGTGTTTTCAGAGCCCCTTTGTACCACCACACATAAACTGTGCGAGGGGTTTGTTTGACAGAATAACATTTTTGCATCTGTATTTGAAGTTCCAGAAGAAATTACATATCTCTCGCTTCGACATGAGTACTTTTGTGAAAACGAAAATATCAGGACCGGAGTAAAATATAAAATACAGGGAGGAAAAACAGAAAGACCCGGTAGGATTAGCCTATCCGTGACGAAGCAACAAGATGTGGACAGGCACCGGACGATAGACCAAATGTAAGGAGAGCAAAAGCAGTTAGACAAAAGAAAACTTAGTAACAAATAAATGTTTTGAATAGATGTGGCACTAAAAATAACAGGACACACTCATGCCGTTCCGGAAAAATAAGCATAAAAAGCTCCAGGAACAGCGCACTTGCTAAGAAACTCAAGCAGATCTTGTGCTCACAAAACAACAAGTGAAAGAATCGTATTTATTTAAGGGTAATAAATATCGACGTGCTGTATTATCCTATTTGCGTACATGGCATTGTTTCTGTGTAGGTTTGAGCAAGCATTCTTGCAGCCATTTCATCCTCTTCACACCTCACATTGTATGCATAAAGATTACGCAAGTATGCAGTAATATGTATAACTGATATAAACCACCTTCGACATTTCAAATGTCACAGCTCCTTACCTCAAGCTAGTTTGCTTGCCGTACTATTCATATATGAGTAGTTTTCTCGACAGGGCTCTCTACACTAGGTATATACAGTAAATCCGAACAGCGCCTAGCACGATATTGAAGTATG
This sequence comes from Haemaphysalis longicornis, assembly GCA_013339765.2. Classification (NCBI taxonomy): domain Eukaryota; kingdom Metazoa; phylum Arthropoda; class Arachnida; order Ixodida; family Ixodidae; genus Haemaphysalis; species Haemaphysalis longicornis. Next base: position 62,537,616 of record CM023458.1, on the reverse strand, counting down.
CATCTTGTCACGATAACGCGCTCTTACCAAGTATGCCAGGAAGTACTGCGTATGTATAACTCGTATCTAAACATAAATCACCTTCATTTCAACGGATTCTCGCCGCTGTTACATCAAGTTATTTTGCTTGCCGTACTATTCATATATGAGTAGTTTCCTCGACCGGGCACTCTACACTAGGTATATAGACACATTTTTTAGGAAAAGGACCGCTGCAGCTGCAATGCGATTTAGGGAAAACATTTAACCAGATAAAGTTGCCATAAAGATCTGGTCTCTAAGCATATTGCAGTTTCCAGTCAGGGCATTGTGCAAACGAACCTTATTCCTTTTATACAGTTCCTCACAATACTGCAACAGTTTTTCAAATTCGCACTGAAGTAAGCAAAGTTGCTGTCGTTGTGAAGTGGTTACGCTAGATGTCACCAACCAGTTTCTGTATCAAATAAAATCTGCAGACCGTGTGTAGAATGTGTATAAACACTCCAAATTACTTAGAACATACCTGTTTTGATAATTAGGGGGCATTATCGGTCTGCTTGCGAGAGTTCCTACGCGGCCTCATACACGGTGTTCGTGAGTAACCCGCCGCGGTGGCTAAATGACTAAGACGTTTTGCCCAACGACGCGGGTTCCGACCCGACAACGGTGGCTGCTTCTGAGATGCAGGCGGAAAGCAAAAGTGAGTGTATGTCGAGATTTTTGTGCACGTTACAAGTTTCCAGGTCATCAAAAAAATCCGGTGCCCTCCACTTCGGTGCGCCTGATTGCCCAGGTGCAGTTTCAGCGCGTTAAAACCAAAACATTTTGGCGTTCGTAAGGGAAACGCATAAGACAATTTATGACTGCTCCAGTGGACCGAGGGAACACTCATTTGATATGTTTCTATCGCAGTTCTCGTGGCCATGGTCCAGGACGCCGACGCGGCTGTCTGGGCCGGTTTAAACGCCGCTTCTGATGCTATAGTAGATCGTTGGAACGGCCGGTCTGAGCGGGAGGAAATGCTGCCATCCGAGAAGAAGTAGACCGACTTCGGTTCCGTATGCAATAAAAACGTTATGCGTTTGCAATGCCTTCTTTCCTGTTGTTAGAATGACACAGACTCCCTAAAGTTGCCCTGCTTACGTAAATATAGGCGGAAGGGCAGTTTAGCCAGCCTAATCTGCCCTACGCGAACACAAAAGCCTGTCGGCACGTCAGTGTTGCGGAATGGGCATTCCCATTCCATTCCGATTGCACTCCGATGAATTAGAACTTTACGCAATTTCATTCCTTTAATTCTACATATGCGAAAATTTTGTCCATTCCTATTCCCGCAATTGCCGGGAAATTCGATTTCATTCCTCTAATTAGTCAACGTAGAAACTGCCTTTTGGTGGCTCTATCGTAGTACTTACGAACGCAACCCAGAGCTGCTGTTATCAGACGCCATGAAAACTACAAAATTTTGTGATACACTTCGGCAAAGCAAAGGGGTGGTAAGAATTTAGTGAAATATACTAATTCATAGGGGGCCACAATTTCCGCTCCCTATTACTTTGCATGGTCATCCTGTTGTAATCACTTGTTCTCGCGCGCCGAAAGAGGAAGAATGCGTTGCAGTCTACTTGTTTTGTTTTGCACAGCCTTTTGAAGCAACAGCATTATTAAAACAACAATAGTAAAAGTGTAATTGCACAAACGAAAAGAGATAGATGTAAAAACATCATGTACCCCTCTGTCTAACGACGAGGATGTTGAGCGCGAAGCTTTCTCGTGATGGATTTTTTGGCTGGACAATCCCCCACTGCGAGTATGTGCTACTCTGGAGGTATGCACCACTTTTCTGGAATACCCACAGCGAATCGCGGGTATTCACTGCGTAGGCCTAACGTTTGGGTTTGGGGTGTATGGCGCGAATCGGTACCTTCTGCTTGGCGTTCGCTTCGACTATGTCTAAATGGAGCAATCGGATGGAATGGAATGGATGACTTTATTATAGGAGGAGGCCAATAGGCCCTGTTGTGGGACACGGGGAAAAGGGGAGGGTAAGATTGTTCATATAAAGTCTGCACTGCACTGTGAGCGTTCACTTAGCACGATATGGACAGGTGAAGTTGTGACGAGGACACTCTAATACGACCATGATTGGGGTATCCAAAAGGAGCCGTTCAGGAGCCACAAGGGGTGTGTTTGGGGGTACATCTAGAGAGTGGGTGAACGATCCGCCATCATACTACTTTATAGAGACCTGTTTTGAGACCGAATTCTGTAATTTTCTGTAAAATTTGGGGGTTGTTTCTGACGTGTTGGACATGTTCTTCAGAAGTCGTCGGGCGCACTTGCGTTGTAAGGAACTGGTCGCGGTCAGTCGAGTAAGCTGAACAAGCCCAGATGAGGCCCGCCTTATACTCCGAGGGATACAGGTTCGATTCCGGCCACGGGAACCGTTTTTTTAAAAGCGAATGAATTTAGCAAATCTAAATTTTTCCTGTTCGCAGTTAAAAATACCAGGAATATGCCGAGCGCGCACACGGGAGCGCGTGCCTCGCTGTGAGCTCACTGCGGTTAGATAAAACCAAGAAACTGCCTCGCGCACGTGTGTGCTTGTCTTGCGACGACCGCCCAGCGTTCCTGGACAAGTTTATCAAGCCGAGCGTACCCAGTTAGGAAGATTGGCCAAAATTGCCCAAAACAGTACTACAGCGTCTGCCGTAATCGTGGCAACACTTGCTCGGAACAAGAGAGACACGTCATAGCGTACACCTCTCCACGGTGCTGTGCAATGGTTATTACTTCAAAAAATTGAAGAAACGGCACACTTATAGCAACAATGATTGAATAAAGGTCGTTGCGCCAGCGAATAAGGAGCAACCCGGCTACAATTGTGGACTCATACCGACCTGATGGTCGTGAAGGCTGCGTACAGCGTTGCTATCTTCAAGTCCTACACGCTAGTGTGAGCCTCCTTCATTTTCGCATTTGTCGTCTGTTTTACTCGGGTTCGCTGTCCCTGCTGTTTCTTTGTGACCGGTGGACGTTTGGTGCTAGCCCGCGGCATATTTTTCGCCGCATGCCGTTTTAGCGAAAAAACTAGCTCACATGACATAAATACGCTCAAGCCAGGATTTAGGGTTGTTCGCTCTCCCTTATGTTTCTTTGCGCTTAGTCGATGTTAGATGCTCACCCAAAACCCGATTTTGCGGGTGTACATTATTTTCACGAAAAATACTCTAAACCCTATAAACACGCACAGGGGATGATTTTAAGTATTCTTACTTCTTTGTCACCACTCAGGGAGAAACATTGCCGCCTTGACAATATATCTTGCGAAGCCGAACTCGTGCGAGGCCCGCAGAGTTAGAGCTCTGTACTGCAACGTATATCCAAGGCGTTGGCTTTGCTATCAGAAATCTTGAAAACCGGAACAAGCCATATGTTAATAAGTGACAACCAAGATAGTACAGGATAAATACGAATTCTCGACCATCCTCCTGTAGCCCGTTTCGGCTTTCTCAGAAGGTATTACTGTTCTCAGTAAACCTTTTTCATGTACAATGTAAACGTTTTTGTAACTTTGGGGAATGCTCGAAAGTATTATTTTATCATCACTTTACGTTTTCGTGGATTGTGTGTATACGGGAATGCACAAGCTAAGGTGGTAAAAACTGTAGGTTGGGTTCAGAATTGATTCAGTGATAGATTGATTGATTTATTGATTTATTTATTGATTGATTGATTGATTGATTGATTGGTTGTAGAGTTTCACGCGCCGACGCAACGCAGGCAATGAGGCGCACCGTAGTGGAGGGCTCCGGACAGACAGGCAGACATACAGACCAAAATTTCTGGGTTTAAGTAGCCCAAGAAAGACTATCGTCTTTAAAACTTCCGCCACACAACGTTGAACTGCACGCAGCGTGAGTGTTTTTACGTGCGCTGAACGGCCGGTCACGACATCCACCGACCCAGACTTGTGAAGCAGCGGCGACAGGCGGCGCTGTAGTCGCACGCAAACTGCAGTGTCCGGTGCCGATAGGGAGGGGTTCGCATACGCATATGCTTTTTATACTGATACCCGAGCAGGCACGAAAGCCGCTTGACTGTTATAAAACGCTACCACCGGTTGAGTAACCTTGACAGGCAAGAGGTTTTTTTTTTTTGCACATTTTTTCTAACGTCACCGGACAATGCCAATGAATAAACAGCTATGATGTTCAATTTATCTTATTTAATAAATACACTGTATTGCAGGATAATCTGGAATTTTGTTTTAATTTGAAAACAAAATAACAAACGATGATCCCAGAATTGTGTCAATCTTTCATAAGTCGAAGCCACAATATTTATTCATCCGAAGCCATACAAACATGTTAAATAATTACAGCGCATTCCAGCTGGAAAGTCTGAAATATTCGCAGTAAAAAGTAGTATTACAATGACTTACTATGGTGGTTTGTAACAAGCTTCTGACGTCAGCGGAAAACGAGATATTTCCAGTAAAACATTTTTCTTTCTACGCACCCTATGAAATAGGCATTTATAATAGACACCAAAGGTGGTGGCCGCTTTCGCAGTGATGACCGGTACGGTAATGGGAAAAATCTCAGGGTTCAGGTTTGTCGAAAATAACGGCTTGGTTCCGGTTTTGGTTCGGGTTCGGCTCCGGTTCAAAACGCTGCTCTTGGTCTTCATGCTAGTTAGCAATCGCTATTATATTCACCAAGCCTTGCAACACTTTAAAGCGGATTTTGCTACCTTATTGCCGCTCAAACAATTGTACCTTAAGTCTCCAAAGAATTAATGCCTTTACCTTGAATCTTTCTTTTCTTAAAAATCCCGAAAAGGTAAATAACGAAATGTAGACACATGTTGGCCAATTAGTTTTCCTTGGCGTCACAATCTTGCAAGGTGCCAGAAAGATAGGAGAGAAACCATAAAAAACTTGGCCCCAAACCACGCTGGGAAGGTGGTTGGAAAGCAAAGCTGTGAAAGACCCCCTCAACCAATGCACATGCGACGTCACTTGAATTCACACACGTGGCTCTATTCACACGCGTAACGTGGCAGATATCCTGCCAGCCGTTACGTGGGATTGCCGGGGGTGCCGTCCAGAATGAAGCAGCGTCAGCCACGGCCGGACTCGAGCGGCTGACGCCGCCGCAGTAGTCCAGCCGTGCGTGGGAAAAAAGGAAACAAAAAGGACCATGTTTCGAAGGGGGACCTCATTGCTTCTTTCAACCTCATTGCTTCTACCAAATATACAAATGAACCAACTACTGTCTGAAAGAATACAAACCACTGCAACTCTTTTAGGTTGGGTTACATGAACTCTCAAGCAGTCTGGTAACAAATATTAGTTATGTAAATGCAATAGAACACTCATCACTGCTCCGAGGAAAATACAATATCAAAACGGTGTTTTTCTATTGCATTCCTGGAGACCATGGCCCGGGCTGCCGAAGCTGAGGCAGCCTCCCACAATAAACACGGAGGAAATTTGCTAAAGACAATTCAATTTTCGCGTGTTCCACTGATCGAGCGTCACCTGTTAGAACCTATCCTTGCGGTTGAACATGGAACGCCGCCACGTGGTCCAGGCTGTTAGGGCACTCTGTGTCCTTTTTTTAGCCAAAATATTGTTTTCAACATGTATTTTGTTTCTTTCCCATCCCAAAAACAAGCAAACATTTATCTGTAATTAAACGAGCACTGCCAATATTACTTTTGTGTTAACGTTTTCACGCAACTATGCCTAACGTTTTCTTTTTTCTTTTTTCTAAGCGCAAGTATGAAATGTATATCCAGGTTTAGCGGTTCAGAAAAAATATGCCTATATCAAGCTATCCTTGAAGTATTATTTTAACTGTTGGCCGTAAAGCTGAATCGGGGAACAGACGGACAGACAGACCACAATTTTCGGGTTAAAGTAGTCCAAGACAGACTATCGTCTTTAATAAGCTTAAACCCCTACCTTAATGCACCGTGAGGTTCTAAACGCGAGCTCAGATCTATTACTTCAGAGTCCCTGCTCGCGCATGAAATGCACAAAGCCTTGAACGCCGACTTTCAAAATTGTTATCGTAACTTAACGTTTCCCGCAAAGGAGCCAGCCCCCGCCCCTGAAAAGCAGAAGAAAAAAATTAGGCTTCCTGATACGTTAAATACAATATACATGTAAAAGGATCAGAGGGACAGCCAACCACTTTATGTAGAGTACATGCCCTTTAGTTTACATGAAAGCCTGTGTTTTATATAGTACGGCAACCACAAAAAAGCATTTAAATAAATTCGCAGGAATAAGTTTAATTTGGTGCTGAATTTTGGTAAATCCCAAAGGTGGCGCCACGTAGTGTCTAAAGGTTACACTAGCGTTCGTATATACGCAGCTTTGTTCCGGTTTCAAATCGCGACTCAGAAACTGCATAAAGAAATACATGAGTCTGCTCTTTATTGTCGTTTCAGGTGAAGACAAGTTTTTAAATGTTCCTTTATATGCCACGTACAACTAAAGTAGACTGCCCCATGGATCGCTACCATGGTTGCCAGCATTCGCTTTGGCAGCATAACTAAGGTACTTAAGGCTGGTAAATCTAGAAATTCCGCTTTCAAACGTTGTAGGGCCCTGTCAGGAAAGCCGTTCCGGTTCGAGGGGCTTTAAGTGCTGTTCTTTTATTTGGGACAGGTAGTAAAGCTCCTGCACTCTACAAAAATTGGTTGTCTGGTAGTTTAAAAAAGCCCGCAATTTATTTCAAATGACTGTTCTCAAAGACGAAAACTTTCTTCCATTACTGTGTACATTTACTGCTGTAAAGCTGTGTCTCTCAAGAGCATTATTCGTCTAAATACAACGCCGGAAGCTAGAGGAACATTAAAGAAAACACGATGAACAAATTGCACTCATTGAAACCGTTACGCTGCCTTACTTTTTCCCGAATTCCCCCCAAAAACACCTAGAAAGCGGCTTTCGCACAACTTTCATTTCAGTTAACGAAAGTTTGCTTTTCGCTGTCTTTCAGAACCTGTCGCGGGCAGCTTTCAAAAGCTCTTGAAGATTGATTTCCACGAAACGGAGAACGCCTCTTAGGGCTGTCGATAAAAAATGAAGTGGCGCTTTTTTTCTCAAAGGTGCCTCCGTGAGTGTTGTGCAATCCGAGCCATAAAGTCGATGAAATGTAGAAGCAGCGAACGTTGAGACGAGGTTGAAAGCCGAGGAAGAAGTAAATAAGGACCATCGTTATCCTCCCCCCAGCCAGTTGGTGGAAGCGCTGGAGAGGAGAATTTTCACGGCGTCCATTGAGTGTTGCCCACATCCTGCCCTTGACTCCGGGGCTCTGCACTGCTATAGCAACCCGTCTTCGCGTCGATGTACATTTTAATGGGGCCCAACAAGCGCGCGCTTGCAGGCACACACCGCTTTTAATTTCTCCACGGCCTTTTCCGGTTGCGGAAATAAGAAGACCGTCGTGTTTAAAGTTGGAAACGTTAGTTGACCAGCCCTCGAAAATTTTACAGTAGCCGCTGCCAATAGTTGATTATGGAGGTTGCAAAAAGTAAAAAAAAATTACCGCAACTTCCTAGAGAAAGTTGAGAGAATCGCGAAAGCTAAAGGTGCATCCAACCTTCGCTGAAAGGGCGTCCAATCGATCATCAAACCTTCAAAGACCAAAATCGCAAGGGAAGAACAAACCCATGCGATGTTTTTCGCATACTAAATTAAGGCGTCTGCGAACAGTGTCAATCTACAGTTGAACCTCGATATAACGAACACTTATATAGCGAATTATCGGGTATAGCAAACTAAGTACGATCTTTTGTTGGTCACATTTTATTTCAATGGCATTTATTATTTTATAACGAAACTCAAACCGCCAGCCGTGCGCGATATCGGATATAACGAAGAAATATTTGACCAGGAGGCTAAGAAGCTACTTGGTAAAAACCCCGTAGTCTGCAACTGCAGAAATATAAAGGCCCTTTTGTTCGTGGACACTGCGGAAAACTCCATCCTTCTCAGCGCTGTGAGTAGCCACCAGATGAAGATCACATCCTTCATTAAATAAAAACAGTCGCAGTCCTGTTTTGTCGACCTAACCTTGTTTTGTTGTAATTTCACGTACTCATGTTGCGGCTTATTGAGCGTGAATAGCAACAAGGAGAATGGTACGGGTTATCTTGTTTATAGTGGGCTGAAAGCCTAAAATGCATTTTTGTATGAAGTATTTTGGCGCGACCCAGATTGTCGATTTGTTACAGCGGATTGTTACGTCTACTGTTATAATGAATATCGGATACAACAAATTTGCTGTACCGATACTGCTTCGTTATAACGAGGTTCGATAGTACATCGATACGTGGTTTGTGAGGTAAAGGCGTACTATTGTACTCCTTCCTCATGATTGAGGCGTGCATTGCGTTATCTGGAACTGCTTCTTTTTGGTGATTTTCAAGTACCCGTTCTGACCAAATGGAAGCCCGTGTTCACGCATGCGCTATGTGTGTAGAGCTATTATCACAGCTTTTCGGCCGACCAACCGGTCTATGGAGAGCTGCACTAGTTTTTTGATAGGGTGCCATCGATCGAACTAACAAAGCTTCTGCTTTAAAAAAGAGTGTACGAAGTACAACCACGTGCGGTATAATTGCTATACCGCATGTCGTTTCACCGTTAGGCATAGTATTCAATGTAATCCATGCGAGACGAACGTTGTGTATTCCATCCGCATGTCGTTTGACAGGGTGTACACGTCGGGCAGCCGGTTGTTGCATCAATGTATGCTACAGGGAGCACCACTCATCCTTTAAACGTATTCACATGCACATAGCTCTCGCTGGGTATATCGCCATGGTTAACTGCTTCAGTCGCGGAAGAGATTCTAAAACAGTTATCGGAAAAAAAGAGTGATTTCCGTAGGGCTTCACATTCATGTAAAGGGTTTCGAATGTATTATGTTCGCTTTTTGTGAAGTTTTCTGACAAAAACTTCCATGTCTAATCTAAAGGGGTTAGAAAAGGGGAGAGTTCGTGTTTTGCAACAAGCGCTTGCGCGCATGTGCGGCTCGTGCTCGTGACTGTTGGGGGGGGGGGCTCGGCGGGCATATAAATGGGTTTTAGTATACAATCAATTTTTAGTAGATTGTTAGGGCTGGTTTTGTTTCTCTTTCTTGTCCCTCTCTTTATTCTCGCTACATTATCGACTATTTAAAGGACGTGTACGCTCTCGGCGCGGCGTACCATTCCACAGAGTGTGGCGGAGCACGCGTATGAAAAAAATGCGCGTTAATCCACCCTGTGAAGGGGGTTGGAAAGCGAAGCTGTAAACGACACCAGCAAAGATTACCCACGTGACGTCACTTGAACCCACACACGTGGCTTTACAAATAGTGAAACCCGAGACAAGTGAAATGCAGTTAACCACACAATTTATTACTTTAAAGAGATTATTTCTAAGGTTAAATCAATGCATGACTCGGGGACGGTGGTTGATTGAGTTATATTTGTGCAGCTCTATTTTATAAAAGCTCTTTATAAAAACTCTTTTATATACAAGCTCTTTTTTTATAAAATTAAAGCAAGCTCAATCCCGGTGTTAAACTATCTCACTTCTCCTCCGCCTCCGCGCTGCCGACGGGGGCGACGAGAGCAGCGGCAGAGACGGAAAAGTAGTGAGATGCCATACGTTATTGTGAGCTTCCTTTAATTTTTATAACTGTTAGAGCATGCGCCAGGTGCGCACATGGCCGCTACACGTGCCGTGGGCGGAGCGCACAGCAGCGCGACAAGTTGCGTGACGCTATCCCGTGGCATTCAACGAGAACGCAGGTGGTCCCTCATAAACATTTTTACCAACTTGAATTCAATGTTTGTTGACAAAAGTCGACAAAAGCTACCAACATTGAGTAGACTGTCTACTTACTGTCTACAGACCTCCTAGCAACAGCCTACCAACTTTTTGTCAACCATTGGCCACCGTGTTTGAACTGAAACGTTTCTGTAGACTTTCTACAGAAAGTTTTGTGTAGACTTTATACTCAATCGCTGTTGCTAACCGAAGCCTTTTTGACAGAATATTCAAAATGTGATGCAGTAGGAAATTCCGACCATTCGTAGACCCTGCTGTCAATACCGCTTAATTGAAGGTCGTCATCATGTCTCTCTAAAAGATCGTGTAGTGGCAGCAAAAACGAAAAAAAAAAGTAACCAGCAACATAATAACCGTTCACATTTTCCCGAGGCATACATTCACACGCTCACTTTTTGAAATGTCACATAACAACACAACCCGAACTTGCGAACTATAGCCGAAAAAGCACAAACGCAAAGAAGCACGCCACCGCAGCAACGTAATAACCGTTCACATTTTCCCGAGGCATACATTCACACGCTCACTTTTTGAAATGTCACATAACAACACATCCCGAACTTACGAACTATAGCCGAAAAAGCACAAACGCAAAGAAGCACGCCACCGCCACCGCACACTTTCTAGCAGTGCACTTCATGTATATATAGCCGCCATCCGCGGGTTGCCGATGCCGCGGTGAGGCGTGCCTCTCATTGCATGTTTACAAAACTGCGCGTTATTATTTCCAAAATACAATACCAGGAAACAGTGGGACGTAAACGATTGCACATATCTTCTTGTTTACTTTATAGTTACAAGCTGTAGCCGAACAAAACGGAAAATTGGAATGGGTTGCAAAAAGCGCTATGCGCGCCGCGTGTTGGCTGCCTCCGCTGATTGACGCGTTCCTCCCGGAGGTACGCAAATAGGGAGGGGCGCCGGTGGCGGTTGGTCGAGAGCGGCCAAAGCATCTGCGCCAGCCAGATAAAGTTAGCATAGCGGGCGATTTTCGATTATCGCCGTTGTTAGAGACGCGTCCAGCAGTCTGCCGCGAAATATTTACGCAAATAATTCGTTCCTTTCAACCATGTAGCACTTAGCTTGCGTAAATAAAAACACTGTGACGAGCGGTTGCGAGTGGTTGATGCCGCTGGCTGGCGCTTGTTCGGAACCGCTGATTAGCCATGTTTATCACCGTGAAGATTGAAAGCGAGCGAGTCGTGAAGGACCAACCCGTGCGGCTGAGGGACGACGAACTAGTTGTTCCGAGGAAAAAACTGCGCGGCTCTAGGTACGAACAGTGAAAGTTGCTCCCTTTTGCCACTTGTTTTTCTTGGAGTGCACAAGTGTGAAGATATATGCAGAGAGAGAGGGAGGGAAAAAGATACGTGTGTGTGTGTCTGTGTCTGTGTGTGCGTGTGTGTGTGTGTGTGTGTGTGTGTGTGTTTAAAAGCTGATTCAAACAAAGTAACGTAATTTGATCAAAGTCAAGTAAATAGTTTGTTCCAAAATATTGTGGACCTTTCCAGGTATTTAGAAAAAAACAATATGAATTAATTTCAATCAGACTCCAGGACGAAGGAATCAGGTGTTCGCGTTCAATTCAACTTGCGACAAAGGGTCTCAAAAACGTTCAGTAGTCTTCCTACAGAAGCCCGCCAACAGACAAATGTCAACATAAATTTGACAAACTTTCTATATACCACCGTCAACAGACAAATGTCAACGTCAATTAAGTAGACTTTTTATATACAACAGTCAATAGACAAGTGTCAACATATATTCAATAGACTTTTTACAGACAACTGTCAATAGAATGTAAGAGTGTGTAGGATAGCAATAAAGTTGGTAGGATGTCAACAGAACGTCTACAGAATGTAAAGAAGCATTTTTGTAAGGGGTGAACCCGCAGATGTGCTCAGTGGGTGCACCGTCTGTCTTCCCCGTCTCCGCGGGTGCTCTTAGCTCAATCGGAAAGACAACGGACTCTCGCTCCGTTTCTCCAATAGTTCCAGGTTGGATTCCTGGCAGTGCCAGTAACTTCTTTTATTTGTTCCCGGGAGTGTTCTGGTTACACCAATGGTCGCCACAGAACCCTTGGGGCGTAGAGGTAAAAAGCTTTGCTTCACTGCTTCCGAAGAGCAAATCACAACCTCTCGAAAACCTGTATTTTTCATTCCTTTATTGCGTGAAACACTACCCCTAGGTAGATTTGAAATCTAAGGTTCGACGTTGGGTAAACACTAAAAAAATAGCGCAAGGACGAAAAAGGAAGAAGTGACAAACTAGAGCGCTAACGAACAACTGAAGAACGGTTTATTTCCACACACTAAATACTCGGAAAAACACTGGACGCAAGCATGCTCCCTTAAAAGGATAACATAGCACTCCAGATATGCAGTGGAAGCTTAAATCAATGATAAAACAATCACACGGAAAGTGTCAAGGCTGCTATCTAGTACAATTAGGTCATATTCAACTGGCTACATGTGCTAACTCTCATTCTAAAAGTGCAATCGGTGGCATGCTCACGCATTTTTTCACTCCGAATGCCAATTACTGAGGCATCCAATATTTCCAGGTGCGACCATTTCGATAGAGTTTCAAAATAGCGCAGTTTATTTCAGCTTTGGGTGCTCTGTCTCAAGCTTGTCGCTACTTCTGTCCTTGTCTTTGCGCGGTTTTTTAGCTTCAAAATCTCATGCTACCTACAATAACCGCATGTTTACTGCCACATACCTTTAAAACAAGCGATTGACCTATGCACAAGCGCACTTTGTTTTGCGGAAATAGACTTAAAACCCCAAATTTCCGCCGCATGGTAGACAGCCAAGCGACATAAAGCTGAACAATTCAGTGACCACGATAAGATCTAAAATAAAGCAGGACGCGAGCAAGAATTTAATATGCAGGACGTCTCAAAAGAGCACAGTAGCCAGGCGTAAAAAAGTGATCCAATGCATCTCGTAGATTTCTCGAGCATCAGCAATATATTTGCAGAAATTCTGATAATTGCATGCAAATGCGTTGTATTTTGATGCCGCTTGTCTAGAGGTGGGTTCTTTCGAGCCTAAAGTACGGCTATGAGTAGCGAAAGACGTTAGACTATTCTATACTTACTAAGTTCTCTTTTCTTTCTTTTCGCGAATATCGTATATTTACACCATTATAGCAATTATATGCCTTTACTTTGCAAATTGTGTTTTTTCCCCTAAAATGCAAGGCGTACTGCAAAGTTTCTCTGCTTACGCACTTTTATATGTATTTCCAACGTTCGTCTCCGGACTTCTTTTGCCAATTACTGAGCTTTGTCGAGAGATGATTAGAATGCGTAATTTCAGTGTTGTGCGATCATTTTTCGGAACACTTTTTTTTAATTTTTTTTTTTTCACAATTCCGTCCTACCAATTATCTCCATTTAGGCTTTGATGTTACTTCAGTTCGAAGTGTTAATTCTGCCAAATCCGCATTTTTATGAAAATTCAGGGCGTTACGTGGTCTTGGCTCTGGATATACTCGGGAAAAATGCTACGCATTAAAAAATTAAACTGCGCAAATTTCTATGTTATGGAGCCTCGTTCCCCCGTTATAACATACGAGCAGACGGGTTAAAAATGTTTTTTACCAGCCAGAACGCACTTGCGGAACGCACCGGACTCTATGGAGCCCCACTCTCCCGTTATAACTTAGGTGCACGCCGCCTAAAAATGTTTTTGTACCAGCCCGGACGCACTTTCGGAGGCACCCGCCCCCACCAGCCCTCTCTTGCCAAGTGCCAGGTCTAGATGAGAAGACATACCGTATTTTCGCGAGTATAACCCGCTCTAAAAATTTGAAAGTGTCAGTGGCAAAGTAAGGCTGCGGATAATCAGCGGCGTTTTTCTTTTGTTTATTGCAGCTTCACGCCAATGGCCGTTGTGCCATGAAGCTCCTACGCAGTAACACTGACTTATAAGACTTTCATGGCAGCGATCGCGCGAAACATACATAGACAAGGAAGAAAAAACAAGGGCGAGCGCACTCTAACAACTGAATTTTATTCGTCTGACGAAAGACCTATCAACCCACGAACCTGCGCAATATCACCGCAAAAAATTCCGTACAGCGCACACAGCACTCACTTGTGCTCCGGACGTCACGAACAAGATTATAGCAGTGACATTTCTTTGTCCAAAAGTGCCACTGATTGGTGGCTTACACCCTTGTTTCTGTACCTAGAAATATAGTATTGTACAAAAAAGCTTCGCAAAATGTTGCACCTCCAACAACATTGATGGAACCGAAGATGCCCTTGTGTACAACAGTGAGAACTGCGGCTCAAGTGATAGATCTAGCGAGAGCAGTGACACTGAGTGAATTGTGACTTCGCCTTGCAGCTCCGTGTATTCTCCTTGCTAAATATACGCTTTTTTCTGTCTGCATTGTACGTGAAGTGTTGCTTGGGCAGCAGCTTTGGTGCAGCCTTTCCTGTATCAAATGTGCGGTAATACGCGAGGACTTTTTTTCTTTCCCGGCGGACTGAAAGTTGGGGGAGCGGATTATATGCACAGGTGGGTTATACGATCGAAAAATACGGTTCCAATGATACGCAATAATAACACCGACGACACAACACTGCGGCGGGGAAAGTGCCGCTATGCCGACGCCCGTCTTGTCAAGCGTGCCCAGGAAACGTGTGAGCAACTTGCCGAGTGGCTAGAGAAACACCGTGAGGCGAGGCGCACCCGGAGGCAGCACGACACACACCTGGCACGAATCGTTCGTTTTCGTACCCTTCAGCGACAACGCGGTAAAAATGAAACCACCTTAAACCAACCTTCATTGCATTTATAATGCCACGACGGAAATGGTAGGGAAGAGCATCGCAGGTGGGCGAGGGAGAGAACGAGGACGGCTGCAGCAGGGGCGGCAGTAATTATCGTCTATCGACGGCATTTGCAGCGGAGCAAGCACATAAGAGGGCCAGCATGCATCACAAAACCACTGAGGCCACATCACAGCTTCCAAAACACTCACCTGATTATAAAAATGCGACGTCGTCTGAATAGGCTAAAACAAACTCCATTACTTTATAGAACGAAAGCATTGAATAACACTGGTTTGTAGAACGCTAATGCAGAATCCTTCTCCGTTCAAATTTAGCGTGCGCTGCATAAACGAGGGACAGGAACGACGAAAGAGGAAAACATATGTTCGTGCTCGACAACGTATCGATTGTTCTACGGTCCCAGTCCCTCGTCTATGTATGCAGCGCACGCTAAATTTGAATTCAAAATCGACTTAACCAACTAGCCCTTAAACAACCCTTTGTTAGAGCTCTGGGTGCAAACAAAATAAAAAAAGGGGATAGCGGGCAATATTAACAAAACCTACAACGTTCTTTAGCCAAAACCTTGACGCCGTATTGCTTTTTAAGACGTCCAACAAAATTGACTTAGCTTGCACCAGGTCGCTCAAGGCTTGAACCATAGCGAAGCTGGAAGATTCTTTCTGTTCAAGCACTGAAGCACACACCACCATGCAATGCATTAGGTATGAAATTGTTTATTTACCTGTTCCGTCGTCGTAGTAGTCATCGTCATATCCATCTATATCGTTGTCGTCCCCATGCATGACTGGCGGTCCCGGATCGTTTTGTACGCAGGTTTTCACTTTTCTCCCAAAGTGGAACTCCCCAGCACACGCTACAACTGGCGGCAACCAGCCACGCGAACTGGGCGTCTGCAGCGCGAGCTGTCTTGTGCTCCCCCCTTGAGGCGCGGACGCACATGAAATGTTTTCCTGGCATTTTCGGGTGGGCCCCCCGGAAGCTGGGACGACACCGCGAGGTCTTCCTAAATAGAGTGCTCACAGGCGCGGTAGACGGCGCGAGTAAGTAAGACCCGTGGCTTTCTGATGACGCCGCACACATTACAGCCAGCAACAACAGCCCCGCCGTTAAAAATCTCGCTGTACTAACGGCGCCCATTATAGGCGAGATAAAAGCAAACTTCTCTGCCCCCCCCCCCCCCCCGTTGTCCCGACACGTGTTAAACGCGTTCAAAACTAAAGAAAGCGCCACAAGTTAAGTTTAAAAACGGTGTCAAAGAGTGGCATTTTGAAGCAGAATCAAGACTAAAGTAAAGAAAAAGCTTGTGCCACTAATCGCCAGGCGGCCTCAAACACAACAACAGATTATATCACAGTGACTCGCCGTTCCACCGTACGTTCATTGACCCTGCTTCGTACATTTCCACACGCGTCGACCATGATCATAAGATAGAACCTGTATTTTCTCCCACAAAGAAACAACAATTCTCCCTCCTTGTTTTGTCGATAGAGTGGAATTCTCTGCCTGCTAGCCATGTAACCCATACACAGCAATCAGCTTTCCAGACTGCATTATTTGCGTTCCTTGAATGCGATAGACAATCTTAGCCATTGCCATTTTCTGCTGCTGCACAACGTGAAGTGCAGCTTTTAACACGAAAGTGGTTTATTCCCGGATACACGAAGATTTCGCTGGCGTCATATCCGTCACGGAAGTGACGCTGGTACAACGAAGCAAGCGGCCTGTAAAGGGTGCCCCCCTGCACACAGTGTGTTCTTGCGGGGAAGCAAGCTTTAGTACTAAAGAGTACGTTATAATTAAGGTTGTTGGTTTTCGGTTTTATATTTTAACACGAAAGTGTTTGGTGCCGCGATACCCCGAGATTTCACTGACGTCATACCCGTAATGGAAATGACGCCAATACACCTTTGCCGAAGCGGCTCACCAGCAGGATGTCGCTCGCCAAGCACACCCAAATACAGACGCCGACCCGCCAATCATGCCTAGCTGCAGATTTCGCTGCAAATTTCACCTTCGCGTTTTACTGATTCCTATGAGAGAGGTATCAACCACAGTTTCTTCAATGTGCTTGCTTATCGAAACATTGCTGTGTTCTTTCCTGCATATCTTGGTTCACCGACTGTGTATCCTGCGCATGTTTTATTGTTAAAAAAAGGCAGCATCTCCACTCCGTAGATGATGGTGAGGGTGCTGGAGTACGGGGACTCGAAATGACATCGAAGTTGCGCCCCGTGACAGCGGATTCGCGCCCCGACCGTCATTCGGTTTGAGCCGTGAGTTGCACCTAGATTAGTCCCTAAATGAAAATTGCAACTCACGGCTGCAAATCGAATTTCGCTTGATTTTCGTTTGATGGTGGTGTGCGCACGGATGGACGCGGGCGGACATTGGGAGGTCCTAAGGTACTCCGCACCGTTACAGGAGAGGGAGTAAGCCGTTTCACTCTCGGGTACTAACTCACGGTCGTAGCCCAATTGGTAAGACGACTGACGCTAACTCTGTCTGGTCCTACCAGACACAGGCTCGAATCCTGCCGGTGCCTGTGTGATTTTTTGCGAACTGTAAATGCTCCACGCACGGAAACGAACGGACATCGTGCGGTCTTAAGGTACTCCATACCTAAAAATCATTGCTGTTGTCATTGATTACTGTATGAACCGCCCTTATGTTACGCCTGCGAAGCCCTTACGGTATATATATAAATAAATAAATAAATAAATAAATAAAAGCAACGCGCACACATCCGGTCAAGTGCTCCCCGTACGTATCCGGTCAACTTCTCCTAGTCGCCTGGCAAAAAGAAGACGCTACCAAGATGAACAAGCTATGACGGTGAAGCACAATATGACAATTCGGCAATAGCCCTGTTCAAGCACTTTCGCCAGAAAGAGAGAGAGTGAAACAATGAGCGTTACGAGACTGGTGGGCCGTTTGTTCCGCCAAAACTTCTTTCGCAGTGCGCGCTTACGACACGGGGCTTATGAAGCATCGCATACATTACAAACAGTCCACGAATAAAGCAAGCATTTTAAAAGTACAGAACAACGAACCCATCCAAAGAAATGAAGGGTGATCGATCTGGCTGTTACCGACGCAGCCATAATTCGTCGGTTGCAGTCCTTTTCTGGAGGATCCCTCGCAACGCTGACTGCACGGGAGTCTTGTTCGGTCATCCCCAACCACGTATAAGTGTCAAAGGAGGAGAAATTAGAAGCTGGTATTTCTTTTTTCTCGATATAATTTTTATTCTGCTTAATCACTTGAGTGGCCCTCTTCAAACTTTGAAGTGGAAGCCCCCATCGGAAGAAACTCGTTGTTTACGACCGGACAAAGGCTAATTGCTGTCTGGGCGGCGTTCCCTGAGGCCTCCTAATTAAAATTCATTCCTCGCAGCGCTCCCCAATCCTAGCGCTTCCACGCCTGAAAAAGTAAGGATTGTCTGCCCGTATGCGGCCCAATGCGAGACGCGAGCTTCACTGCCCATTTTCGCCTCGCAGCAAAAGGACAAATGAAGCATACCTAACGAGAGCTTTTCTTGGTCAGTTATCTGTATCTGTCTGTCTGTCTGTCTGTCTGTCTGTCTGTCTGTCTGTCCGTCGTCCGTCCGTCCGTCCGTCCGTCCGTCCGTCCTTCTGTCTGTCCGTCCGTCCATCCTCCTGTGTCTGTCTGTCTGTCTGTCGGTCTGTCTGTCTGTCTGTCATAATCATTGTCAAAAGAACTAATATTCGCTGTTTCGGCCCTCCAGCTCTACGCCTCGCTCTGCACCATAGATGTCATTTAGGGCCTTCAAAGCTGTCCCAGGAGATCGCTTATCTTCTCGAGTAGAGACGTTCGGCACACCGTTACCTTGTTTTAGTTGCCGTCTACTGTACATGCTGAGGCTGATTGCGCATGAGCGAGAAGTTAAAAGGAGCAGGCGCTTGATAAAAACATTAACGAAGATTGCTTTTTCTCGACTGTATCAAGCATTCAAAGCCTTGAGTAGAGCTTTTTCTCCAAACAAGACGTTAGGTTCCTCTTTACGGTATGTGCCCGTTCCTGCGAATTGCCCACCCATGCGTCCCTGGCATCTACGTGCAGAGTAAACCGGAACACAAACGCTATGAGGGTATGCTATATCTTTCTACTCAAGAGAGAAAATTCTAGAGCATTGGCCCCGCATCTGATCACTTTGCTGCAAATGTCATTGAAAGGCGATTGCGGCCGCCCCTGCCGCATGACCTCGACTATTCTCTCCCCTGCCCTCCTCTCACGCGTTTCCCCGACCGTTTTCCTCTTCTCAGGATAAACATGGTAGAGTTTTTCTCAAGTCAATTATTTTCTCGAGTCCCACTTCGTGCAATCAACTGGAAACTTTCGTTACCATTGGAATTGGAATTCCACCACGAAGTCTAGGCTCGGGCGTGAGCTCTTTTGAAATTTTTGTGTCAGAATATTGTTTTGACTGTGCATTTTTATTTGTTTCCGCAAATGTGATCGATTGTAGGGTTTAACGCACCGACGCAACGCCGGCGATGAGGCGCGCCGTATTGGAGGGCTCCGGATTAATTTTGACCACCGGGGATCTTTAACGTGCGCCGAAATCTTGTACACTCGGGCGTTTTTGCTCTTCCCCTTCATCAGAAAAGCGGCCAGCCGCGGCCGGGAATCCAATCCACGACCTCGTGCTTTTTGGCAAATATGAAGCGCACAACTATTTTCAAATAGAAGATCGCTGCGTTGGGCCATTTGTGTATCCATGTTTTGCCTCAATTATTCCTAATGCTCTGTTTTTCTGAACCATGTTGACAAGTATAAAGCGTGTTACCCGATGTAATGGTTTGGAATGGTTTTGCCGATATAAACTAATCTTTCCGGAATTTTGTCTTTTGTCACGGTGGCGGAATTCGATGACAGACAGACAGACAGACAGACAGACAGACAGACAGACAGACAGACAGACAGACAGACCGACAGACAGACAGGACAGACAGACAGACAGACAGACAGACAGACAGACAGACAGACAGACAGACAGACCAATATTTTCGTGTTTTAAGTATCCAAATAACAGCTATGATCTTTAAAAGGCGAATGTAATAAACGACAAGGGGTACCTTCAAAGGAATCCGCACGCAACTCACGCATGTGCACGTGCTCACTTGCACGGGGTGGATAGGAAGACAGCCGTCCCTTCTATAGAAATATTTTAAATAAATAGCTGACAATCAAAAGCAGCTCGTTCGGTACGCTGTCATTCGTACTTCTCTTGGAAGTGTAGGTGGGAACTCAGTCTGAAGACTCGCATTCTTTTCCATGCGGGCTGGCCATATGATTTCTTAAGACGCCGAAGCAGCACCGTTTGGAAGCACAGAAGAAGGAATTTCAATTATAATGCCTCAGGGGACGCCACGCAAACCGCGATCAGCGCTCGCCCAGTGGTAAACAACGAGCTCCTTCCGATGGGGGATCCAACCCTTAACTACTTGGCTTCAAGCATCGTCCCCGAGTATTTAGAAAGCATTTTAATAAAAATCAATAACACAATAGTAACCCTTTTCCCGCTTCTCCTTTGCCCACACTTATACTCGGCTGGGGAGGGGGGGCAGCTGATACCGTCAGCATTGCCGGGGATCCGTGTGGGAGAAAGCGGAACCGTGTGGGAGAAAGCGGCTGCTTCTATAACAGCGAGCCCAATCGAACCGCATTTCGTCGCTTGCCTTTGTCTTTGGTGTTTTTACGCCGCTTCCTTCATTCCTTCACTGACTGCAGTTCGTGTACTGCCCCCTATGTCGCGTGTCTGCGCACTGTCAAATAATTCTCCGCATAATAAACGGGACACTGGACTCGCACTGTTCATCTCTCTCTCTCTCTCTCTCTCTCTCTCTCTCTCTCTCTCTCTCTCTCTCTCTCTCTCTCTCTCTCTCTCTCTCTCTCTCTCTCTCTCTCTCTATCTATCTATCTCTATCTATCTATCTATCTATCTCTCACACACTCACCATTCACTCACTCTCATTCTGTGTGCGTGCGCGTGTGCGTGTGCATGTGCGTGTGCATGTGGGTGGGTGTGTGTGTGCGCGCGAGATTGCGTGTGTGTGCGTGTGTGTGTGTGTGTGTGTGTGTGTGTGTGTGTGTGTGTGTGTGTGTGTGTGTGTGTGTGTGTGTGTGTGTGTGTGTGTGTGTGTGTGTGTGTGTGTGTGTGTGTGTGTGTGTGTGTGTGTGTGTGTGTGTTTTAGCATGCACGCCTGTCTGCACCGAAATTTCATGCACATACCAATTCGGGAATGCTGACATAGCATGTATTAATCCGGAGCCCTCCACTACGGCGCGCCTCATCGCTTGAGTAGCGTCGGCGCGGTAAACCCCACAATCAATCAATGACATATAGCACGTATCCGTAATCGTGGAGTCGTCTTTGTCGATCTTTATTTTACGGCGAGCGGGCAGGGCTGAGCGGACCGGGTCGGTGTGGTTAAAACGAGGCGGACACAGTTCAATGTTTGCAAGCGAAAGCTATACACTGCATCTTTCAAGGTCATTCACTTTATTGCGTCGCAAGTGACCTGCTGCCTGGCGGCCTTATTTACAACTTTTTTTCTTGTCGCTCCGCTCCCTCGGACCCCCGTCGCTGCGCTACCACGTGACTAGTTGAGGGTGAAACGGCTCCCTCGCCGGCGCTTGACTTATCAGCACCGGCCCGGTCGCCTGTGAGTGCACTTTCGTCCAAGCGAACCACGTGAATTGGCGAGCGTTTAGCGGCTGCTTCGCCCGCGCTTGTTCGCTCAGTCCCGCGATCGATGGCGCTCCGGCTTGGTGGCCTGTACGTGCCGCGCAAGCGAAAGGCTGAATCCAATCATTCCGTAGATATATAGCTGCAAGGCAGGCTGCGCATCGGGCAAGAAAGGCGGTCGCAGCATGGCTCTTCCTTACTCCGTAAACTTCACGTAAACTTCTGCAAACTTCCATCAAAGGCCACTTTCCGGCTGCTTCCTTCGCGTACTCTTGGTTTACCTTATACGGCAAAACAGACAGCTCGCAAGTGCACGCTGAATGTACCCGCGAAAACGTGCCTCTTTGTATTCCGTCCACGCCTCAGGACCACGCCCCGCTGTGCCTTATTTTGTGATTTCGCGTTACCGTGCCAGAAAATTTCCGCACTCCGCATCTAAGTTCTCGGGAAGAGAACAGTGCGGCTACGTGCTTCTGCGGTTAATATCAAACTGCACTCAGCCGAGTGCTGCCTGCTGCGGTAAGTCGCTGGCTGCATTCGAGCTTTTCTTGTATCCGCGAGGTTTCGTTCTTACACCGCAGCGACCAGGCTGGCCAGAAATTCTCGCCGTAACTGCGGTGTGCGTTAAATTGAACTATGTGGTCGTTCTTAGGAAGTCAGTACAACTTTATTGTTACTGTTTCGCCAGAACCAAGCGCAAAACTCTGCTGTCTTTGCTCAAGTTTAATCCCTACATTGAAAACTACTGCGCAGAGGCAGGACCACAATGCCATTGTCTCAGTCTCAAAGTTGTAATATATGGGTGGAAAGTTTAGCTAGTTAGATAGTATTCACCATAAAAACAACAGCACACACGCACACACACTGGACAAGACAAGAAGAGTAATAAAAATACACAACAAGCACTGTATTTTTTAAAGCAAAAATTCCTAAGCCACCTTTATTCACACAGGTTAGAGGGGCACAAGGCGTATTCTATGTCTAATTTTTTTTATTGTTTATAGTCTGTATCCTACGTCTTCATTTAAAGAAGATTTTTCTCTTTGAGACGGTCCACAAGGGAACATTTATTTGGAGGCGATTCGTGGTGTGTTTCGTTCTTGTAAGCTTGCTATGATGTATGTACCTTTATTGCAACTTTGACCAAGTAGAAAGACGCGAATTACTACCTAGTGCGCAGTAAAGCATCTCGCCGAAAAAAACACCACCCTCAAAAGCTGTTAGTTCAACGTACGCCCATTCTGACAGATCTATGCTACTAGGTCGCTGGTTGGGAATTAAATGGAGGTTAGTTGGAATCTGTGCATCATTTTTTCACCGGATAGACCTCTTGACTGCTCAGGCCACTTCCTCAATATTTTCTGCCGACTTATGTGCACCTCTTAACGAGAAAACTGTATTTGAACGGGCCGCTTCTTTCGCAACCATCCTCCTTTCACCATTTGCTGACGTCAGCTGACACACTAGCATGTCCGCAGGCCTACATTTAGGGGATCTCTAGCATGGCAACTTGTTAACTTTGTGTATGATATAAAAATAACTTGGCTTCGACCGTAAAACAGCCCAGTAAATTTAATACGTGCACGCTTCTAGAGGTCGGTACCCCGACAGTGATATTTGGTGATCGAAAAGGTAAGAAAAAACTGTGGTTGATTCCTCTGTCATAGGAATCGGTAAAGCACGAAAGTGAAATGTGCAGCGAAATCTGCAGCGGCGTCCTGCTAGCGGTCGCTTCGGTCCTGCTCCGTGGCGTATACGGCAGACGGTTGCGTTGCGACGAGCTCAGCTTGTGGAAGGCGAGAGGTGGAATTTGTAGCTTGAACCGTGCACGCGCGAACGCGTTCCGCGACCCGCCGGCGTTTCTCTTCGCATCAAATAGGTCGGCGTTCGCGCCATTCGCCCATCGGCGTCGCTACGACGCAGCTTACGCCAACTGTCGGCGCTTGTTAGCATCATGATGCACCACTTCGCTTCACCTCTCCTAGACGGCCGCCCCATCCGCGTCGATGAAACTATTTTTGGCGTTTCTCCTGTGTTAGTTGTGCTGGCGTCATTTCCATGACGGATATGACGTCATCGATATCTTGGTGTATCCGGTAATACAGCACTTTCATGTTAAAAAGGAATGCTAGAACAAGCGACAGAAAGGATGTTCTTTAAAAAAATTACACCATATCCCCGAAGGGAACTGTGTGGTGATGCAAAGCAGAATTGTTGGCGTTGATTCAGCTCATCGGACGGTGCTGCGTGTTTCAACGGAAGCAACAACCTAGGAAGCGGCGCGCGGACCGGGTTTATTATATAGAGCAGATGGAGTGGAGAGGAGGAGATGAGAGAGGAGACGCGCATGCGCTCTTTTCGCGCAGTTGGCGTGTTGCCGTTATGTTGAGTGATCTGGTGTTTAGTAGCGCCAGAGGGAATTCCTCGTCCGCGTCTACACCGGTGGCCAAAGCACGCAAGTACTGTTGTGTTACGGTGAGTAGGCGGTGGTGCTCGAAGCTCCGAAACTCGTCCATCATGTTCTTGTCGATGTTGTCGTCTCTGTGGTAGAATCGGTAGTCTCCGTCAGCGTTGGTGAGGTAAAGGTTGTTGACGTTGGTGCACCGGCTGAGGGCAACGTACACGCCCTCGTCTTCGCAGCTTTGTCTTCTTCTCCTTCTTCTTCAGCGGTTCCCTACTGGAAGATGACGAGGATGGTTGAACGCGAAGCTATCTCGTGATGGATTTTTTGGTTGGCCAACCCCTAGGGACATCCTGCCAAAATCATAATCAGAAGCGCTGCGGACGGGTCGAGAGCAACGTACACGCCCTCCTTTTCGCAGCTTTGTCTTCTTCTCCTTCTTCGTCTTCAGCGGTTCCCCTACGGGAAGATGACGACGGTGGCTGAACCCGAAGCTATATCGTGATGGATTCTTTGGTTGGCTAGTCCCTAGGGGCATCCTGCCACAATCATCATCAGAGGCGCTGTGGACGGGGCACGGACGCGGGACATCCCCCCGAGCAAGAGACGCTAACATCCTCCTCTAAAGTTTTCAGTTCGTCGTTTCTGTTGACGTTCAGCTTCGCGTGCCTTAGTAGCTTCTTGACGTAGTTCGAATGAGTCAAGGACATAAGGCGCGTTCGCAGCACCTGCTCCTGCCTCGGTTTTGTAGCGCAGTGGAAAGAGCGCCGCGTACCTCCCGTTGCGCTCAGAGAGTCGTGGGATCGAAACCGGGCGCCGCTAACTATTTGTTTTTTTTTTATAGTGTAGGGGGAGAGGTGCGGACAGCGGACGGACGCCGGCCACAGGCCCGACAAAGTCCAGTTGGCCGTAGTGACGACAAGAGTGCACACTCGTTTGGCCATGCTTAGCAAGCGCATGCAACAACCCGGTAGAGAAATCACTCAATAAATGGGCTCTGCAGCCCTTCCGATCAGCGCCCTCACCCTTTTCTTCGCGTCTGGAACCATTGTGGAAGCTATAGTTATCGCCAGCACGGAGCGGCAGCGCGGGATTTGCTCGTCACAGCAGATACATCTTCCATTTATGCTTTCCTTTTGTGGTTTCCTTTTTAAAGTGGCTGTCGAATGCTGTCATTGCTGCCAGTGAAGGAGAGCCAGGCAATAGCCGGTACACCGCTGTAATGACGTAATCCCAGTGGTCGAAGAACGCCAAGGCCCAAAAAGCGAGAAAAAACTCTTGAGCAAAATATAGAGTTATGTGATGGGCACAGGGCAGTTATTATTGACTGAGCCAGTTTGTGCCCTCCTGTTCCAAGTACTGGATGTGTTTTTTTAGTTATTCTGAAAGCATTTAATATCTCGAAAAAAGTGGAAAAAAGTGTTGCATGGTATTTTTAATACTAATGTTCGACAGCGTGTAGTTCCAACAGACAGGAGCAGTATTCCTTCTCTTTTCGTAACTTGCACCAGGTATGCGGAATCTCATTAAGCTAACCTTCGAGCATGAGTGCGTGGAATTTCTAAAACTACTTTTTTCTTCAACGAGCCAAAATATCCGCGTAAGGGTAATGGGCCATTTCCTTCTTGGTAATGCAGCCTGCTGAAGTGCTGTATATTAGTGACGGGTGGAAGGTTTGAATAATGAGCCCCCCAACCATACTTCCAAATTAAGCCTGCAGGCTCTTGTATTTTTTTAAATTTACTTGAAACGAGTGTGGGGAAAAGTAAGATGGCGACATACACGTCACACCAAAAAATAATGCCCCTAAATGAGCGCTGAGGTCCCTGAGTCAACTAAGCAAAGAGGAAGGTCAAAGCTCGTTGAACCCAATGTGTCCCGAGTGTCCCTCTTCCCTTCTTCCACTAAAAAAAAGAGGCGGTAAGAGACGGTAAGCGAATTCTACACGCATCGGCTGGCAGGTCTCATCGCGCCTGAAGCTGGCTTTCCCACGTCACCTCCCTCCCTCCGTCAGTATTATCTTTCCGTTCCGTGCGTAGCGCATATTTTCCGGTTGAGCTATTCCACCAAATAACTTTAAACAGAAGAATGATAACCATCGCAGGGGTAATTAAAACACAGAGGACACAGGGAGGACCAATGAAGCGAACTTGATAGGTACGCACCAGAACACAAATGACCCAGAAATGTTAAAAGCCCAAGAAAAAGTAAGCTATCAGGGTTGTCTTCGTTACTTTTAAAAAAAAAGTACTATAAGGACGTCCCCGTGACACCACTGAAAAGCCTACGTCATGACACCTCTGGGAACGTTCCCGCCTCCGAACGGCTAAGATCGATTTTCCGGTCCAGCTTTTTTGTGCTCTTTATTAGAGGCTTAGCCACGTGACAGCGTAGTTTTAAGACCTGCCGGCGCTCTTCGGTGATGGTATTTGGACGTAAAAGGGAGAGTGTATAATTTTAAATCATTTCTTTTTCTTGAGGGTTGGTGAGTTCTCTCCCCACTGCATTCTATAACAACTTTCGGGACATTATATACAGTTACAACCCAATCTAACGACGTCTCCCGTGAACCGTGAGTTATTTCGTTATTCGAGAACTTCGTAAAATCTGGTGTGCCATATTACAAGCAGTTGATTCCATATATTCAGTGTTGAAAGGGACTCGCATCCCAGAAGCTACCATGACATCGCAATTGCGGCGACCGCGGCGCTCGCCTGCCGATAATTAAGCAATGCGCAAAAATCCGCGGTGAAAATAACAAGCCCACCGGGTTGCCCTGAAGTCATCACACCCAAGAAGAAGAGCGACATGCCCACCGCTATTTTTTGTACACTTCCCCCCTGAGTAGAACGCTCTGCGCTCTTATATCTTTGAACCACGTAAACAGGGCTTTCTCCAACTTCTCGTGAGGGGTGGTCTTGAGGTTCTTTTCTTCTACGAAGCGGCACGGATGGTCGCATCTTTTCTCTTCAAGATTGTGGAAAGCCTGCTGGCCGGAGTGCCACAGTCTGAAACCACCGGACAGCCTAGTTTGCCTTGGAGAGCTCCGCAAAAACAAAATTAGATGCCTCATTTTTTTCTGACAAAGCACAAAAACCTGGGGGCGTTCAGACGAAACAAATTCAAAATTGCTTCTTTTTTAAAATATCTGTTTCTCAAAATACGTTGTTAAATCGGGAATGGCGCGGACTAAAATTCGTTAGTTCAAGTTCATAAGAGCATTGAGGGTAAGGAACCTGCGGGGGAATCCGAATTTCATCATGAGATCAAGAAATTCGTAAGATCTGATTTCGTTAGATGGAGTTTTGACAGTATATTACTTGGAAATTTCGTAATATCGACCTGTGAAGCGAGAAAGCTACCCTAACTGTTCCAGTCTCGAGTGAAGACAGACAATGCAACCAAAGTTTGGCCAATGTGTGTCATCCGTCACGTCGTTTCTCGACTATTATGTAATTTCGGGCTTAAAAATAAAAGCTTTTAGTCAATCAGCATTTTACGAGTTTCAGCTGCAAACATGCTGAGATTGCAATTTGCAATTGTAATTTGAAAATTAGCCCTTTCTGTCTGAGTTCTTTCGATGTAGATTATTCGATTTATTTATTTATTTTTATTTATTTATTTATTTATTTATTTATTTATTTATTTATTTATTTATTTATTTATTTATTTATTTATTTATTTATTTATTTATTATTTATTGTGACGTTTAACGCGCCGATGCTACACAGGCAATCAGGCGCAACGTACTGGAGGGCTCGGGGTTAGTTTTGATCACCCGGCGATCTTTAACGTGCACCAAAATCTCGAACAAGCGGGCGTTTTCGCTTTTCGCCTCCATTTATTTGATGTCGAGATCCTAAAATTGTGCAGCTGTAGCTCTTACTAACAAGTTTTTTTTTTTTACATTTTCTCAAATCACTGTGTTTCAACGGAAGTTGCCGTATTCATTTGCATAACTTTGCATTTACCTCTGGAGAGCAGGACTGAAAAAGAAAAGTTAATACCGAAGAAGGTTCATCATGGCTTATGATTTCGTAGCATAGCATCAAAATCAGATTGTGTTTTTCGCGAGTAATCAGCTGCTAAATTAGAATGCTAGAGATTACAAAAAAGCACAACTTCTACGTATTTATTTCGCAATGTGTGGGCGTTAGGCGGCTGAAAGAAGGCAACAATCAACGCAATGTAGTTTCCGTACTCCACAGCCGGCTTGTGTAATCAAGTCATTTGATTGCTTGAACGAAAGCGCATATTTCTTTGAAACGCTCTCCCCGGACTCCCCTGGACCTCTCTTTGACTCATTTCCGGTTCCGGGGCAGCTCATCAGCGCCTTAAGGAGCTGCTCCTTGCACTTACGAAGAAGGGATGGGGGGAGGGGGG
Organism: Haemaphysalis longicornis; assembly: GCA_013339765.2. Classification (NCBI taxonomy): domain Eukaryota; kingdom Metazoa; phylum Arthropoda; class Arachnida; order Ixodida; family Ixodidae; genus Haemaphysalis; species Haemaphysalis longicornis. The sequence goes on along the minus strand of CM023458.1, from coordinate 62,509,469 downwards.
GGGGTTGCATAGCTGTGCCAGGTATTCGTTGCATAAAATATGCCCGAGGGGATTACAAGCTCTTTTCCCTGAACGTAACCTAAAATCGGTGCTTATGAAGAAAACAAAAGCTCTGTGTGATACTACATCGCACGGAGTAGACACGAGCTGAAGGAAGAAGATGGGGCCCATGCAGTAATACCAGTTTACTTTCTTCACTTTTTAATATGCCTGTCTGTACATCCATCCGTCCATCGATCCAGCCATCTGTCTATCGCTCCCTCTCCGTGTGTTTGTGAGCGCGTGTTCGTGTGCGTGCGTGTGTATGTATGTGTGCGTACGTGTGTGTGTGTGTACGTGCGTGTTAGGAGCAAAATGTAACCAAGAGAAGCTGGTCCGAACAGTTAGTTTTATTTCCGCTGACCTCGGCGTTAGCGCAAATTTCGCTCGGAAGTTTTTGAGAAATAGCTAAGCAAGCAGTGATGTGCTTGGGAATGCGCATCCCCACCAGAGAGTCAACACAAAATGACTGAAAGAATGCACCCTTACTCTGAACATCACTCATGGATTGCACGCAGTTTAGCTCAAGGGTCGCCGACGAAAAGTTGCGACATAAGGAAGAATCGAACAGCTTTATATACGAATAGATACAGCACGACAGCCGGGCTTTATGACAGCCACTTTCGTGGCGTATACCGTCGTGCGTGCTCTGGCCTTGCTGTCAGAGCATACAGACACGCACACCCCACTCATGGTTCCAGCGAGGCTACCCAAGCTCTACCCGTATCTTTTTTTTTTATTCCCTGCTGGCGACATTTGGATCCGCCAAAGCGAGATCAGTAAATCCGGGCATAAATGTATTGCCCACTGACCACTTTTGACAGTCTGGTGCGACAGTGGTGTCACGGTCAAGCACATGGAACACATACGGCCTTCCCGAAATAGGGCACGTGTGCTTGGAATGATTTGGATTTGCACTCACCCACAGGCCACCCGTGCTTAGCCTTTGGCTGCAAAAATATATATATATACCTTAGTGCCTTCGGTCCCAATTGGGCTTTCTGCAAAAAGGAAACATGACTATATAACGTAAACACTGCAAATGATAAGACATACAAAAACATTTTTCTGCTTCCCAGCAAACGCCCCCCAAGCGGAAAGAAAACAAGAAAAACAAACCATCCGACTGCTTATGTACCCCAAAGGGAACGATTTCAACGAAATACCAACGGCAGAGGGGCGGGCATGCTTCCGATTGTACAGTTAACGTTTGCTAGCTGATGGTGCTCCCTTTTATAACGTGTAGCTTAATCAAAGGTTCTCGCTTACACTGATTTTATATGTACATGTCCAGCCTAAGTCAAGCTAATTCCGTTCACAATTTGTGATCTCACAAGTTGTAGTGCGGTTAAATGTGTGAATGGGTAATACTTGTGTTCATTCATTTGGCATTTTCTGCGTTAATAAGCAGCGATTGTTGCTGTGACCAATATCTTTTTATTCTCAGCCCTCTAACCTACCGATACAAGAAAAGTTTATTTTGCATGCTGGCGTTTGCAAATGAGTGAAAATGGGAGTTTGTAGCTTACCGTTGGCAAGGTTTGGTTATACAGATCATTGCCGCATAACATGGCAAAAGGTCGCTGAGTAGGTTACAGTGCAGCCCGCTCATAACGGACACATCGGGAGACGGAAATCAGTTCTTTATACTCGTTTTCCGCTATATCTGTGCGTAAAATATGCGTATACAAAAGGTAACGTAAAAAGATGGTTTGTTCTTTATAGCCGGGATTTCGTTAAAACCGAGCTCGCTCTAAAAAAAACATTTCCCCCTCCCTGTTCGTTTAAAGGAAAGGGACTGGAAAGGATGAAGGAAAAGTTTTAATTTAAGCGTAAAGGTGAAAACACAGAGTATCACGCTGGACATGCATATCGCGGCCGTGAACCCACGATATACGCAAGCTTAATGTCTTGAGTTTTTCTGACTCCGGCCTTCGTTGCTCACGTGGGAGGGGGGAAAAGCAAATCGGTGCATTCTCACGCTTGGGTAGTAGACGGTTTCTAGGACGCGTCTTGGGCAAGCTTGCATCCCTCGCGGAAATAGAGCGCTTGTGTGCCTGGGTTTGTGCTATTGAAAAAAATAGGAAACAGAGGGGAAGGGTAGACTCTCATGCTTCTTTCACAACTGCAATTAAAGACATTCGAAATCACGACGCACGTGAACATGACGTTAGCGCCAGAGGCACCTGGCGCGCACGGATATATACATTGCACCTTCTATATTAATCTCCTTGGTTCTCCTACCGATGACATGAAGATTACATCTGGTGTGCCTTAAAAGGTCATGCAGACAAAATACAAGTTGGTTTTATTCGAAATATTTCGTGTTTTATAGTGCCCCGCATGAGCTTGTCCGGAAGCAAACGATGCTTTATTCACTGAGAAAGTATTCAATCTAAGTTAAAATTTTGATTTTCCCGCCAAGTCGTATGTTTTAAAGACGTCTGCAATGACATCATAAGAACGGGTCTTCCAGCTGGAACTTGGTGTGAAGCGGCACGGCCGGAGTCGACTCTCCTCGAGCACGGGAGGAGGAGAGTCGAGTCCGGCCGTTGAAGTGGAGATTTGTTTACCGTTAGTCAACCTAGATGGCGCCACCATGCCACAGCGGGCCGTTTTCTGCCTTTGGTTTGTTTTTGGCCGTATTTATGCCTGGCTTGTTTTTGTTCAGGGACAGCGTTGCCCCTGGTGGCTACTTTTCGCCAAATTGGCGACTTTTAGAGGCCCGTGGCGACCTAAAATCATGAATGGCGACATAGGAAATTCCTGGCGATTTTTGGCTGAGGACTCTCCCCCTACTCCGCTTCCCCTTTCTTCATCTGTCTCGGCGGCCGTGCAAAGCTTTGCCGTCAGGCCGGACCGAGAAAGCGGCGTTCGAAGGGCTGATTGCCTCATTGCGCCCGAGATGTGCGCATCTCTAGGCGGGGACACGGGGGTACGCATCGGGGGGCGAAAAGCGGGACGTACGCAGCTGTCACGGCTCCCATGAAAATCTTTAGCCGCCGCGGCTGGGGTACCGCACGCTAGCTTACTTTCAGCGCGCTTTTGGGTACTTATCGGTCCAAGCGCAGTCACCACTTTTGTTTGCAAGATAACGATCACACCCACGTCTGTGGAAAAGTACCTTCGTCGGCTAAGCCATAGCTTCCTGTATAACGCTATGGCTGAAGATAAAGGTGGCGCCTCGGCGTGGTTATTTTAATGTTCATTATTATTATTATTAAGCCTTTCCTGCAACTGTGGCTATGTTACCCCACACGCCGCGGTACTAGCCTTCCAAGACTTAAAGGAAAAACGTTAGGAGAGGCTTTGGCCTTTGGCTAAAAGCAATGAAGGAACTTTAGTTGATGATGATAACTGGGCTAGCCTTGCGGCGCCATCTAAAGGCTAGTCGAGGAACCAGGAATTTTGGCATAATTGAAAAAATGCGCTAACAGGACGGGACAGAGGGAAGGAAACACAAAACCCTCTGTCCCGTCCTGTTAGCGCATTTTTTCAATTATGTCAAGAGACCAACTAGCCCCCCCAGATAGCTTTGAGGAATTTTGGAGCGCACGATGCGACTGGCATTGAAAAACGTCAATATAATGTAAGTGTTTTGAACAGTGCTGATTTTTAAGGGATTATACAAAATTAGAAGCTTTTATTTTTAGGTGCTCCTGCAGATATCAAGGGTGGCGACATTTTTGGCGAAATCATAAAGAAATGGCTAAGTTTGGTGACTTCTTGCTCGTCGTCTGGCAAAATTGACTCCAAACTAAGTGGTAACCCTGTTCAGAGAGAAAATAATCGTTTCCTGAAACATGGTGCTCGCTCGACAAATACGGTCCCGTAAGAAGCCGTCGTATACGCCAATCAGCCAGTGTCGTTTGAGACAGCCCCAAAGAGCCGCAGTGCTGTGAAGCTAAAACAAGCATACGGCGCACAGTACAAACAGCAGTACGCATCGGTACTTCTATGTTTACGGGTGCTTTCGTAACTGCCACGGTTTATCCCACCATTCTTACTCCTATAAAAAGAACCGGTTGTACTTAGGTGGTACCGGTTGGCAGCGTTGCCACTTTACTCCATGCTATAAAAAGAATGGGCCCTAAATTTAAGTGCAAATAGCTCGTTCGGCAACCTTATACGCTCCGCCTAATTTGCGTTTGCTTTTGCCGGCCTCCGCCAATCGTAGAACTGACGTGTGGGATATCATAGGTTATGTTGAGGAAAATGAGCTACCTGGTCGAATGTCCATTTCCTTTTTTTCTGATTACATAGCTTATTTGGGTGAAGGTTAGGTAAGAATGGTGTCAGTATGATTCTAACGAGGCCATCTTTCGAGGGAACGAAACTTGTGTTTTGTCTGCATGGCCCCTTGAAGGCCCTGTCCTGGTACCTCTGTTAGTAACATGGTCACAGTACCTGCAGGCATGCACGGGCAGAGAAAATACGGCTCTTTCATACTAACTTTGAGACTTCGCAAGCACCCAACGGAGACTTCGCTTTTAGAGGGGAAACCAGATAGGGAGATCAAAATTCTCTTGCACGGCTATGCGAGGCTTCAAAAAGACGCGAATTCACTTATTCGCATATTACCTAGGAGTAGAACCTTTCTGTAGCGGTTTCAGTTCTTAAAGAAACGCGGAGAGGACGATGTTCGGAGTTTCTACCGAGCGCCCCACAAAAGGCATTCGCACTTGTCTCACGCAGGCATGCACAGCCACTGTGGAAGCTTTCACATTCGACGAACGTTGTAAACTGATTCTGGGACTTGAAGAGAAGCACCCTTTTATCGCGAACTTTCGCGGCACCCATTCCTTGGTGTTCCGCTTCGTTAACTCTTTTATGGGCGAGCACGACGACACGCTTGCAGTCGTTCGCATTGGTGGCGCCCCTAGTCGTTGAGGAAGGTTCTCACGCATCGCTTATTCCTTTTACCTGAAATCGAGGCTGCCAACCGCAGCGCTTGGAGCGACACCACTTCGTGCCTCTGTACGTCTGAGTACCCCTTACACTGTGAAATTTGTAGCCGAGGCTTTCGTTACATTCCTTCAGAAGACTATTTTTGCTGGAAGCAGTGTGACACAGGACACTCAATTGTGTTGTGTGGAGTGTACATGAGGTCATAATTCTGTTGTCTCACACAGCTTGAGATATGTTTAGGCGATGTGAAAAATACGCGCATACGTTGAGATTTCCCGGTCCTTTAAATAAGCGTGCCTGGACATCCCACAATTGCCAGAAAAACCGTGGCAGGAGATTTGTAGGAATATTCGTGCAGTCCTGGTGAATAGTTTGTGCCTGGATGTTCCTGACGGGTCATTTGTACCAGGGCATGTGAAGAAGAATTGTTGTAAGAGCCAGTAGATCCACTATAAAAGCTACTGCAATATGCGAATAAAACACCTGGACAACTACGTGCTGCCTGGATATCAGATATTACCTTTTTTATGAAGCGTTTGTCTGCCAAGCACACCACGATATCACAATTGAAAACTACAGGGGCCATGCTGGTGTTTTATGAAACCACCGTGTTCATTGGCAGGATCGTAGCGGGTGAGTTTGAAACACTGTTACGTAGGTAACAGAACCTTGCAGTTAATGACAAAAGCCACACAATTATGCCCGTTCCATTGTGAAGAATACGGTGCATTACGGAACGTGCATTTCGGGCATTTTAAGGCTGGACGCTTTGCGCGGCCCCTGTTCAAAAAAACGCTAGCACCGTGCGTACTATTTTCTGTCGTGATGAGGGGCATGTTGTCCGGGCTAAATATATATACTGCTTTGCACCCTAACAAGGACAGAATCAGATATGACACATTTATCTGTCTAGAGGGGTGCGATGCCCCAAGAGGAACGGGGTTTATCCCCTTCCTTAGTGGGGATGGGATGACGACCAACCACATGTGAGCCTGGTGTTTTTAGATGCGACTGCATCTCATTCACTCGCCTTGTCCCTGCATTCGGCGTCGTCGGCGCTGTCGTCGTCGGCATCCGCCCCTCCCCCATTCTCCTCTCCGATAGCGAACACTCTCTCGCGAGGGGCATTGGATTGAATTCGATTGGATTGGCTTGGATTGGCTTAGCTTGGCTTGGCTTGGCTTGACTTGGCTTGGATTGGATTGGATTGGATTGGATTTGGATTGAATTGGATTAAAGTGAATTGTGTTGGATTGTGTTGCGTCATAGCCACGGCAGACGCACTGGCGCCGGCGCGTCCCCTCACCGTTATGCGCGCTATAAAACGCGGTGCCTGCGCCGCTCCGCTCCATCGTTCCAGCGCCGTTCCTCCGCTGTCCAACGCTGCAACGTGAACCCCCTATGCGTCGCATCTACATAGGGGTTCCCGCGAGGGGAGGTGGGAGTTTTTTCTTTTTCGATCCTAATTTGTCGACACCACGTGAGTGAACAGGGGTAAACCTTGGCTACACAAAAGGCTGTTTTATCGATGGCTTTTTGAAGATAGACCCTCACATGTTTTGGTACATTTGAAGAAATATTTCTTTGGAGCCTGGTACACACCGAATTTCAAAATTCAGCTTTTCGCCACAGGAACCTGTGTAGAAGCATAGTAACCAAGATTTATAATAAACTTTTGCAAAATAACTGGTTCATTGACTTCAACAACGCTCAAAGCGTATTGGCCTTGCTTCTATGCGCTTTGTTGGGAGCCGAATTTGGCTCAAGCAACTTCGTGACTAACTTGTGTACACACGAATGAGGTTTTCACTACAGCGTACACCGTATTGTGTGTTAAAAGGGTATTACTGCATCACTGAGAAAACGATTTTCCGGATATTTCGTTTTGAAAGGCTTTGATGCGAGTTGACATATCCAAGCACGAATACGACTGAGACAATGATGTTTTTTTCTGGCTCTTATTATTACGGTTTACAACGATAATAAACCAGTCAATTTCTGATGTCAGAGCATGGTCTACGGCAGCACCGTATTCGAATTTTGTTACTTTTCGACGACTTTTCAAACTCATGGCTTGTAGCCTAGAATTTGTTTTACACCCTCCCACGCAGAAAGCATCAAAATGGGTGAAATCGTACCATTTAGCTTTGTGGTAAACACCGTTAAAAAAGTGTAAGTGTAAGTAAAGACATACTTAAAATGGTTCTATTCCCATTTAAAAACCACGCAGGCGTTTCGTCACCACATCGTTCGCAACATTGCCTAGATAATTGCTCACACGAAAACGATAGGTGCTGTTACCGGTAAAAGGGGAGCAGGAGTTCTGAAAAACGTTTATTCTGCTGTACCGATCATGTGCAAAGCTCCTCCTAAAAGAAGATCATAAAGGCGTCGTAGATGTTCCATGGTATGCGAAGTTTGAATTATATAAGAATGTTGTAACCAGTATGTGGACAAGGGATTACTGCCGGTTGTGCCTAGATCGCAAACAAACCGCAACAGCCGTTTACCATGTCTTACTATGAAACAGCCAATAACCCCACACTCCTTGGGGCGCAGCAACACACCACTGTCTAAGAACACGATCAGTAGCACGCAAGACTAATCATAGGAGAAATGAAATCGACCGCTCAAGAAGTGAACGTGCGTCCGCACTGTGGTGTACCCCGGAGCGGGCGACAAACGACTCAATAATGGCCTGCCTTGACATCAACGCTGACCTCAATGCTTCTTCTTTCTTCATACGCAGTAAAAAATAAAACGACACCCGCCAGCGAGAATGATAAGTTTAGCTGCCGCAAGAAACTGGAGAACTAAAAGAAAAATGGCAAAGGAGTAAATCTTGAATGAGTGAGGCAGCACCTTTCGTGAAAAAAAAAGGAACTGGTTGATTCGTCTGTCGTAGGCATCGGTAAAACACGAAAGTGAAATGTGCAATGACATCTGCAGCTGAGCATGATTGGCGGATCGGCGGGTGTCTTGTGGGTGTGCTTGGAGAGCGACGTCCTGCTGGCGGGTCGCTCAGGCAAAGGTGTACTGGCGTCATTTTCGCGACGGATATGACGTCAGCGAAATCCTCGTGTACCCTGGAATAAGGCACTTTCGTGTTAAAATATTAAACCCGAAACCGAACAACCCTAAGAATAACGTACTCTTTAGTACTAAAGGTTGCTTCCCCGCAAGAAGACCCTGTGTGCAGGAATGCACCCTTTACAGGTCACTTGCTTCATTGTACTGGCGTCACTTCCGTGACGATTATGACATCAGTCAAATCTTTGTGTATCCAGGCATAAAACACTTTCGTGTTAAAAAATGGGGAAGGTTTAACGCTTCTATACCTAGTTATCACTCGCAAAAGCAACGAATAAGCCACACAGTGTTTCGTGAAAATTTGCCTTCTCTACGGATTTCGCAGCCTGCTGTCTAGCTGTATCTACTGGACGATTGGATACCTCCTTTCGCTTGTGTTGAAGGGCATGCACAGACAGCCCAGCCAGCGCGCCATCGACATTGACACTGAGGATGCTAGGGCCGACAAAGGAGCGCTTGCGTGCCGTATTTTCGCGCGTACAACCCGCACCTAAAATGCGAAAATTTTGGTGTCAAAGTAGAGGAGCGAATAATAAGCGGTGTTTTTTTTTAGTGCAGCTTCACGGCAATGCGCGTTGTGCAGCTGCTGCGCAGTAACACTGACTCAGCCTTTCATGGCAGCGATTGCGCATAATATACAAGGACAAGGAAGAAAAAACAAGGACGAGCGCGCTCTAACAATTGAATTTTATTAGTTCGACGAAAGACCTATAAACACACAAGTCTCCGCAACATCGCCGCCAAAACTTCTCTACCGAATAGATGGCTGAAGGCCTGTACGACTTGAAGCCGGCAGGACGTATCCGAAAGCCTGATATTGCACTAATCTGTATGGGGATTGACGAGGCATGGAGGGCGATTCCCGATGAGATGGTCAAAAGCGTCAAGAAAGGCCGCATCACAAACAACATGGATGGAACCCTAGATGACCTTGTGTACAACAGTGAGGACTGCGGATCAAGTGATAGCTCTAGCGCGAGCAGTCATTGAGTGAATTGAGACTTTCGCCTTGCAATCAGTGTATTCTGCTTGCTTAATATGCGCCTCTTCTGTCTACACAGAATGTTATGCGTTGCTTGAGCAGTAGCTTTGGTGCAGCCTTCCCTGTATCAAATGTGCGGGCAATACGCGGGGATTTCTTTTTTCTTTTCCCGCAGGCTGAACGTAGGGGTGCGGATAAAATGCTGGGGCGGGATATATGCGCGAAAATACGGTATTACTGCATCGTGTGTTTTTCTAGTTTCTTCACTGTAAACTATGTATGTATGTATTTATTGTACTTAGGAAAAGGAAAAGCCACCAACAGGCGTAGTTTGTCTCGCCTAGGGGGCGGACACCGGAACGCCTGGGGCTGGTAGGAGGGAGGGAGGAAGGGAGAAAAAGAAAAGAATACATAGGAATAGGAGGATAGGGGAGAAGGTTGACATTACAATGCATGTAACTCGCGCAAGGGTAAATATAAAACACAAAAAAGAAAAAAAAGGAAAAAGGAAAAAAGGGGAATAGGGTAATATAAAACACAAGAAGAGAGAAAAAAAGGGTTACACACTGGGAAAATTAACATTACAGAGAAACACTACAGATATAGACAACACATGAATCTACAAAGGACACAGCACACTTGTAAAAGGGGTCACACGCACACACACAAGTACAGAAGCTGCTTCAGCAGCAGCACTCCTCCACAATCTGGGCAGCTAGGCAGAGTTGTAGTGGAGAGTGCGCTGTGCAGCCCCGAGGCCCGCAGGTATGTACCCAGGGCCTCGAGCACTTTGTCTCGCTCCCTAGCACTGCCCGGGGGCCAAAGCAGTTCCTCAAGTGGCCGCGCTCCGTGAAGCACGACCAGCAGCTCTGCCCGCCCTGCCGCAAACTTGGGGCACTCGTATAGCACGTGCGGCAGGGACTGCACGGGCGCTCGGCAGTGGGTGCAGGAGGGGCTGGTCGCCCGCCCCAGACGGTGCTTCCGCTCCGCCGTCCACACGTCCCCCACGCGGAGGCGCAGGATGGCCGAGCGCAGTCGTCGAGGCAGGCGTGAGGCCCGCACAGGCGGTAGGCCCCTCCGACACGCAGCCGCGGGTCCGGATGCCTGGTCCGGATGTGTCGCTGGATGAGCAGGCGGTCGTCGTCCGCTGCCGCCTGGGCCACCATGTCCGACGGAGGCAGCGCGTGTGCCCCGGCGGCCAGCTCGTCCAATGTGGGCGGGGACCCACTGCAGGCACAGTTGAGTGCCCCGGTCCGCCAGCTGTGCCGCCTTCTCCCGGATGCCACGCACCAACAGGGAGTGCGAGTCGCCGTCCCGAAGACGCACCAGGGCCACTCGGGAGTCGCACAGCAGGGCGCAGCGCTCGGGCAAGGGCTCCATCTCCAGCAGCAGGTCCAGGCCCAGTCCGACCCCCACCAGCTCAGCCGTGGCCGAGGAAGAGGCATAGGGCAGCCGCGCCTGTCGGGTGGCCTCTCCCAGCACGGCGGCCGCTGCGGCCGACCCCTGCTGCTGCCGCACCGAGCCGTCCGTGTACACTAGGGCGTGGCCGTCTAGGTCGCCCCAGACGACGCCCCGAGCCAGCTGCAGTTGCCCGCAGTGGGGCGTCTGCCGCTTGCTGTGCAGCCCCGAAGGTCCAGCCGCACGTCAGCTGCCAGAACAGGAGCGGGGCCACGAGGTCCCGCGTCCACGGGGCCCACCACCTCCTCGTAGAGCATCAGCATGCGCCCCATGCGCGAGTGGTGGTGGCTCTTCAGCCGCCCGCAGCAGCGGACCGCCCCCCTCGGCGCGTCTCAGCCGGTCAATCTGGCCAAGTGCCCGCAAGTCAGCTGTCATCTCTAGGGTCCACGCCCCCGCCTCGGCCAGCGTCTTCTCGCACGGCGAGCTCTGGGGCAGGCCGAGGCAAGCGCGGACCCCCTTGCGGTGGTCTCCCTCCAGCTGCCGCCAGGTGGGTTTCCGCAGGGTCACCAGTGGGAGCGCGTACATAAGGAGACCCACCGCCGAGGCACTGTACAGCCGGAGGGCCGTCCGCTGCGAGCAGCCGCTGTCCGGGCCACCATCTTGTGCACTGCCGTGGTGGCCAGCTGCGCCCTGGCTCGGAGCTCCTTGGCCGCCTGCCGGAAGTTCAGTCGGTGGTCCAGGGTGAGCCCCAGGTACCGCACCCTGGTCCTCCACTGGAGCTCCTCGCCATCGATGGTCAGGCGCCGGGTCCATCCACGGGCGGCGGCATCCGGATGCACCAGCATGGCGTCGGTCTTTGTCGCCGACAGCTGTAGGCCGCCCGCCAGCTTGGCACGAACTGCCTCCATGGCCGCCTGCAGTTGCTGTACAATGGCTCGGCCCTGACCCTTGGGCCCCAGCAACCACAGGGCGATGTCGTCGGCGTACACCGAAATGTACACTCGGTGGCCCCCTCCTCTGGGCAGGCAGCCTGGCAGGGCTGCCATCACCAGGTTGAAGAGGAAGGGGCTGATGACGGAGCCCTGTGGGGTGCCCACGTCCACCGGCCGGGGGCCGACAGGGCGTCCCCCACCTGCACCTGTGCTGTGCAACCTGTCAGGAACGCCTCGACGAAGCCCCGCAGCTTGCCCGCAATGCCAGCCTCCTCCATGGCCAGGGAGATGGCATGACGCTGCAGGTTGTCGAAGGCGCCCTTCACGTCCAGCAGCACCAGGGCCGCCACCTGCTTGGTGGCCCTGGCGTGTTCAAGGGCCGCCACGACGTCGGCGATGGAGTCGGTGGCTGCTCGGTGCCTCCGGAAGCCCGTCAGCTGCTCGGGGATGGCCTCTTCCTCGCAGCGATGGCCTCCATCCTCCGCAGTGCCACCCGTTCGAGCAGCTTGCAGCCGCAGGATGTGAGGGCCACAGGCCGGTACGCCGTGACTGCCACAAGGCCCTTGCCTGGCTTTGGTATGGGCCGCAAGATGGCCAGCAGCCACTCAGGTGGCAGTTGGCCCGTGTCCCATATGACGTTGTAGGCGGCCAGGAGTCGGCCGAACCCCACCTCATCCAGATTGCGCATCATCTGGTAGGTGAGGCCGTCCGCTCCTGGCGCCGACTTACGCTTGCAGCTGCGGAGGGCACTGCGGAGCTCAGTCTCTGTGATGGGGGCGTTGTTGAGGGGGTGGTGCACCTCCCCCGTCCCAGCAACAGCAGCAGCGGGCCCTGATTCCGCCTGGTGTGGCGGCAGGAATTGTGCAGCGAAGAGGTCAGCCAACTCCGCAAAGCTGGCCTGCTTGCGGATGGCCATGGCAGCCAGGGGGTTGCGGTTTCTCTGGGGTTTCAGGATGGAGTTGAAGATGCCCCAGAGGCGGCGGCAGCGTGGGTCGGCCTCCGAGCTGACGCAAAGCTCGGCCCAGCGCTGCCGGCTCAGGCGGTTGGCGTGACGGCGGCACGCCGCATCCACTCGCCGGTACGCCGTCCAGTCCGCCCGCTCCCCCGAGCGCTGGGCCTTCCTCTCCGCACTGTTGCGCACCACCCGCAGCTGCAGCAGCTTCAGGTCCGGCGTGGTGGCCCCCTCGGCTACTGTGCAGCTCTGTGTGGATTGCCTGGCGCAGCAAACCAGGCCCCGGAACAGCTCGGCTCCTTCCCCAGGTCCTGCTCGGCGAGGCAGCGCCGGAACCGGTCCCAGTGGGTGACGTGGTGCAGTGCGGCTCGCTTGGCTGTCCTGTCGGGTGGTGCGATGTGCAGTGGGTAGTGGTCGGAGCCCCACGTGCTGGGCTCCCTCCTCCAGGTGGCCTCAACCCCGGCTGACACTAGGGTGAGATCAATGGCGGTGGCTGCGGAATTGCCACGCCGGAAAGTGCTCTCACCAGTGTTCAGCGCAGACAGGTTGAGGCGCAGCATGGCGTCCCACAGATGCTCACCGCGAGCGTCCATCCGGCCATCTCCCCACGCAGTGTGGTGTGCGTTGAAGTCACCACAGAGAGATGGCGGGCTGCGCACAGGGACACCAGCCGATCCAGGAGGCACGCGTCCCAGCGCTGACCAGGGCGCACGTACACACTGCACACTGTAATGTCTGCACCACCCGCACTCAGCCTTAACGTCACTGCCACGCACTCCTGCACAACTGTCGTCACCGCACTGGTATCCAGCTCTGCGTGCTGCACATCGTTCCTCACAAACAGTGAGGCACGCGAGGTTCCTGGGGGTGGGACGGGTCGCCACACACCACCGCCGAGCACTGGGCACTGTCACACGCCGTGGGGCTGTGATAGCCGATGTAGCCCGGCAGGCGAATCCCCCCGAGCCGTCCCTTCCCGCACGCACATAGCTCTCCTGTAGAGCCACGACATGGGGCTCGTGCTGCAGCAGAAACGCACTCAACTCCGCACGACGCGGTCGCAGAGAATTGACGTTCCACTGCAGCACTGTAGGCACGAGTGGGCTGTGCGGCGGCTCCTAGCCATGGGGGGACTCGGTGTGTGGCCGCGAGGGCGGCTGCTTGCATCCGCTCTTCCGACCTCGCTTCGACCGCGCCGAGGCTGCCTGGCTGCTGGGCTGTCGCTGGGCTGTCTGCTGCGTCCCGGCGGCATTGCTGCTGCTGCCTGGCTGCTGGCGCATCGTATCGGGAGCGACAGGCGTTGGCTGTGGCTGGGTGGCCGCTCGCAGGGCCGCACGAACGTCAAAGCGAGAGGCAGGCGCCGGGGCTCGTATTAGTTCTGCACACACACGGCGCTCCTCCTGCCAGCGCGGGCAGGAGTGGTCGAGCACGACGTGGGGGCCCCCGCAGTTGGTGCAATAAGGCTTCGCGGCCTTGCACGCTGCCTTCAGGTGGGAACCCCCGCATCGCCAGCACCTCCTCTCGCGATTGCAGCTCGCGGTGGCGTGGTCCAGCCTGCCACACCTGCCGCACTGCAGTGGTCGCGGTCGGCACATTCTCACCGGCCGTCGGAGCTTGTGCAGCGCAACCTCCGCAGGGGGGATGGTCGCCGAAAAGCGCAGGTATACTGCAGTTCCCCTGCGAACAGCTGACTGCACCGGCACGGGCGTTTCGAGGCGGTGGCAATTGCCTCGGCCGTGATCGCCATGTCGTCGACCACGATGACGCCCGTGCTGCTCGACGACGGCTCTCGCGGGCTCACGTCGATGCCACAGATGGTGTGGTAATGGCCAGGAGCACCTCCATGGCCTCCTCGGTGCCCGCCGTCCGCCGCCACGACGTTACGGCGCGCATTCACTCGCACGTCCAACACGCCAGGCTGCGTCGTGAGCTGCCCAGCGATTGCGTCGCGCGCCAGCTTCGCGAACGTTGCCCTCGGTTCCTTCGGTCGAAAAAGGACTGTCCCGAGGGCTGTGGGGCATGGGGGAAGCTTTTCCCCTCGTTGCGAAGCTTTCGTGCCGCTCTCTTACGTTTGAAAGCGACACGACCTCCTGCCAGCCGTCCTGTGTGGTTTGGTTACGGCTTCCGCCGCTGGCCGCCTCGGCAGGAGGCCGCGCTGCGCTTGCGTCCTCGCGTGGGCAGCTCTTAGAGCTCGCAGCGCCACCTGCGGATTCCTCACTCGCTCCGCCGGTTTCCGTCTGCTTGCTTTCTCCTCTGACGGTAGCGGGAGGGTTCCGACGGGAGCTGGCCACCTTCTCGCTTCTCCCTTGTGGTGGCCGTCCCCTTCCCCGCGGCTGCCTCCGTGGCTCTGCCCGCAGGGCGTCCGCGTAGTTGCGGCGGGCGGCTCGCTTGCTTCCCGGAACGTCCCCAGGCCGCGCGCCGATTGTCACCACCGGGCGGGGCTCCTCCGCCGCTGCAGCCGCGAGGAGGGACCGAATGGCCGCCGCCACTGCGGCATCTCCCCGTTCCGTCGAACATGGCGCGCTGGTCGCCTCGCCGTCTCGCCGACTGCCCCGCTCCTGCTCGATGTGGACGGCGTCCAATTCGCCCATGACGACGGCGGCAAGCGCTATGGCCCGCTGGCCGCGCTCGCCCTGTGCTGTCGGACGCCCATCCAGATTCCGCAGGTGCTCGAGCTGCCGGCGAAGCATTTCAGCGTCGCCCCACACCGCGGCGTAGGCTTGCTGCCGCTCGGCGTCCACCGCCGCGCGCTCCACGTCCGCTGAGGTGCTCGGGGAGCTCCCAATATCCCACGAGGAGAACTCCGAGACGGTCGGGTCAGTTGTGGGGCTCAGGCTCTCCTCGGTGTCGTCAGGAAAGCCCTCGATCTCGGCCAGCGTGGGCACCGCACCGGCCCGCTGTCGCTCGTCGCCAGGCTCCACGGTCGCCGGTGTGCCGGGGCCGCCGTCGCCGCTCTCCGCGATGCCCCCGCGCTCGGGAGAGCTCGAGCGCGAGTCCCCCGGGCCATCGCCAAAATAAGGCAGGGCAGTGTTTTCAAAAAGTAGGCGTTAAACCCCTAACCTAGTTACGTGGTTCTCTTGCGCTAAACCATTCGCACAAGCGGCCCAGCCGCTGCTGGGCGACAAGGAGCATGCGAAGCAGCCGTATCAAACTATAGCCTAGTCACGTGTACCGCAGCGGGGAAGCCCCGAGCAAGTAGAGATAAGAAAGGTGCAGCTTGCACCCCGGGACTCAAGGTCATTGCGACGCGATTAATTATTGATCGATTATGAGGCTTTACGCACCGACGCTACGCAGGTGATGAGGCGCGACGTAATGGAGGGCTAGGAATTAATTTGGGCCAGCCGGGAATCATTAACGAGCAATGAAACCTCGAACAAACGGGCTTTTTTGCTTTTCACGTCCATCAGAACAGCGGCCACCGCGGCCGGGAATCGAACCCGCAGCCTTGGGTTCAGCAGCACAACGCCTTAAGGCCGAATCACATGGACGCGAAATTACGCGTCGCGCGAACGTCGGCGTCGTTCGGCGGCGACGCCGACACGCCGAAGAGGGCGAGTAGCCACATGAGACCGGCGAAGTCACGCGTCGGCTGCTGCGTCAACGTGCCTTGGTGGACACGTTTGTATGAACTCTGGCATCTTTCTCAAGTTATTTGCGAGTTTTTATGGGCAGTTCTATGCGATTGTTTAAAAGCAGTAATCAGGACTCTAGTTGTGTATTAAAAAAATCCGGGACAATCTCGACTTACCTGAAACCTGGTGAAGGGCGAAGCATGCTGTGTATAAGTGTATTTTTGGCACCTTGGTGTTTTTGCCAACGGAGATGAAACCGTTGGGAATAGAGGTATACAGCTTTGCTGTAAGTCTCGTGTCTTTGAAGCACGAAGCATTCTAGCGAGAGGCGTTGGAAAACGAGTGTTTCTGTGTGTTCTTTTAGTACGCGTTTTTCCCACGCAGATTAAATGTTCTAGCGCAAGGTGTTGGAAAGCGACTGTTCCGGTGTTTTAGCGCCCTGACTTCGAGACACTATGACATGAGACGACGATGACATAAGACGCCGGCAGCCCAAACCCCTAAAACAGACCAGCCTTATTTTATTCATTGCTAGGAATGATTGAGGGCCAATTTTGAAGTGCTGAAAAATGTGTTTCAAGTCACCACCGTCAAATATGAACAAAATGAGACAGCTTAATAAACAAAAACGCACTTCGAAAAACTTATTTTCTTGAAAATTGATGTCCTACTTTGATGTTATGTACGGACTGCTTCAAGAATTCAAAGCGTGAGCAAACCAAATTTCACCACTGCCTTGCCACTGAGCCTAGAGGTGAACGTCACTTGTAGATTAAAAGGCAAGGTACCCTTTTACCCTTTGTTTACCCTGGTAAAAAATACACTGATCAAACCCATACCTCAAAAAAAGAGCGAGGTTTTGCCAAGATTCGAACCATGGACCATCAAAACAGAAACCTGACAACCAACCTCTCGGCGACGTCAACTTTTTTTTGTTTTTTACATGGTATTTATTGCACTACATGTCATGTAGAAAACAATATTTACAACACATATTTACAACTATGTACGCATACAGATGAGTTGATTACGTACACATACAAAGGAGTTGGTTACAAGCTGATAAACAAAACTAAACACAATGAACAATTATGTACACTTAGTTTTAAACGGGAGCAACATTGAAAAACTAATAAGGAGGGGACACCAATCAGGGCGAGAATCATTTTGGTTCATAGAAATTCACCAAGGCGTTTCGCACAGAAGGTTTAGATTTTTTTCTGTCTCCTATATCGCACTTGTCGTTAGCAACAAAGTTTATTCAATACGTCAATCCTAGTACAGTCGTCTAATCGTCCATAGCATGATGATTATTCCTCTCAGCTTCCCCATGGCCGAATTGCACTCCGTGGTTGACGCAGCTCCAAAGCCTTCACTGCACCGAATGCCATAGTCCAACGGTGCTTCCAGTTAATCAGCTTTCAAAGGCCGTAGCACGTAGAACCGGCCACCCAAAGAAAGATCCAAAACCACGGCAGACACGGTGGCAACCAATTACGGTCACATTAAATCTTCAGTACACCCGGAAACGGGTCAGCATCTTCGGCACCAAAACACACCCGCCCCTGTCTCTCAGCTTTTCCACTGACAACGCGACCGTAATCAGTGGGCCGCAAATCACCGCATGACAGCGGAGGAAGCCAACACCGTCCCTACAAGAAGACCGTGTGCCTAATTCTGACACCATTACCCAGCAAGGGGATAACCCAGACGTGCCCTGGTGGGGTGCCAGCATGATATTGTTTCTGTGGTGCTCCCTAGGCATGGCCAATCACACGGGACTCTAAGGGATGGTCGGGCAAGCAGGCTTTCTTGTTGTGTAAGGGGTGTTGAGCAGACTGCCCTCATTTGGGGTTGTTTTCTTTTTTTCATTGTATTTCAGACTGCTTCTGTTGGTTGTTTCGGAGAGACGAGGAAAAAAGAAAAAAAAACAGGGTCTCGAAACATCCCCAACTTGAACGTGGTCGAAAGCAGACTCGTGCTACGGTTGCTTTTGTTACTTTTCTGGAAATGTGTTTCCCTTTATTTTTACAACACTCGTTTTTTTTTTTTATTCTTCAGCAGTTCCGGCATCTCAAAGAATAAAGGCCTACAGAGAATAATATAATCCCCTACACTCCACTGCAATTTCTTCTGGCGCACACATACATCACCCCATAATGACGCCATTGTGTTCTGACCCTGCTAGACTATAACCGCTATGGTTGGTTAAACCATGCTGCGGGCGCTCGACAGCGCCTTGGCCTTAGAGAGCGGCGTTCTGCGGTGGCTACTCGGTGGGATGAGGGGTGCTGCGTCGTTCATTACAACGAGTGGTAGCCGTTAGAGAATTTGATATTATATGCCATATGTGAAGTAATCTCGACAGATTAGAGCATGTTTAAGTTATGGTACCGTCATGAAGAAATAAATGCGGCCGCAGAAATACTGCATAGCGCAGATACAAAAAATCAACAATTTCTTTTTCACGGAAGCAGCTTTTTGCATGGCTCCGTAATCCATAACAAAGTTGTCAAAGGTGACTTCTCAAATATTCCAGACAGGTGATTAGGTATTTTCCATGAAACAAATTCTCAGTATTTGCGTGTTGGGGTTCATATTTTCGTGCCCGCTTTGTATTTCTCTGCCCGGCTGTAACGTTATATGGCTATATAAAATATAAATGTAGCAGTTTTATCTATAAGCAAATGGCGCACTGAAGCTCCCTATATAAACACTCGAAGCAAAGACCTGAACTCCTCTATTTATTTAGCGAAGTTGGACCTCCCTCGTGGTGCGTCCTCTACAAAAAATCAAATACCGTATTTACTCGATTCTCAACCATTGCGATGCCTACAGTTAGGGGAGTGGTTAGATCCGAAAAACCTAAATTAACCCCCCCCCCCCCCCCCCCAACCATCACCCACACTTTTCTTTTGCGGCCGTATCCTGGCGAGACGGGCACAAACAATTATGTTTCATTATGGTGAACACTCAAAAGAAAAATGGGTGCACCCAGTTAACCCACCGCTTACGTATGATATTACGTATACCGATTAGTATACCGCTTACGTATGAACAAGTTAAGAACGGCACCAGCTCATGTACGGTATCACTCCGCCTAAGCGACGGACCCGGATGTCAACTGGCGCGCGTGTTTGGAAAGGAGACTGGCACGAATGCGTGATAGCGTCTGCCTTTTCTTACGTAGTTTGTTTGCCGTCGCTGCAGTGGTTTATAAGCATATTAGGTCCAAAAAGATACAAAAACGGCTCGTGCCATGTTCAAAATATTCCCAGTAACGCGCTACTTGTGCTGCGCGGAGTGACATCCGGCTGCGGTGATGAGGCACAGCGGCAACTTCGGTGCCGTTCTTAAGTTGTAACCGAGTATACCATTCGAGTCCGTTGTGAAGCTTGGGCCGCCGCTTTCAGTACCCCAACAAGTCGTCTAATGTTCCGTTAATTGGTTTTTAATTGGAAACTTCATTTATTACTTGATACAACCTCAACGCCCCTCTCATCGTCATTCGCTTCGTGGAGATGGCGGAATTTTTTTTATATTTTTTTCCCGAAAGTCTAGGAGGGTGCTTGAATCGGGGGGTGCTTAGTAGTACTGCAAAAATACGGTGGCTTAGGAGGAATTCCTCTCTCTAAGAGATAATTACGTTAAGCGTTTCTCGCAAATGCGTACAATCTACGGCGAAATAGTTATTTCGATAAGCTTTGGTGTTTGCAACACGTTACGTCGGTTTCTTTTTCACCCTTTTGCCAGGTATAAAGAAAACAGGTATAAAAGAGCGCGAAACGAACGACGAATTGCCGAATGTTTATAATGTTACAGGTGGGGCTTCTGAACACAAACTTCAACTGTGAATACGATAGGAACAAAGAAGCGCCGTTTATCAGATCCAGCAGAGAAATAGCCCCGCGGATACCAAGTGCATATTTTATGGTACGCCTTCCACGCAGCTTTCTCACCGCCGTTTCAACAGTAGGTAGCTGTTTGTCATGCTGTTCGCCTTGCAAGATACCCTGCGGGCCACCATATCAACGCCGGCATTCGCACGTTGCCGAATGCGGAGCAGCCCATTCCGCTTGATCCCTTACTTATTCGCTATCTCAGAACGCGAGAAGGCCTTTTTTCTATCTCTCTTCATTGCCGCTCCGCAAATGGGGGCCGGGCCACATCCGGTTTTCTCCTATTTTCTTCCTTTCCCTTTTTACCTGGCGTAGCAGGAAGCTCGCTGAAAAGCAGCCCACCGTAGCAATCCTATCCATTCGCTCGCGAGCCCAGGTCCGCCAGTCCAATCTCGCGAAGGCGATATCTTTGCGTGCAGCCGGATTGAAGGCTGGGGCAGGGCAACTCGAAAAATACCTCAGCAAAATAGAGTTGCTGCACACGCACCAGTATTTTGTTAATGCTTTCTTATTTTTGTTGTTGTTGTTGCTGTTTTTGTATTTTTGCGGGTTCAAAAAGCCTTGCTATATACGATGCTCCGCGGTCGTAACTGGATATATAAAGACGTAAAAATGAGGTCTCCGGTATCAATAATCAAGCGGTTATTAGTCTTAAGTCTTTCGTGACCGCGGGAAAATTGACTGATTTTTAGGGGCCCAATAAAGTATTTTATGCTGCTAAAAAAATTAGTTAGGCACTAATTACAAAAGCAAAAAATGCAGATTATTGAACGGCCTTTCCAATAACATCAGTTTTTTTTTTATTTAAACCAGTGGTTTAAATTTAAACCAGTTTTGTCAAGTTGTCGAAGGAAATAATAAACAAGGAGTTGCGTACAACAAACCACCGGCTGTAAAAAAAGTTAGAATATACATCTGGTGGAAAAACATTTCAAAAACACGTCCTAGGAAAAATGTCGGCTTAAGCGGAACAGTTTGTCAGATATAAAAAAAATGTTAGCTCCTGTGGTGCTCGTGCCACGCCGTGAAGCCCCACCTCCATTTCAAAATGTGCAATTTCGGGTGGTTCCCTGGAAGAAATCTGGCGGTTTGGCATTATCACAGGCGCCAATTTGCCTCTTCAAAGCAACCCATGTCCAAAATCACGTTCTTGTTCCAAAAAATGAAAACAAACTGATTTTGAACGGGCATTTCCTGAGCTAACTCCAAATAGCTTTACCTGCTCCAGCAACGCCTGGAACGCTATGAAAAGGGGCTCCCAAGGTATCGTTCAAATTGAACGATTTTGAATAGGCGCGGTAACGAAAGAGTTAACAAGAAAATTGATTGGCGACTTTCTGGTGGCGCTGATAATTTCATCGTTAGAAGATTGATGTCTCAAATAATCAACGAGTGTTAGACGGCTCGTGTGCATGAACAGTTCCGGGTAATACGTAGATGATAGCGGTGATTAGTTCGTTCTTTAATGCTGTCGGAGTGACCATATCATCATTCCATTGCTGTGTCTTCGGTGGTGGTCACGCCATCTTGTAGTCAATGCTATAACGTTGGCAGAATGTCGCTTCTCAAATAAAGGGTCCTCGATATAAGCGGCCCTCCATAAGCGATCATTCCACCTGCAGGCCGACGGCAGTGAACAATATTGGGGACACCTTTTCCCTCTCTTCCCTTTTTTCATGAAAGCGTTCTACGAGTAGTCAAAGTTGCAAAGCACACAGCGTGAGCCAAGGCCATAGTCACGCCAGACCCAAGTTGGATGCGCGAACTTTTCTCGACCGCATCTAACGTCGACACTTTGATCGTGCCGCGCAATGGTCCTGCTCTGATACAAGTATATCCATCCCTACTAAATAACATTTTAGGAAGACCTGGGGAACCAATACCTGAGTGCCAAGAAGAAGGCTAACGATCTTATGGCCTATTCTAAGAATATTGACATTCTTACCTTCAACTAATCACCCACCTTCTCTTTTTTTTCTTTATTACGGGCTTGGAACAGTGAACAAAAAACAAAACAATGACACATACTTCTACACAACATAATGGTAAAAAAAACCTTTAAACAATGGCAAATGTCTCCACACAACATAATGATAAAACCCCTCCCGCTGGTACGGGTGGCACGTGTTAAAAGCGTTTCAGGTTAACTAGTTCATCCAATATGTTAGCCCAGTCAGGTTGCTCGTCTTGCATTTTCATTACATCTCTGATATAAGCAATGCTTTCAATAAAGTATTCCCTGGCCGGTCGTGCATCCGGGTCTGCATGTCGCACGGCCATACAAGGTTTCCAGAGGCTGTGCAGGCTCAAGGCCATAAACATGTCAAGTGGCATGCCTCCATCATTACGCGTTGGAAGGAAACGTATTCCGTACGGAGATACCGGCAGTTCTTTCTTTAGTGTCCGCTGGAGAATGTCCCAGTGGAACACTGCGTCAGAACAGTCCAAGAAAATGTGTTCTATGGTTTCCAGTTTACCGCAATGTCGACAATTACCTGACCCCGCTACAAGTATTCCATTCTCCCGCAGCCAAGACCTGACGGGTAGTAAACGGTATGTAATTGAAAGAAGAAACTTTTAACTGTTGACTTCACAGGCATTTGTTTAACTCTCCTTAACACGTCTTCCCCGTCCCTGCACAGTATACAGAGCGATAAACAGGTACCGGTAATGCCACATCGATCACATCCTTGTACAGTTTCTTTCTAGGTACCAGAGCAAGGTATTCGTAGGAAAACCTGGCCTTCAGGAATTGAAAGGCCATAACGACCTCTTTCAAGTAGCTTCGTGGGTCTCTTGGTTTTAGTGCACTGGAAGACACAACAACATCCGGCAAATAATTCACCAATCTCGTCTGCGCAACTGTTCGTTGAAAAGGGTCTGTCTGGTCTCTCAGGAAAATAAACCTAGAGACAACCTGCCCAATAGGTGCACCAGTCCGAGACCCCCTTTTTTAACGGAAATGAAGATATTCGTACGACTCATGCGCTCCCATCCTGAGCGCCAAATAAACACAGCAAAAACCCTGTGAATTTTTTGCACGTTGGCCCTTGACATGCACAACACCTGAAGCACATACCATATTTTATCAACCAAAAATACATTACAGACAGAAGCGCGCGAAAATATTGACATATCATGACCCCCCCATTTTAGCGTTTCGCTCCGGACTCTCAGTTTCCTCAGACCAGAACTCAGTGGGTTTCTGGTACCATTGTAATGGCACACCAAGGTATCTAGTGGGGGAGGTGTTCCAGTTGACGTTTGCAAATTCCTCTGGCGTGCCCTCCCACTCTCCATGCCAAGTGCCTATGCACTTGCTCTAACTGATAGCGCTTCCTGTCTGCTCACAAAATTCCGCCGCTACTCGAACCGCTCTACTGACGCTCTTTGTCACAGCACACGACCGCAACATCATCAGCATAGCAAAAGAATCTTTACCTCACTCTCGTGCAACGTAAAACCTTTTATCTGGTTACTATTTAACAATTTCAGACAACAAGGTTCCACGTAAATAGCAAACAGCAGGGCACTTAAAGGACATCCCTGCTTCACGCCCGACACAACCTCAAAGCTCTCGCTAACTTTTTTATTTACTATCAGGCTCGTAAAACTGTTTGTATACCTCATCTTAACCCCCTGTAAAATAATCGAGCCGACGTTCGCCTGTTCGAGCACTGCAAACAGGATATTATGTGTTACACGATCAAATGCCTTAGCCAGATCTAACTGCAAGATAGCAACTCGTCCTCCCAATAAATCAACGGTTTCTAAAAGATACCGAAACACGTGGAGGTTTGTCGTTATTGAGCGACCTTTTATGCCGCAGGTTTGGTGTTGGCCAACAAGAGACTAAATAACACATTGTAAAAGTTTTGCCAGAACTTTCATAAATACCTTATAATCTACATTTGTAAGTGTAATTGGTCTATATGCTTCCACGGATAACAATTTTATTTCATCATCTGTTTTGGGAATAAGGATTACATGTGATCTATGGAAGGATGGGGGCAACGTCTTTTCCTTATACGCGAGCTACTTTGCCTATACTCTGTGAGAACAAACGCCGTCTCACAAATAATAATTGCGGTCGTTTCTCGCGAGTGAAGGTAACAACCGAATCTCAGAAAGCTTGGCACTGACTGAAGAACCATCAATGTTGCGCAGCTGGTGCGGTTATCATAAATAATACTCGAAATAGTTCAGTATTAATCGAAATGAGGTTTCTGCAAGGAAGCTCAACCGAACATTAGAGCTATGTGTAGAAATGCTTTTGGGATTTAAAACCACGCGTGTCTGGCTGAAATAAAGCCCATAAAGAAAATTTAGCGCGAATTTAGTTTAAACCAGGGAATAAAGAAAAGCTCCACGAAGACAAGACGTGAGGTGATCGAAGTTTTGCTAGTACGTGGCAGGAAGGTGGTGCACACCGTAAACCTAAAAAAAAGAGCAATGAGGTTCCCGACTTGGCGCCTTGAGCACAGTGTCCAAGAGGTGCAGCTTCAAAACTTCTTCCTCCACAGCTTACTGGTTTATTAAAGCCATCTTAAACTCAATATGGCGATTGCCAACATGAATAACACGAAACAGCTTGTATCTAGCAAAGAATGTTTTCAAGCCACTTTTTATTTTACTCCTAGGATGCTTTTTGTACAATATAAAAAGGCAGAAGAAACTCTATTTCAATGATTTGCGGCATTCAGAAGCCTCGGCAAAGGAATCGTGAAGGTGGCCGCACCGAATAAAAGCACAAGTAAAGAAAAAAACGAATCAAATGTGGAATACTTATTTTCCCTGCCCCCAGACGGCAGTGGAAAAAAACAATACGCTTCCTGGTGCCTACACTCAAAAGTGCCTGATATACGAATAAGCCAGTTATCGCAAGACACGCAGAGTATCGAAAAGGGGGCTAGAAATGGAGATATATTCAATAAACCAATAGGTACGCCGAAGCAAGTGATCACCTGGACAATGAATCTTATTTGAGGATTGTGTACACACCTGCACGTTTCTCCGTGGAAGGCAACTAATTTGTTCGCCAAAAATGCCAGACAACTTGCCGAATCAGGCCTCAGAGGATGTGGAGAAGCCTGCACCACTTGTAATGTACCATGAAATAACTCATTACAACATTAGAATCGACGGACACTTCCGCTACGTCACCCAACCCTCACAAAGTTCTAAGAAACAGCACTCAGACTACTACAAACAATTTTAGTATATGTACTTTGGAAGTACGACTGCTACAAAACACCTTCCCTTACCAAATTAGGCTACCCCGGTTATCCCTCACCCAACATCCAGTAGAATGCAAATACTGCCAGTAGCCAGGTGCACTTCGATATATTGTGATGAGTGTAGGCAAAAACATGCACCTTCCACCCTTTTCCCTGCACCACCAGCTCCTACTCACCGGGAGAGTGGTCAATGCTAAAGCGGCTGATGGATACCTGTGCACAGAAAGCTACTAAAGAGAAAATTTGGGCGAGTTTGTTGCTAACTTGGGAATCCACAGTACTAGCGAACAGGGACAACGTTACACAGGGACACGGTTTATGCTGCCGAAAAACGCGGAAAACGGCGATATGCAGTCCTATATGTTTCCCTTGTCTTTCGCTTTTTCTTTTTATTATTAACTTTCCCCATACATACGTTTACGTGTTTCTGTGGCAAAATTAAGTTCACGTTCTAGCGTGCGTTTTGTTCCTTCGGTAGCTTTGTCCCTAGGTTGATGTTCGCTGGTTCAACGCATTCCGAGAGGGACACCTCTCTACAAGAACACCACAAATGCTCACAATAAACGTTTTTTTCTCTCTCCCTCAGTCTTTGACTCTGAAAAGCGGAGGGCCCACAGCACCGCCTTGTGGCACGCCTCAAAATTAGGCGACCTATTACAACGGCCCACGTATTCCTCAGAACATTATTGCCATTATCATAATCACCATCATCGTCATGAAGCTTTTTGCAAATAGCGTGTATGACTGAGGATGACTCAAACAAAAAGAAATTAACTATGAGAGCTGTTTCAGTAGGTGGTTTTTTTAATTTGCGGATCAACGTTTGGGGCATTTTTTTGTTGTGCACATAACATCCATAAATAATTTTTGCAGCTTGGCCCTGTAATTTCTCTTGAATAGAAAGCGTGTGGCCTAATTTGTTTTTTTTTTATTTTTTGTGGGTTGGTTACCCTACTACGTGAAATTGTTTTAAGTAAAGGTACGTTTAACTGACTTAGAGTGTTAGTGAAATCCGTTCCGAACAATCTTGCTCTCTTTTCTTTCAGACAAAACTAAACAAATATGTGCAGAAAATCCGGAAATCGTCTACTAATTCGTAAGCATTCGTGCGCGCCTTCTTTTCGCCCTTAAGTTTATTTCTTTGAACCAAGATTCTGCATTTACAGTATTATAATGATTAAACGGGTAAGTTCGCCAATTATACATTTTTGTGCGAATACAGGGCAATAAAATACTGGTGCTTTTTCGCAATTTTTTTTGTGGTCCGGTTTGTATTTTTTTATTTCGTTATTTTTGCCCTACTCAAGTGTAGGCGGTGTACGATTTAAACATCGCTGATTTTGTTAGGGGAATTTGGCTATTTTGTTTGTGTTTTTAATTTACCTTGGCTTACTACTATAACAATTAAAATAGGTTAACTTGACCAATTCCTCATTTTTGTGCAAATGCAATACGTTACACCGGTAGAGCTGCGGCGGGTACTCAGCAAATTTTGCTTGTGCTTTAAAATATACTTGACACCAGAAACAGACGGTCTTTGTACGAGTGACGTTCATTATAACTCACGCCTTTACTTTTTTCTGTCTTCAGCTCACAACAACGCTGCTTATACAGCGAGTAATCCCAGGAGGAAAGAAAAATGGAGGGAAGTGAAGAGGCAGGTTATAAAAAAAGAAACTCGGATGCTCGTATATTGCGAAATAACATCTTCGGCGACAAAGACAGGGAACACTTAGTTAAAAACTATATGCCTGCCTTTACATTTGCACAATTCTTCGCCGAGTAATCCCCGGGTCCAACCTTTTACCGCCCTACATTTCCACATAAATACACAAATTCTTGACCCATCACTATTATTCGTCATAATAGCGTAAATCAAGATAATTTGTCGAATGAAACTTTCAAGACCAAAAACAAAAAGTGACCAATTTTGTAGAACACGAACGAAGTTGGTTGAAAAATATGCATCTTATTCACCTGCCACAAAAAGAAGAAAATAAACACAAGGCCCTAGAAATAACTACAGAGACACTAATAAAACATAGTGAAAAAGACCAACCGTGCAACACCCTGCATTTGCAGAAATTGCACAATTGGCGGAGTTTACACACCTAATCGTTACAATAACGCAAATGAAGATAATTTGCCGAAGGTAGTAATAGTAATAAAATTTGTTATTGCAGAGAATTTTTAAAAACCAAGCAATACGAAAAGAGGAAAACAGTACACAAAGCAAAATACCACAAATATGCGTCTTATGCGCCCCGATTCCTAAACAGACAGAGTTTAAAAAGGCCCCAAAGAACGACCGGAAACACGAATAAAAAATCGCGAAAATGGACTAAAACTGCAAATCCCTGCATTTGCGCAAAACGCATAATAGCGGAGTTCAAAAACATTTATCGGTTATACCTGTGTAAATGGATATAATTGGTCAAATGGAATTAGGAAAACAAGAAATTACAAATAATTCATAAAAATATAGAAATGAAATAAAAAATATCGCATGTTAAAGTACCACCTTCACAAAATGAAGGCAGAAAACAAAAACTCCATAATAGAACGGGGGAACCCAAATACAAAAAATCGTGAAAACAGGCCAACCGTATAAAACGCCTCACATTTTCACAAATAGACATAATGGGCAAAGTTTTATTCAGCTGTAATAGTTTAAATGTACACCGTTGTGGAAAAAGCCCAGGACAACTATAAAACTATGATAATAATAATAATGAAATCTTAAAATTCTATAAAATATTGAAAGCGCTACTCAATAGCCACATCTGGCTATAAACCACTCACAATTAAATCAAGCGGAGTAAGAATCCTTGCGCATCAGTTGACAATGCTCTGAATTTCTGCACATTTTTACTGTCTCTGTAGGTTCCGAACGTCGTTTCTGCCATACCTACACCCTTACAACTGCAACCGAATAAACTCTGCACTGAAACTTAAGTTAAAAAGTCGTACAACCATTATGTCAAGCCACGTAAAATTATTGCATACCGCTGTAACGTGTAAACTGCGAAGGAAATATTTCCATACAGACGGGCATTACGGCACAGACTACGAGCGATAAACCTCCGCCATATTGGCCTTCCGAACAGAGCTGCGCACCAGCGGAAGCGTTATGGCCACCGCTGACACGTACTTTTTCTCTCGACGGTAACAACTTAGGAGCGCCTGCTGTAGGAACGACGTTAAAACAAGGAAACTGCCAATTTTTCTTGTCTGGGCTCTACAGTAAGGGGGTTATAACGTCCCTTCTTGCTTTTGTACTCATTTTACAATGCTGTTGCACGGGCCTCCTGTTCCCGGCGATGCAAGGGAGCACCAGTGCTGCGTGCCAGCAGCATCGAATAAAAAAAAGAGAAGCGAAGAAGGCAGAAGTGGGACGCTTTCTTTCTTCATTCCCTAGCAGTCGCTTTAAAGGGGCCATGATGACAAAAATCAGGTTTATTCATTGAAAAGACTTCTTTTTTCCACTAACAATAATATACATTTTGCCAAGAACTTCAAACAATAATCTAGATAGTAAGGAAGACAGATGAAGCAGTAGTTACTACCCAGCCACTTTCAGGCGATTTTTCTATGACCTCACAGAGTCTTGATTTTGCGACTGGCGGCCGCCGACAAAGTCACAGCCAAGAAACATGGCTGGGCGGCGGTAGTGGGGCCTCTAGCTGCATTTTGATTGGATCCCTAGAAGGCTGATGTGCAGTTAACGCACTGACGCCTAGTTTTAACAGTTGCCCATGCTACGTCACTACTGCCCTATTTTTATCTCCTTCCCATATTACGTCAGTCTAGCGCCAAATTTAAAAGTTCTCACTACTTCTCGCGTTTTCTCGGTTAAAAAACGTCTTTCGTGGCTGGAGTAGGAGCTGAGTGAGTTACCGTTCTTTCAAATTAAACAAAGTTTTATTTTGTCATTCATGGCCACTTTAAAGACCTCGCTACTCCTGAGCGCACTGCAAATATTGCCCTGGCAAAACTGGCGTGGCAGCCCTCTGAACTTAACAAACCGTCTCGGAAAACTGCCCCGGTTGCGTTGTGTCGTCTCCAGCGGGTGCTGAAAAATGGGCTTCGTCTCTGAACAAAATTGGACCCGCTTTCACGCTGCAAGCGACCCGACCGTGTTTTCAGTTAGGATGGCGTTGTGTCAACGCCAGTGTTCCGTCCCCGCTACAATAACTTCTGTCCACAAGGTCCTCTCTGGGTCAGCGCCAAGTCGAGGTTTCTTCGTGCGTGCGAAAAACAAACTCGCCGGGCACCGTTCCAAGAAGCAGCCCTGCTCTTTCCGTAGACTGCTCTTGCACAAGAGCTAGGATTGCCGTCGGTGAAATTGCGGAGGGCCTAGACTTCCTACCATGGTTTCAGGTGCTCAACTAGGCATTCAAGCTCCCACACCGGCAACACAGAAGATGTGTCTAGGTATCCGCAGACTTTTAAGGCGAACCTCAGTAGGCCTCAGTGATGCCTTACGAGAACGTTTCGCGTTCAACCATCGTCGTCGTTGGATGGAAGGGTACAGGACTTTTTTTGTTTCGAGAGTGTGTGCAATCCAAATAAACCGAAGCTGCCTCGCAGGTAAATCATCCGCCAATAAGAATTGTTCGACACTTGACCTTTTATTCTGTTATATAATTTTAGGGAGCTGAGGGAATGTGTATGCGAAATCAAGTAAGCTGTCACTAGTTTCGTGTACAAGACTCGAACCATTCATATTATTCTCCTCGAGCTAATGTTTTATAAAAGGTAGTCTTTCTTGGGCTACTCAAACGCGAAAATTGTGCGACTGTCTCACGGTTCCTCAATTCAGCCGCCAGGCAAAAAGTTAATTATAATTCTTGAGGGAGATGTTTATATAGGCAAACATAATCAATCTGATAAATCTAGAAAGATGGTTCGTTTGTTAACATTCTTCAACAAAAAGATAACTAATATTAGGATTACTTGAGGAACAACGCCAATACATAAATGGTGTTTGCGATGTTATTTTAATTAAAGAGTTTCATACGTGTGCTCTATTTTTGCGAGAGAAAATTAAGAGAAACAGAATGTTTTAACCGCTGTCTAGGGAGCCGCGCTTCGTGCCAGTACAGGCTGTCTGAACCTTGGCTATGGCTGCAAAAAGGCAAAATATTACCGTAGATGGTCATGAGATTTGATTAGTTATTATAAAATTGAACCCCTATCAGTAGTTTTTTGCACGAGAAAGTGTTGATTTGGCTTTGAGACAAAAAGAATGGCTAGCTAGCCAAGCAGGCGAGGAACGTCGCTAGCAGCAAGTGCGAACGCCGCATTGTATGAAATTCTATGTTTTAATTGAAAAAGATCCACAAACCTTCGAGGCTGCGTCGACCTACCAAGTCCCAAACCAGAACTGAACTACACAAACCTTTAATGCGCGCACCTAAGCAAGAAGGGGGCAGCGTGAGAGGTCGGGGGATGAGGCAGAGGAGGCAGTTGCATGGCAAGAGCAGCACACGACTAACTTTTTTCGACCACATTTGCAGCCACGTCAGAAGATGCGCGGCCGATTTTAACGCAAAAGTGTTTTGTTCCGGGAATCACGAAGATTTCTCTTACGTCATATCCGTCAGGGAAGTTAAGTCCGTATAACGAAGCAAGCGTTCTCTAAAGGTTGCACCCCTGCAAACAGGGTCTTCGTGAGGGGAAGCAACCTTTAGTACTAAATAGTACGCTATATATACTTCGGGTTGCTCGTTTTCGGGTTTTATATTTTAACAAGAAAGTGTTTTATGCGTGGGTACGCCAAGGTTTCACTGACGTCACGAAAATGACGCCAGTAAACCTTTGCCGAAGCGACCCGCCACAGGACGTCGCTCGTCAAGCACACCCGCAAGACAGCCGCCGACCCGCAAATCATTCTCAGCTGCAGGAATCACTTTCGTGTTTTACCGGTTCCTATGACAGGGCAATCAATCACAGTTTTTTTACGATTATTTTTCAAACGCAAGCTACTAGGGCACCACCACAATGGATTGGGCATGAGTGCAAAGCTTTATACCCACGCTCACAGTGGCAAATCATATGTCATGCTCATCCAGTTTCCTGAAAAGAAGGCTTCTCCTTGAGTTTCCTTGAATTTTGCGCGTAAACACTTCCATCCCCTCTTTCTGTGGTGGAATACGATGACGAAAATTGGGAAAAAGCCATCGGAAGGCCGTCATTCTTCCCACTGATAAGCACTGCTGGTGAAGACACGAAGATTTATAACACCGAGTCGCTCAATTTCTATATAACGGCGCCCTCAAACTCTAACCTTTCCACCCCTGTTTCTTCTCCGTGCAGCTTCTAAGACCCTGAATTCGGTACATAGCGGTGATTCCTGCTTCCTTTCTTCAATAAAATACGCTTCCTCTCATTTCTCTCCTTTCTCTATTTATCACAGAAGAGATCAAGTCGGCAAAAAGCCGGGTGCTGAACTCACACCAACGCGCGATCGCCACTGAAGCGTGAACAGACCATCCTTCATACTGACGTTTGCCCTGAGACTTCGCTTGAAGGAAGTGTCAGAGTTTCGGGTGCAGAAGACAAGGAAAACCTGGGAATCAATGGCCCGGGAAAACGTTCTTCTCAAGGAACGGCAAACAACGAGTATCTCTCCAAAAGGACCAGACGATTGTTGGTATTGTCTGAAACATATTTGTGTTTTGTGTACGTATTAAAGTTTGAGGGTACACGGGCCAAAGCTACATCTGCTTATGAGAACCAAAGTTTGGAGGGCCGGGGATACATTTAAACCATCTGTGTATATTTAGATGGAGTGAATATCTGTAAATATTCCTGTTTAGCCGGAGCTGCGTGAATTTTCAAATTTTACGTTGAACATTTGCAATGCAAGTTCTACTGCTTTCCAACTACGCTTTTGTAAAGTTCTAGAGCACCATTATACCAAATTTGAACCTCCTAGCCCCAATAGTTTTACAGGTATGAACGTTTTCCTTTTTTTTCGGAGCGGGGCTACCCGAGTCGCGTCCCATCACACCTGGTGACGAGAAGTAAAACAAACCTAGCTACCTTCGGCGACCACGTGGCCCCTTAAAGGCAATACTCGCGTTATCGCGGGACTGTTCCGATGGCTTCACAAGTTAAACCAACTCGCTAGGCGAAATGTTGGTTACGTTACAGCCAAATTCCTAAACAGTCACCGCAGCACTATTCGGCGGGGCCGCCTTATTCACCCGGCGGTGCCTCTGAACAGTTGAGACAGGTTTAAAAAAACCATTTCGCTGCATCGCTCAGGCACTTCCCGAAAGACTTGAACAGAGCATTGGAAGAGAATTTATGTTGTTGCAGTGCAAGAGGTGGAGTGGAGGTCGCGTAACAGTTTCAGATTGGATAGAAGACGTTTAAAGGCGCTTTGCATACATGCAATCACAAATGAACGGCACTGCTCAAGAATGGTAGTCTTTTTCTCCTCGCTAGAGGCAGTTAGATAACTAGAAGCAGTTAGCCAACTAACACTTTTGACTCACATCACAAAATGTATAGCCCAATTTGGCTATTTATAGCCCAACCTGAAGACTCCGGCTCTGAGTCGGCGAGCGCGGCGCTCCTCTTAACCAGGCACTCCGAGATTCATGTGGTCAGGCAGCGAACCGCCTGCGGAGAGCGCATGCTTCAAGCCGGGGACGGCAGCGGCGGAGCTCGGCGTGACGAGTCACGTGTGCATGACCTAGGCTACGGGGCCGCTCCGGTCAATTGACGGTCAAATCTGGTGGCGCCGGCGAAATTCGGCTCGACTAGGTTACAAAAGCTTTGCTTTAAAACATAGCGAGTGTGGACAGCGGTCCGGGGCAGTATCGTGGCGCCATCTGGGAGGGATAAATATAAACGAGGCAACTAAACACGTTTCACCGTTCGCTGAAGCCCTAGTCAACATACTAACAATCATTTCAAGTGCCGGCCCTGGACACATCTCTAGCGTCACGAAATACAATTTAGTGGGAGAATTAAAATTGTGGCTTAAATTGTTTAATTTCTCCTCGAATAAAGCAAAAGTTGCTTCCGGACAAGCGCTTACTTTTGTTCACAAAAAAAAACAAAGCTTTCGAAAAAATTAAGTTTCTATTTTCTGTTCATGGCACCTTAATAGGCTATCTACGGTGTATACACCTACATACACTAACAATATACCCGTTGCATGTGTGCAGTTGTATACAGTATATTACCACGTTTTCCTAAACACAGGAATCAAATGCTCTGAACCCATTACAAGGAATACAAAATGCACATATTGAAGTACACATGCCTCCACGTGTATACAGCAAAACTCCTCCTTCGGTGGCATGTAAAGGCTCTAGTCGGCTTAACCCGTTAGCGCAGCCATTACTCAGCCATTGTGTTTCCCCACGGCAGGAAGTAATTTAATCGTCCTCTCCAGCAACCGAGCTTCTCCCTTTCACCCGTCGTCCCCGCATTCCTCCTTGCGGCACTTCCACCACTTCGCCGCGAAGACTGCAGGAGTAAACAGCATCGGTGGCGACGATGTTTGCCGCGGCGGCTACGAATGTACCGTATATGCCGCGCGCGGCTGTTTTTTCCCACCCCAAAACCCACAAACTGAGCGCCCTTGTCGAAAGAAGCTTGTTTGCGGCGCCGTCGCACGAAGTCGATCGCATGCCGGCAAACATCGTCGATTTGCCGTCCTTCCCCCTCTGCTGCATTGTGTGCACTCCTCTCCCGCCTTTACCTCTCCAACCAACCCTCCCCCTTCTTCCCAAGTTCGAGCGTCCTTCGATGTAGCGAGGAATCAGTATTATGCGTTCGCGGCAGAGGAGGCTTAAACTATTTTTAATTGCGTTTCTCTCACACCTTAAACCTCGTTATCAAAAGTTAAAGGGACCCTGTAACAGGTTTTTCGACTTTTCTCTAAATCCTAAATGCTTGCAGGACGTAGTCAACCAACACATCCAGTACTTAGATTACCGCGGTCGCGAAGTACCTCAAACAGAAATCCCGGCTCTATGGCCATCAGATGACTTAGAAACTGGTTCTCAAGATTTTAACACGAAAGTGTTTTATTTCGGGATTCACATATTTCACTTACTTCATATCCGTCACGGAAGGGACGTCAGTAGAACGAAGCAAGCGGCCTGTAAAGGGTGCACCCCTGTACACATTGTGTTCTTGCAGGGAAGCAACCTTCAGAACCAAAGGGAACGTTATACTACTTAGGTTTGTTCGTTTTCGGGTTTTATATTTTAACACGAAAGTGTTTTATGCCGGGATACACCAAGATTTCACTGACATCATATCTGTCACGGAAAGGACGCCAGTACGCCTTTGCCGAAGCGACCCGCCAGCAGGACGTCGCTCGCCAAGCACACCCGCAAGACAGCCGCTGGCCCGCATACTATGCTCAGCTGCAGATTTTGCTGCACATTTCACTTTCATGTTTTACCGATTCCTATAACAGAAGAACCAACCACAGCTTTTTTTCTCTCTCTCTCTTTCCCGGGCTTGGCGTTGTACGAGCGCTGAAATAACGTCATTACAGCTGTATATTGGCTATTTCCTGGCGTTTTTTTTTCAGTTGCAGCGATTAACGCATTCGTTGTCCACCTTAAAAAGAAAGCCACCAAAGCAAAGCAGAAACGGAAGGCGTATCTGCTGCGCCCAACCAATCACGCAGCACAGCTCCGTGCTGGCGAGAGAGCGTGAAAGCGTTTATCGGAAATGTCGCGAAGTTGCTTTAACGAAATTAAGTCTTATAGTATCTTTATGTTCACCTCGCGAGAGAAAAATCAGTTTTTTTTTTCGGACATGCAAGTGGAACTTTAATGCGAGGATTGCGAGCTGCTTCAATTATATTAGTGGTGTTATCAATGCGATAATTGACAGGTTGCCCCATGGAGCCCCAGTTGTGGAATTTTCGCCTAATGTTTACCGTGTTTTTTCAGTTGATATACTGCTAACTGAACAACGTATCAAGATACGCACGGAGGGGATGGTGCGAAAGAAGTAGCTCGTATTTTCGCTTCCTTTTACCCAAGACCCAAAAATTTATCAAATTACATCTGCCCTCGTCTGCTCTGTACGCCTGCATCCCTATTTTGAGAACGATCTCGTGTGACCACTTAGGTTTCTAAATACGAATTTCCTGCTGAATATTTTTCAGGGCAGCGGCAAGCCCAAACTCTTTAGCCAGTGTCGCTATTTAAGGGAATGTATTATCGCCTAAACACTCAGACGAACCAAATTTAAATACAAGAGAGAGAGAGAGAGAGAGAGAGAGAAAACGTTTATTGAAACAACAGGGACGGGGTAGGGGAGAAAAAGAGTTAGGAGCTGTGGGCGGCCATCCTATTCCGGTAGGCCGCGTGCCGCGGCTGTCATCCTCGCCCGAGAGATCAGGGCCTCCTGGCCTTCGAGCTGGAAGCTCTGCAAACGCGCACTTCCCACTGCTCAAGGGTAGGGGATCTGGGGGGTGGAGGGTTGGTGGGGCACGTCCAGACGAGATGAGCTGTGGTGTTAGGCTCATCGCATTGGGGGTAGTTTAGCAGTTAGGGCGGGTATACGTGTTAGTAGCTGATATGTGGTGGAGATGGAGGTGATTGTAATAAGTGTTGGTTTTGAAAGTCGGCGCCAAATTCGGGCGTCAGCGGTAGACAGGGAAGGGTGGGGAGGGGCATAGGTGCTTCGGTTTGCTCTGTAGTGGTA
Organism: Haemaphysalis longicornis; assembly: GCA_013339765.2. NCBI lineage: Eukaryota > Metazoa > Arthropoda > Arachnida > Ixodida > Ixodidae > Haemaphysalis > Haemaphysalis longicornis. Next base: position 62,473,765 of record CM023458.1, on the reverse strand, counting down.
GGGGATGTCTCTTGAAATACAAGAAACCGAAAAATAACTGTTACCCGTTGTCACGTACTGACTGTCAAGAAGACAGGTGTCGCTTAAACACCGAAGTTGGGTCTGTAGACCGATTGACGAATGGATTTTATTACGCTTCTTTCTGTTCTGTCTCACTTCCCAAAAATCTTACCATCCCTTCCTAAAGAAAGTTTAGAGAAGCGCGAAAGCTAGAAGTGCGTCCAATAGATCGTTAAACCTTCAAAGGCCCATTCCCAAACGAGAACGAACCCATCCGACGATTTTTCGCACTCGAACTGAACGCCTCTACGAACGATTTAAATGTATCCCGATGCGTGGTTTACGAGATTAAGGTATACTGTTGTATTCCTCCTTCATGATTAATGCGTGTATTGTCTTATATCAAACCACTGCTTTTTCTAAATTTTTAAGTAACAGTTTTGACACAATGGAAGCCGGTTTCACGCACGCGCCGTGTGTCCAGACATCTTACCAGAGCTTTTCGGTCGACCAACCCTCGTGGTTTTTTAACGATCGTCCCACAAAGCTTTTCTTCAAAATGTGCAACGGGTAGCATCTTACTTGCCAATATCGGTGCATTTAGAAAACACCATTATATTCATTCAGATCGCAGACAGCTTACATGGCATTTCCTGTATGTCAGCAAACAAAAGCTCCGGACTTTAACCTCCGTGCCTCCGAAGCGCCAGGCGTTCTGTGCACACTCTCGTAGATTACAGAGACACACTCCCCACACTGGCTAAACTACACTCCTGGTACCCCACGCTATATCCTCCTTTTTTGCCCGCTGTGCCGGGAGACGGCGGACGCGTACCACACAGTTGGGCATGCCAGTACTCACCAACGGTACACCCACTCACAAACACGTCAAGGGAGCAGTGGGAGGCCACCCTGCGCAGCCATGACCCTGCCTGCCAGCGAGTGGTAGAGAGAACCATAGAGGCGTTGGAGGTAAGTGGAATCCTGGAATTAGGAACATCTTTCCTCTCTCTTTATTTCGGTCAATCAATCCACGAAAAGCATTTCTATTTGACTATGCACAATACGCGCGGCAGTGTGTCCAGAGACATCTCCCCATATTTGGAATCGGTCGACCAATCAATCGGCCAATCAATAATCAATCAATTGGGAAACGAACGTATGGGTGTGTGTGCTATTAGAATGCGTTCACCACCAAAGTCGCACGCCATTGAAAACACGATTGTGACCTCTAGCTTATACGTCTCTTCACTTGTATACGTATTTTTTAGGGGAATTCATCATTAGTAGGCCCCATTATCAAGGTCACTAGGAACGAAATAAGAGTGTGTGAACGTGTGTGTACATTCATGGACAAATGAACTGAAAACACAAAAATATGAACCAGAACAAGGAAAATCAGGGAATACGGATAGTGGTTATAAAATAGCGGCCCGCTAGAGGTGACGCCGCAGTTTAAAAGCCATCATTGAAGAACATTTCGGTCTGTTTGGCGACCGCAACACAAACCTTGTATTACCAAAGGAACGAAGAGGACAGAGGCATCATTGCGTTGCTTCATGAGCTGAACCTTATCTCCTCACCTGTGTGTCCAACGTGTGGTGTGAGAGGTGACGTCGGAGACTTTTTTATGGACTGCCGAGAGCATGCGACGGAGCGGTCAGCTTTGTTTAAAGCACTTCGAAGTGGAGCCGCTGCGAATGCCGCTTTGGACGATGTCACTTTTATTAAAGGCCATTAGATGACAGGGAAAGACATTTTGTGCCTGATCCTCCTGTTTTTAAGGGACACAAGCCTCAGTGACCCCTGGCGGTTTCCCGAGCATGGAGGTACAAAGATGCTGATCGGGGGAGCAATTGCCGGCGTACCACGCATGGCTAGGTCCGGCCGTTAATAAACACCATTACCACCACCACCAACAGCAATAAAGCCACGTGCGATTTCACTTGCATGGAAAGAAATCCTGCTATTGGTCTGTCCTGATTCACACTTTCGTGTTCGAGTTTCATTTGTTCATGACAACGCGCCTCTGCTAAAATTGTCCGCCGTAAACATTCAAGAGATACAAAACGTGCTCATAAAGTCTGCACATCAACCTGAATTCTGTGTCTGCTTTCAGTGCTTAACTACAAAGCTTCGCTGGTAATCCAACTTCATACAGGGGAAGAGCTCATTATTTTATATCAGCGTGCTTTCTTCTCCTTGACAACAGCATCAATGATGTGAACAAAACCTCTGCTTACTTTTCTTGCGGAAACAGGGCTAGAAGAGGTTCTGTGAACCCTGTGAACATAAACATTTTATGTATTTGGGCATCTTCCCTCCTTCTTCATCCCTCTTTTTATCTCTCTATTTTCGCCTGTCATCTCACTGTATTCACCCCCATCAGGAGTAGCAACCCCTGCCGTTAGTGTGGCTGACCTCTACAACTTTCATGAAAGGGTTCCTCTCTCTCTCTCTCTCTCTCTCTCTCTCTCTCTCTCTCTCTCTCTCTCTCTCTCTCTCTCTCTCTCTCTCTCTCTCTCTCTCTGTCTATCTATCTATCTATCTATCTATCCATCTATCTATCTATCTATCTCTATCTCTCTTTGACAACAACAATGAAGTTGTAAAAACCTAAAAACCGCATCAAAGCGTGGAAATGTTGATTTTATTCATACCTGAAGCCAATGATGAATAAGAAACCTATCGGAAATATTTGTTGAGGCCGCATATAAACACCGCGGTATCCTGCCGACTATGGCAATCACCAACTCCGTTCGATCACCTCCGCCTTTCGGGTCGGATGCGTCGGTCCGCCATCCGCGACCTCCCTGCCTGAAGCAGCGGGCAGGGGCGCAGCCCTAATTGAGGCTAACCGTCTGAACGGGAGGCCGAGCGAGGCAGAGCGGTAAATAGAGGCACCCAGCAGCGATCAGATCGGCGGGGAGCATCGGTGAAGGCTTAGCGATCCAATTATAGCACGAAAGCGCACTGCTAATCTAGTTTGGCCGGGCCGTGGTTGTTGCCCGTACTTGCAGCCCAAGCTCTCCTTGTACGCTCGGGGACTGTCGTGTGGTCTTGTCGTATTTCTCCTTTTTTGTAGAAGGGGGCAAAGTATAGTGAGAAATTTTGTGTTACTTTTGATGGGGACTGTCGTATTTAGGCTTGGTTGCAGTGCAGGGCGAGCTGGCGACGAATAGTAGCTCGCCTGTTTCAGAAGGGTTTAAAGAATTACCTGGTGTGACTTGAATATTTTACTGTACGGATCGCTGGTCATTCTAATTATTAATGCTGGAGTGGTGCACGATGTGAGCTTCCCCCATCCCCATTAAAGCTGGTAAAGCCTTTAACCTAAACTTGCTGAATTGAATTGAATTCCGTAGCGTTGTGTACCTAACTACTTACTTTTGATTGATTGATTGATTGATTGATTGATTGATTGATTGATTGATTGATTGATTGATTGATTGATTGATTGATTGATTGATTGATTGATTGATTGATTGATTGATTGATTGATTGATTGATTGATTGATTGATTTTGTATCAAATGCCACGCACATGCACGCAAACGCACCTGGGTGCTGAGATCTGCGTTCACATCCAAGATACATAAATAATAGAAACAAACTAACAAAGATTCACGACATACGCTTTCGCCATACGAACTGCAACGGCAATGGTAGCCTGTCATTTTATAAATATTCGTATGTATGCGTGTCTATGTATATCAAGGCCAGGTGCGTGCATGCGTGCACTTTCTTGGCCATACGCGTGTGTGCGTGCGTGCACGCGCGTGCATGTGCGTAACTTACCATTACAAAGACCTGAAAGCACTAAGACCGAACAAGACGAAGTGCTCGTCCACCGTGTAGAAAATAAGCAGTTCCACTCAACGTGAAAGCTGTAGGGAAGTGCACGGCCCGCCGAGAGGGGCCGTGGCGCCCTCTCTTGACTAGTTTCAGTACCGGCCCGGCGTTGATACCGAAAGTAGTCAGAAGATGTCGCCGCAGCCCCTGAAGAAACATATAAAAAGACACTGGATTGAGTTTATGATGTGGGGCAATTAACGCGTTAATTCAGGATATTTTCCGTAGTTCATATTATTGTGTACTTGATTGTGGCCTAGCAACGGTAGCCTCTGTGGCAACGGCGCAGCGCAAAAGATCACCCCCAGAACTTTGCATATGAGTAACAGGTGCTTCATGCAGCTTAAGTTAAAGTTTTAGCATACGCGGACGATATTGCTATCTTCTGCGTAGATCAACAAATCATTGCTAGGGTCATTAATACAGTTAAATGGTTTTGTTATGTTAGTGGATGTGCTGTAAACTGGGACATGTGCCTGGGCATCTGGCACGGAGAGTGGAGTTCAACACAGGTGGTATTTCAAAATGTCAAGGGGGGGACGACGCCGGTGAAGTACCTTGGTGTTCCCCTAGAGTAATTATTCGGACAGTGACCCTTACTGGAGGAGACAAGCCGTAGAGCTTAGTGAAAAGACACAGAGTGGAAGGGCACGAATTTGTCCATCGTCGCTCGCACAACGGTTTGCAACCTTTTTATGGTGAGCAAACTTTGGTATGTGTTACAGGTACTTGACTGTTCACGGGCAAACGTCCAAAAGTTACATCGTGTTTTCGCAGTTTTTGTTTGGGGTTCATCCTGGGAGAGGATGAGTCGTACAAATCTCTTTCGACGTGCACGTGATGGCGGGTTAGGTTTAACACATTTCTTTTTACGACAGTTGGCAAACCGATTTCTATTTTGGCGGGATGTAAAAGATTCCTTTCCTGCGCACTGTTTGCCAAGTGAGATTAGGCTGGGTTTTACTGAGTTGTCTGTTACGACATTGTGGTTGCCAGGAGGTATCCGTGGCTGTCTAAACAAAGTTGTGGACTCGTTACGTTTTCTATGCGCACGGTTTTCGTTGGAGTATTTGAGCGTAGTCACTAAGAAGAGACTGTTTAACGATCTCTGCGACACTGTTTTTTTCATTCCTATGTACAGAATTGCTCACACCTGCTGGCACAGGTCTTAGATGTGTTAAATGGGTTAAAAAATGCCAGTTGTTCCGGGATGTAAAACATTTTTCTTTCAAACTACCACACGGGGGACACTACTTGTGAAAATATGGATATAAGAAAGGGGCCTTTTTATGCAGTGGGGTGAACAGTGTTGGTTGTGCAACAAACGGAAACCATTGAACATAGTTTTCATTGATTGTTGGGACGGGTTTTTTTCTGGGAAGTGCTGTGAAGTACGCTGAAAAGAGACCTGACATCGATGCCCATGGTATTCGGTATTCGTCCGTTGAACATGATTGATGATGGCGTTGCCTCTAGATCTGATATTGTATTAGGTGTGCACAGTATTCGGAGACGCCAAAGGGCAGTCCGCAATCGGACACTTGATGCGCGCCAGTTAAATTGAGTATTTCCGAGATGCCATATTTTCTTTTCTTGAAGTGCAAAAGGTACTCCAATGTGTTCCAGACTGGTGGTCACAAATGGACAAGTTAACAAAAATGAAAATATGTTAGCATGTCATCACCATGTATCCCACGAGTGGAACGGTGATTTTATGTCTTGGTGCAATCTTTTTGTTTTGTTGTCGTTTATTACTTTTGTAACAACGCCGTTTGTCTGGAATAAAGAAAAAAAAGTCTCTGTGGCACAATGGGATAGACATCAGCTTCGTAACGCGAGGGACCCATGTTTGATCCCTGCCGGGGAAGCGGTTTTCTTTACTGAGCCTCTCTGTGGGTGAGTGACGCCGGACGAGCTACGACGACAAGCGCGGGGCCCCTAAAGGGCTCCGCACTCGAGAGCAAGAACCTCAAAAGCGGTAATCTTAATCCAAGATCAAGCGCTATGAACGCGATGAAAAAGAACGCCATGATGAACATCACTCGGGCAGCAATCCTTTTTTATTAAACCCTTCCCCGAGCACCAAAATAGCAATGTTCTTTTTTCCCGCATGGCTTCCAGTAAAAATTGCCAGTGTTAATTAAAACCACTTAAACCTAGTGACCGTTCCTTTGTACAGGATTTTATGTTGATATATAGCGAAATCCAAATGACCTGCGGGGAATTCACATTTACAGGAGAGTCACGAGAAAATAAGAAACCCGTGAATTATGGCTTCTCATAACACCGAGCGCCGGGGAATTGCGTTGCTCAAATTCTTTTGTTGCGCTTTCTTTGCTTTTTTTTCCTTATTAATCTTTGCGTGGGGCGCGTCTTTCTTGACATTAACGCCCATTACGCCATCCAACGTTGACCACGTAGGCAGTGGTGGTCGCTTGACGTGCGAAATTTAAGCCGCTCGTATCTGTTTCTTGCCTAGTTGTACAAACTGCGAAAAAGCAAAAAAAAAACATCCAAGACACACGGCATCCCGCTAATAACCAAGAGATCAACTACGGGTGTTTACCGATGTAGTGATGCAGGATGTAACGTCTCAGTTTTATCTGAATGGCATTGTCTAAGCGAAAGCAAAGGAAATACTGCGCACTCATGGGGAAAACTATGACGGCACGCTTTGTATAGAGCGAGAGCAAAAAGAGATCTAGAAATGAAAAACGTAATGAATGAAAAACTTCGCCGTCTCTTCCTAAAGAAAGTTGAGAGAAGCGCGAAAGATTTCTTACATCAAATATGATTCAGCAAGGCGTCAAAACCTTCGCTAAAAGTGCGCCCAACCTTCGCTGAGAGCGCGCCAAATCGATCGTCAAACCTTCAAAGACCGAAATCGCAAAGGAAAAACGAACCCCTGTGACAATTTTTCGCGCAATAAATAAACGCATCTTCGAACGATGTAAATGTATATTACCGATATGGGGTTTATAAGATAAAGGTACACTATTGTAAAGGTACAAGTTGTAAAAACCGCATCAAAAGCGCGTAAATGTTGATTTTATTCAATCGTGAAGCTAATGACGAATAATAAACCTTACCGAGACTTTTAGTTGAGGCCGCATAAACACCGCTATCCTGCCGACTATGGCAATCACCGACTCCGTTCGATCACTATTTGCGCATTCGGGCGGTAACTTCAATAACACGTAAATAATAAGTTGTAGCTCTTAAAACGGCCGTGAAGGCAACATACCACCTTGTTTAATTCGAAGCAACTAGCCCCTCGTAATGCCCGTATTTTCAGGCCCAGGGACGATTGTTTAACCAAAAAAGATGGCATGTTGACAGTCATTCAAACTTCTCACCCCACGCCGTCAGCAGTGATGGAACAAGAGCAACGCTAAAGCAAAGTTATCACTGTCTTAACTGTACGTAAACGGGTAGTGAAAATCGAAGCCCTTTGTAAGACAAAGATGGTTAAAACGCGAAGCTTTCTCTCGTGCAACCTGAGTCAAAGTCGAAGTAGAAAATCCAAACTGCTTCGACCACGTCGAAATGGCGCAAACGGAGAGACGTCGGCTTCATAACGCGAGGAAACCAGGTTCGATTCCGACAGGTAAAGTGTTTTTTTTTTTTTGGCGCTTGATGGACCTTTCTGGGAACTCATTTCGCATATCATCATCATCATCATCATCATCACCATTGTCGTCGTCGTCGTTTTGTGAAACCCAGTGTGTAAAGTTTGTTTTCCTGCACACCGCTTTGCCCGACGAACGACGCCATCTGTAAGGCATAGAAAGCTTCGCTTTAAAAACGGAATAAAGTTTGGTTCCACTGGCCAGTGCCGTGTCTTGCACTGGCCGTCAAGTAGAAAAGCTGTGCTTTGATTTTTTTATCTCTTAAGCTAGTTTCATTTTATGACCGGTTCATTCACTTGAGAAAAGCCGGCACTAGATTACGTCGTGCCTGAATGACAGAGCGAAATTTCATCCTGAAACCAAAGCAGTCGACTTAAGCAACACTGAAAAAAAAAATTTCCTGAACAGAAAATAATTAACAACACGTAGACAACGATCACGACAAGAATAGGCAAAGTCATCAGTTAGTCCCGGGGAAACGAACCGTTTGAATAATTTATCAGTCTTTTTCTCTGCGCCATCGGAAACGCGGAAAGCTACCGGCCTATAATCAGCCCTCTAAAGATTTGCGGAATGTTTCATTAGGCGGCGGAACGAAGGCCGCCGCCCGGCAGCTTAATCTATCGCGTTTCTACCGAGGGCCCAGGGTTCCTGTGGGTTTTGTGGCCCGAACGTACAACGGCGACGTCTGCATGCTAAAAGTGGAATACTTAGGCCCTGCATGTCTTTTCAAACGTGAAAAGTGACGGTCGTCGTCTTTGCCGTCGTCGTTGGCGTCAACGCAAATGGTACCGCTGAAATGAGAGAGTAGAAAAAGACCATTTCATTCCCGCGGTATATGAACCGAGTTCGCCAAACAGATCCAGTTGCTTTACCACTGCGATTACTCTCTATCTGCCAGGCGAGTAACAAGGGTTTGCATGGTGCATATCCATGAATGAATATGCGTGGAGATACAATTATTGAAAAATAATGACCCTTGATTACCGATAAGGACTAGTGATTGATAAGCGTTTGATGAAGTAATGATTAGTAAGGTGATAGTAATAGTGTTCAAGGTCGGATTGAGATTAATTTTTAACTATTGCTTGACTAGCGTTTTGTAATAATGATTAGTAAGGTGATACTACGGTGGTTCAAGGTGTATTAGGATTAATTGCTAACTATTGATGGATTCGCCTTTTTGTAGTGCGGATTAGTAAGGTGATACGAAGTGCTTCAATGTGAATTAGATTAAGTAAGACATATCTAGCTGGATTAAGGCGCATTATGTAGATTAAGGTGGCGATTAAGGCGCATTAATGGGAACGAAATATGGTGGATCAATAGGGACTAAGATGGATTAGAGACGATAAAACACCGTGGATGCTCTATCGACTGGTGGGCGTGTGTACAAAGGGTGCCCGCCACAAGAGTACGGCAAGCCTTCGCATTGAGAGCGCGTAAGCAGACTTAAGTGTCCCGAGAAATTGTGAAAACTAATGGGCTTGTCAGGTAAAGTGAGTACAAAGTGGAACCACTGTTTAAAAAATATACGAGTGATAATTCCGACAAATGCGGTGGGGCCTGCGGTAGCAGAGCGAGTTTGGTTGCGAGATATTTGGGTCCACGAACAGAATTCACTTCTCTCTCCATTTCCCTGTGGGGCCGATTAGGGCGATCGCTTCTTTACTATCATGTGAACAAAAGTAGAGGTGAGGAAATAAAATTTGGTGGTTCACTTCAATCAAGGAAAAACCAGTCTGAAGTTGTGAAGCGATCCGCTCGAATATGGATGGTTCGCCCATCGACCGATGCTTACGCGTGATTGACTGGCAGGCGATCACGTTTTTTCCCACACTTTCAGTGATTGATCCACGAATGACGCTTTTATTCAATCACGACTACCAAAGACTGCTTCGTAGAATGATTTCATTGTTTTGCAGTGAAGCTGCATATGCACTGGTACCCCCCACACAGCGTCCGTGTACGGTCACATCTTCAAAGAATCCCACGCTTTCACTCCACAGCTAACATAAAATGCTCTTCAGCTCTCAATCAGATGTACGCATCAATAAAAGCATTTTAGTGAAATTGGCCACTAAGACAATTTTATAATCACCTTAAGTGTCATTCACTTTTCATGATCAGTTAGTACACAGTGAAGTTGTCAACATCACAGAATTCGCGTCTGCTGTCAAAACATGGCCTTCTGCGGAGAAAGTACCGTTTCAGGAAACGGCTTTGTTATCCAAACGATCTCCCCCAAAAATATATGAAATTAGCCACTGAGACGACTCTAACATTACGCCGAGCTTATTTACCTTTTGTAATTAAGAAGTTTAAGGAGAAGTTGTAAACTTTGTGCAACTCCCGTCTGCTGTCAACAACGGGCTTCTACGGATGGTAGACGGGCAGCCCCATGTTTTCAGCTAGTCTAAGCTTCTCCTCCTTTTAAGTTTCATTCAGATAATTAACTAAAAAAACACGCTTAGTCCCAAGTGACAAATAAACCGTTTTGTTCCGTGCACTCCTTCGACTGCTCTCAGGTTCAGTCTTCATCCTTCTCCACAGAGTGGCAGGGCAATGTAGGACTTGACTTGTAAAATGAACAGCGCTATGTGGAATGTTCGACAAATCTTTGGCCTGACGGTGATTCACCTAAGACTGAATTTGCTCTTCTCTTCTTTCTTCGTGCGCCGACTACTCTCTGCCACAACTCAACGCCACCCCCAGGATGATTTTACAATGATGATATTCACCACGTCGTCACCGTCTCCATCGTCACCCTCGATTTCTTCGGCGAATGCAGTGAACTCTGACTAGCGAACAGTGATGCGGTCATGCTTGCCCACCCTGTTGTCTACGAACATGCCCGGACAAGCCTTGATGTCAGATTTTGTGACGCAGCTGCGACGCCGATTTCAAGAGCACCGTGTGACCGAACGTCAGATTGTCGACGCAGGGTTTCGAGGCCCCTGACATCGAAGGGCTCGCTGGGGAAGCGGCGTACGCCATGTATTAGAAAAATATCAAAGATTATTTTTATTTTTGAGGACTCTCATGCACCAATTCGCTGTCAACGCACGACGTGCAGCGGCTGACGGTGAAACAATGGAAGGAGGCGCTTGACTTGACGCCCAGTAGCTGTGACGTGAGCGTGCATGAATGGCTTCAAAGGAAGCTCCGGGAATTTTAAGGGGTTATGAAGACAGAATAAATGTTTGGTTCATTGCAAAGACTGCTTTGCCACGGTTACTACTATTCAAATGTCATCTCAAATTTAGGTAAAATAATGCAGATATTACAGAAAATACGTGAAGGGGCGAATACCCAGCAACTTTCCGGCAACTTTTCTATGACATCACATAATCTTCTTCGCGCGATTGGCGGACGCCGACCTAAAGCATCTCAAAGATACATGACTGGACGGGTGTAATGGGGACTCTAGTTTCATTTAAAGGGACCCTGAAAAACTTTCCATAAGAGCTTTCACTCTTTCCTTCGCGTCTGGAACCCTTACGAAAACTATAGTTATCGCCAGCACGGAGCGGCACTGCGTGATTTGCTCGTCGCAGCGGAGACGCCTGCCATTCCTGCTTTGTTTTGGTGGCATTTTTTTTAAGTTGCTATCGAAAAGCGTTCATAGCTGCACCTGTAGTAAAACCAGCCAACAGCCGCTACATGGCCTTAGTGACGTAATTCGAGCAGTCGAAGAACACCAAGACCAAAAAAGAGAGAAAATCTTTTGAGAGAGTTTACGAGTTATTTGACAGGCATATAGCAGAACGTTTAGGCTAAGGTACTTTGCGACCCCCTAATCTAAGCACTGGGTGTGTTGGGTGATTACGTTCTCCAAGTATTTAAGATTTCAAAAAAAGTTGGAAAAAGTGTTGCAGGGCACCTTTAAGCGCACACTGGAATGCTAACGCGAAGATAACACTCTGAAAATCATGTTTTAGTCTAGCCCACAAGACGTCCCCCCCGCCCGCAACACGTCACTTTGGCGCGAAATTTGAAAGTTTTTTTTTATACTTCTGGCTGTTCTTTATTTAAAAAGTGACTTCCGGGGCTCTAAGGGAGCTTAGTGAGGTAATGAAGCTTAGTTCCTTCAAATTAAACGAAGTTGTATTCTGTCTTCATGCCCGCAACTTGCTCTGGTGGTGCAATGCTGGAGAAACAGGAGAACTAGAGCCCTTATCCATGTGTCCGAAACCCAGCTGTTGCACCTAACATGGATTTCTGAACTTGCCCCTGAGGGTTCATCATGACTGGCAGGCCCGGATCGTTTTGTCCGCAGGCGTTCGCATCAAACCCACCGCGTTACCACGCGCTAGAACCGGCAGCAACCAGCATCATGAACTCAGCGTCTGCAGCGCGAACTCGGAGTCTTTCTCCTCTTTTCAGGCGTAAACGCACTGCCCTGGAGGAAACAAGAGCACGCGATAGATCTCGCCACGAACGCTGGGCAGTCTCCTCGAAGGTCGAGCTGGCCGACGCCGGGCGCTCCATCCGAGGCGCATGCTCACGTGCGCTCAGTACTTTTTGAGAGCTCCTCCTTTAGGGCAATCCCCCCGCAAGCCTGACCGACGCACGGCGCTTCTCACGTGGCGCACGCTCATGTGCACTCAGTTTTTTAATGAGTTTTTTCTTAGTTTATGACATGGATCTGTAATTCCTATGATCCTTGGGATCTCCATTCTTATGAATCAGAATCATGTTGGCGCTTTTCCAGGCTGTGGGCACTTTTTGCGTCTTCAGGCATTCCGAAAATAGCACAGCAAGCTTTTCCAGTACAATTTCTGCTCTCCCCTACAAAACGTCTACGGTTATGCCGTCGTCACCTTCAGCTTTTGCTATTCTTATGTCTTTGAAAGCCTTTCCAACTTCCTCTTTAGTTACTAGTGGTACAGCGCGAGTTGCGCTTGCATTCTCAGTATTTTCCCCTGGTCTAACGTCGCTGGCATACAGCCTGGTGTATAATCGTTCTGCTACTTTTATTATCTCGTCCAACTTGTGCGTAAGGTTACCTTGCTTGTCTCTGAGTGCGTACAGCTTGTCTTCGCCGATGGCTAGCTTTCTCTTAGTTGCTTTCAAGCTTCCCCTTATTTGCAGCGTTTCCTCGTTCACGGCCATGTTATATACACGAATGTCGCTTGTTTTAATTCTGTTAAGCAGTATCAAAAGCTCGACAAATTTAAACCGATCCTCCGTAGCCGACACTCTCATCTTACGCTTGGCAATTAGTTCCTTCGTTTTCTTACTTAGTCTTCCAGTTTGTTCCTTACATGTTTTTTTTCCCCAAACTGCTACTGTTGATTCACTGAGTGCCGATGTTACGTTGTCATTTAGCCTGTCTACACTGATTTCATTGGGGTCGTTCAGAAGCGCTAATTTGTTTTGAAAAGCTCAGGTTCAACGCCGCCGGTTTGGCTCTGACGGACTCTATGCGGGGTTTCTTAGTTTTCACGAGTTTCCTTCTTTCTCTTTCGAGATTCAGCCATAGCTTACAGCTAACAATCCTTTGATCGCTGCTCCGCATCTTACTTAGCACATCTACGTCTTGCACGATCTCTGTGTTGTCACTTTAAAAAAAAGTCAATTTCGTTTTTTGTTGTACCCTGGGGGCTTTTTTATGTCCATTTCCTATTCTTTCGTTTGTAGAAGAATGTGTGCATCAACCTCACGTTATTTCTCTCTGCACCCCTGTCGGGCGCTTCGACGCACTAACTGGCGCGGGCCCGGGGGCGAGCAGCGCGGAAATGGAAAGCCCGTGTTGCGCGGCGCTTTCGAATGACGTGCATTCCGACAAACGCCGCGCCTGCTCGCACCGGATGTCCTAACCGCCTCCACATGGGATGGCCACCGACGAAGACGACTGGATTTTCCTTCTTCCCCGGCCCTCAGCGGCAAGAGGAATGGAAAATGAAGAAAGAGACGCGGTCCGGGCGCAGGAGAGCTCGGCCCGTCGTCTTCGAGCTCCGCCTGAGCACTGTTTTTTAGTCGCCTGCCGGGCTGTAAATAAATGTACAGTTTTGTATCGGAAGCTGAGTTTGTCGGTTGAAGATACCCGGGGTGAGATCCTCAGCGCTGCTGCGGCTTGGAGGAGAAGCCCCGGGGAAAAGAACATCACTAAGATAACTACCCCCCCCCCCCCCCCCAGTGTATCTCCTCGATTGCGCGACTGCCTATTCCGAAGTATCCCACTATCCTTCCATCCATTTGCTTCTTCCCGAACTTTGCGTTAAAGTCTCCCGTCGCAATCGTGAAGTGCGTTGTTGCCTAATTCATTGCTGATTCGACGTCCTCGTAGAAGCTGTCTAGGCGTTGCTGCCATAGCTGGTGGTTGGTGCATAGGCCTGTGCTATCTTTAGCCCGTATTGCTTGTTTAGCTTGATCACAACAGCCGCGACACTCTCGCTAATGCTAAAAAACGCCTCCACGTTTCCTGTTTTTTCTCTGTGGAATAAAAATCCCACCCCGTGTTGTTTGTTCCCCTGCGGACCACTGAAACACAGAATACGCCCGCTAGTGAGCTCCATGAAGCCTTCTTCTGTCCATCTAACTGCGCTTAACCCCATAATATCCCACTCAATATCCTAGAGCTCCTCTAGTAATACAGCTAGGTTTCCTTCACTAGACAAGGTACGTGCGTTGAACGTTGCCAGGGTCAAGTTCCAAATGCGGTCTGTCCTGACCCAGAGATTCTTAGCGTCTTCTGCTGTATTGCTGTTCTAACCACCACCGAGGACAGGTGTTGTACAGCTACTTGGGAGTGAGGGCCGAGAGTTGAGTTGGTCAGTCATGGGAGGTGGCGGCCAACTACTACAACAGGGTGGCCAGAACCTTTCCAATGCAGAGCATTTCAGTAACTCACGATGTCACCCGCGTTGACGTCCGTAGTCCGCATCGTCGTTGTCCCTACTATATAAAAATGAAATACTATCCGGCGCCAGGTTTCGATCCCTCGACCCTGCGGGGCGGAACGCAATGTTTACATGGTGCTCTACCCACTGCGCCACAAAGCCGACACAGAATGGGACGCTACTAACGCGCCTTATATCGTTGACTCATTCAAATTACTGCTGACGAGCGCTCTCTCGTCAGCAGTTGCCACAAGTGCAACAACATTAACGTAACGCAAACTACTTAGCGTCGTGCGCCCCCGGAAATGCTCTGCATTTGATCGTGCCCCTCGCGAGGGGAATGTTCATACAGGAACTCCTACTTCTAGCGGACTCCTGGCGCCCTCTTTCTGCCATTGTAGAGACTATGAGGCGGTCTTCCAAGGGCGCCAAATTTGAATTCTACAAAATCGATTTTTGTTTTCTGCGGTGGATGTAGTATTTCATTTCGCAAAAATCAAGCACATCATTTTTCTGGTGAGAGAGTACTGTTTATGTCTTGAAGAGCCTTCCTAGAATGGTTGAAGCTTTCTAGTGTAGCCCCTTAGGTATCTGGAATGACAGTTACTTCTGGAGCAGACAGCACTCCATATATCAAAACTTGTTGCTGAGCTAGTTGGTAGATACCTAAAGAAAGAAGAAAACGTGGCGCAAACTAGACGTGGACGAAGAAAACAAGGTAAGATATATACAGGCGCCAACTTCCAACTGGTTATTTAGAGGAAACTACACGAAATCAGTAAATACAACTCTGCTGAAAGAATGACAACATATCTACATCCAGCCTCAAGAGCAATCAAGATGGTCCAATAGCACGCGCGCGCATTCTTTCAGCATAGTTGTATTTATTCATTTTAGCCATTGTCACCACCTTCTACACTTGGTAGCATGATTACACCTTGGTTGATAATTTTTTGTTGTTGCTTCTGTTTAGATAAGTTATGTATAAATTCGTGTGGTTTCCTTTAAATAAACAGTTGGAAGTTGACGCCTGTATATGTCTTACCTTGTTTTCGTAGTTTGTGCCACGTTTTCTTCTTTTTTTAAGCACTCCATACCGCCATGGGCTGGCCACAGAAAGCCCGACGAAAAAGAGCGAGAGAGCGAGAGACGTTTCCTGCGGAGGACATTGCCGCGCGCACCTGCAGTGATATTCAACCAGTGATTGTCGGTTTTACTTTTGATACTACCGTGTTACTCAACAATTAGTGACTACCAAATGGTATTCAGTAAGTAGCTCAGCAACGCTTCTGGTATTGAATCGATGGCTCAGAACGATAAGTCATGCATGGGCACAGACCGCCCCTTGCGGCAAGGCGCACGTGGCCGTCACGCATGATGCATTAGCACCCTTTTTCAAGGGTGCAGAGAACGCACCAGCACCCTGCTCCCTTTCGGCGCGAGAAGCTAAGCCCGCACCACACACCACGCATTCTCGGAGGAATGGCAGTACGCACTCCTCCACATTCGCGCCGGTACTGCAAAGTAATCGCTCAAAATCCGATTTTGAAGTGGCCCGGTGCAGTACCGCAGACATCAGGGAGCGCGTCCCAAAGCATTTACGAAGCCCGATCTTGAGGCCCTCGTCGTGTCAGATGTGATGAAGCCCTATAAGCGACCACCGAGGAACGTAAGATGAGAGGCGAAGCGCTGCATAGAGTTAGCACCGTCGTGTGCAAGAACAACCACCTACAACCGGGCCGATGTCTACTTTACGAAGCACTTCATGCAAGACGAGTCTGAAGTATCGTGTGGTGTGTTATAAGCTGTTAAAGTGTGTCACGAATCCCTCTGGCAATAACATCTCGCCTCTCTTGTAGATTACGTCGTGAGTCTTCGCATACAATACTTACCATATCTGAGATCCAGCACACTGATTTCTGCATCCTTCATCATTTCTTTCTCGCATGACCAATTTAAAACTTGCATGAAAAAGTAGGTACAATACAGCCGAGATTGCCAATACTCTTCAATCCTCTCAGGTGTAGTGCGTACGCCAGTCCGCGTGCAGGAAGAGCATGCGGAGAAGGAGGAGAAAGATGTGGCGGGGAGAGGCATCCTTTAGGCTAGTAAGGGCAGATAAGAAAATTGGAAGTACAGCATCAAAGACATTACTCCCCGCTCCCTCTCCGCCGTTCCAACTCCCCTCGTAGCCGAGTCGGCGAGGCACGAAATCTCACGGGCGGTGCGCATGCGCAAACGGCGAGAGAACGGCCCCGGGGGAACGTTTCCCCGCACCTAGCACAGGCAACGACTGAGTGCAGTACGGTGTTAACAATGAAAGCACGTAGCTTCCCTCCCTTCTCCATCCCTGCGGGCGTCTGGGGTTCCCCGTCCAAAGTTTGCACGCAGAGACGAAAGAAAGACGAGAAGCAAGCTCTAAGGGGCCTCACACAGCGCGGTTTGGAAACGACGCCACTTTTTTGTCAACTCTTGCGTTATTCGACTCCCGAGGCCTTGATTTCTTTTCGTTGTTCGCTGACGAACGGGCTGTGAAAATGCTATACAGCCGGCAGCAACAAAGGTGCAGTGGTATGTCGTACAATAGAGGCCTTGTTTTTCTCGGAGAATTGAAACAAATGACATGGAAAAACTTCAGCCGTACATGATGACACCACACTAAAGAACGCATTATTGCTAGCTACGATGCGAGGGTCACTTATTTTTGCTGAGGTGTTGGCGAGATGACGCAAAGATGTTTTTGCTCGTAATAACTGGACTGCTGCGGACAGAAGTCGGTAAGGCGTGGTTTCAGCGTTCAAGTGGTATCAAATGAGAGCCTGTTGGCACACGAAGCTCATCTATAGTCTGTAAGTGGTGCATGGTACATTGGGACAGCAGCTCCAAGCAAATGTGCTCATTGGGCCTAAAAGCTTTTGGCCCCACGAGCATTTATTAACGGCTTTCTTTTACTTCACCTCCATTATAAAAGCAGCGTCCATCCATACCTTCGCCTCATCTGGGTGTTTCGTTCAAGGCTCAGACCTCACAACTGTACTTCAAAAAAAATGAGGTCGGGTTTTTTCAGTCCTAGGGGTATGGTCATCGGCCACCACTCGAAAAATTGCAACTGCGCAAGGAAGACGTCACACAGAGAGACATGTACACAACGACAGGCGCAGACTTGCCACTAACGTTTATTCCACGCAGAAACAGACATAAATACAGACGGGCACATCATCGTGCACGCGCGAAAAAAGAAATTAGCTGCAAGTCTGCGCCTCTCCTTGTGTACCTCTCTATGTGTGGCATCTTCCTTAGCGCAGTTTACACCTTTTGAGAATATGTACTAACTCGCCCAACAACAAGTCCTTCTAAACTACATCGGCCACCAGTTGTCTTCTCATAAATAACTTACGGCCAATAAAATCTGGTTTTTTGCCATATACAGAGCCCTGCGGCGCACAAGCTAGGAGCGTTCGGACTATCAAAACCTTCGCAGGAGCCAGAGATGCCTGTAGAGGTTGCTAATAAAAAACAAATAAATCAAAACACGAGAAGAATTTCTCAATTTTGCCGCTGTCGTTGATCCTTTGCTGTGCGACGTGTCGATTTCTTTTTGATTTGTAGTTTCTCCTTGCCATAAAGTATGTACCCTGTACCATCAAATGCAGATCCATAAAGCGACCTACCTACGCACAGCATTGCTATCTTATCAAGCTTAAATTTAATAAACTATGCTTGATTTTTATCCTCTTTCACACGAGGCTGTGCACAACACAAAACGCCATTATTCCTTTTTCTTTGAGATTGTTGTGTGATGGCAGGTGCTAGCGAGGTTCCGTGCACACTCTTTCGCACTTCTCACCGTCATCTCCCGTGTCTATTCATAATGCAGATGATTAATTGGGGTTCCGATATAATCCATAAAGACATCATTCGTTCCCTGTATACTTGCCATTTAACTGTGTATCTTTTTTCAGTTGCGTGTTTTTAACTCCTCGCACCAATTTTTACAACTTTAATTTCAATTTGTAATTCAGTTTATTTTGCAGAAACAGTGGACGGTTTCCCGGCTAAAAGCTACTGCAGTGGCTCGAGGTAGGCCAGGGAACCGTTACACGGCGCAGCGAACAGCGCATGAAGCAAGACATAGTCCATTGGACTATGTGTTCCTTCATGCATAGAGTACATAGTGTACATTGGACGCCACAATATTTGAAACAGTTAAAAAAGCCGAAGTTTAATTTATCCCAAAATTACAGTAGTGTGCATTTCAAAAATAGGATAAAAAACAATACAGCATAATTCATTATAATGCATTAAACAATACCGCGAATAGAAGGTGTAGATTACAACTTAGCCCAAATGCTCCTTTTTGTGCAGCAAAAGAGAATGGGAATTGGGCCTTTTGGTTTGCAATCATGATTTAACTGCGCAGGGAACGAGACGAGAACAGCGCTCGTCCAGTGCCTTCCTGCTCCTCGTCTCGTTCCCAACGATGTTAAATCATGAGCTCATTTTTGTGTTTATTTGGCAGTTTAAGTGTGTTTCAAATACAGTTCCGTTGACACTTCGCTCCTGAACAAAAGGCGGATGTGTAGGCAACCATTTCATCAACTCCTACAGATGTTGGGGCTCCTGACTTCTAAACGTCGTGAGCTGTCGCATGGCCCACAGCATCGTTTTAGGTACAAACTTAAAATTGCTTTGTTACCTTTTATCGCGGTTATAGCACTTGCGTTCGGTTTTTGTGCATTTCCGGTATTTAAAACTGCCACTGGTATCGATGCCAGGGCCAATGCATTTTCGTGACGTCACGCTTGATTGGGGGCTTCCGTTAAAAATAATGTGTCTTTCGAAGGCTTATTTTCAACGCGAAAGCCTGATATGTCCATGTTTGATAAAACATGTCAGGTGCAGAAAATCGTTGTGAGGTACGCATAATCACACATAGCATCAGAGCGCGTGCCAGGGCAGGGAAATGGAAGCGCCGCAGAACAGTAGGCGCCTGCCACACATGCTATTCCGGTCGCTTTGAGGGGTTAGGGTACCGACGCGGCCGGAAAGGAGGCGCCTGGCCATATGGCGAGCGATCGGCCAGCGCTCCGGAGGGGGCTGTCCAGGGGCTGCTGAAGTGGTGACGGGTGCGGCCCCAAAGTTCAGCGGAAACTTCGACAGTAGTAGCTCAACAAAAAGAACAACTAGGCTTTTTCGTTTACAGTATTAGTAAGTTCGAAGCGCCCCCTGTAATTTTTAAAGCGAAGCTTTCTATGTCCCACTGCTGGCGTACGTCGGGTCAAAAACGCTCGGTAGGAAACCCAACTTTCTCTGACGATGATGTTGAGCGCGGGTAAAGTGCAATAAAAAAAAACGCTTCCCGTGGCCTGAACCAAACCGCAGCCCCTCGCGTTACGACGCCGATGTTTATCAGATTACGCCACTCCGACAGGCTTGGAGGATTTTAAATTTGGAGAGGGGTGCATGGACGTGCAAAATTACCACAAACAAAATGATGCACCCCTCCGTGTTAACACGACGATGAATGAATGAGAAGATTTCTTTGTGCGAAATCAAATTGCGAAGCACCAAACGCAGAGCCGCTGCGATAAAAAGCTCGAACTGCGTGCGAGTGAAGGTTCAAACTCCGGTGACATCCAAGGAATCGCTCATGAGAAAGCTTCGTGTTCAACCATCGTCGTCGTTAGACTGAGGGGTTCATAATTTTAGTTTTAAGGCAGAGCACTTTAGGCTCGCCTTGTCGTCGTAGCTCGCTCGCTGGAACCAAGTAGAGCCCGCGTTCCGTCGTAGCCGCTGTCGTCGCGGCGTAACCCAGAGGCTTGGAAAGCCAAGCGGTTTATATCGTCATAAGCGTTCGAAACTCGTAAACCACTGGCGCTTTTCATACATCTCCCCGTTGTTTAGCGCAAAGAAACCTCTAGGTAACTATCGGCGTCAAATGAAACGCGAACACGAAAATATGAACCTGAACACACAAATAGCGCGATTTCTTTCCATGCAAGCCAAAATGACGCGTGGCTTAGTTACAAAAACAAAGTTGGGAAAAGTGGATTTCCAAACATACCAATAGCAAGCCATTATATGAACTCTACGAACAGTATTTTTCAATTTTGCACGTTCTGGTTCATATTTCCGTGTTCGCGTTTCATTTGACGCCGATAGTACATTTGAGGCAAGATACACGTAATTAACAGGCAGCGCCCGCGTTCATCTAGTTAGGAACGCTTGTTGGGCTAGTTTTTACGATAGTAAGCGAAAAAGAACTGGCAGTGCAACGCCGGCACGTGCGGGAGGAAAAGCAAGCACTGAAAGAACAGAATTCCCGCTGGCGCAGTTTCAGGCAGGAGGCGAGCGAGCACAGCGAAGGCAGAAAATTTGCTTTGCATTGGGTGGTAGCAGTGAGCGGATAACGGCGGTACAGTCCATTATGGCGAATCACTGCTCTGCACTTCCGACAACTTTCACATTGAGTGGAACGGACTTTAATTTTTTATTTCTTGTCTCTCGTGCCTTTTCGTGACTCAGCCCTTCGTATATGGCGGAATCCCAGCCTTCTTCAATCTAGATGCTTGAAGGGTTGTGCAAAGGGGCGAAGTGTGCTTCGTCGATAATCTTTAACGACCACCGCAAATCCTCTGAGCAGTGTCGCACAAAACTAACGAGAACTGGGAAAAGTAGCGGTGACTTTCTTAACGGCACGCTGGGAAGTCTAAGTACCTTAACTAATGGTGAGATTCTTAACTATTAGCATGGCGGTATCTTCAGACCGCTTTAAATTAATTAGGCATGCAGACGAGCCAGTGGCTAACTTCTCCGACGTTCGTTAGGTAAACTTTGCTGCAGCGGCTTACGTAATTACCTCTCGAGAAGGGAATGAGGTGTGGTAAGAAATACGTGCTCTCGGTACCACCAGCCCTGTTTCGCAAACCCAAGAAAAATCGTCGGAAGCAAGCAAACCCCAAGGAAATGGCGGGAGTTAAGACGGTCGTTACGTACGATGTGAATTTCGCAACGTTTAGGGGTGGGACAGTGCATACGAAGGGGCGTGTTCAAAAGGCTGAAGTTTTGGGTATAAATGGCTGTAATTGTTATTTTTTGCTCGTTCTTTCTTTCATTTGCTGATCCTAACATGAATAATTAAAGTCCCTCTGAAGTTTTATTAGTGTGCCGTACGTTTTTAAGTGTTTAGTGGTTAAGTGTTAGTGTTTAGCGACTTAGTGTTAGCGGCGTTGAAGTCTGGTCCGCAGTCAGGGAAATGCGTCATAAAATGCGTCATTAAAGTCATTGAAATAAAACATTTTTTAGTTTATTCCGTGTTTTTTTTTTCTTTAAAAACTGCATACTCAATATGACGTTACAGCGCTGAAGTACACTGTAAGTATTGGCATTGTTTTGGCTCAGAAATGTAGTTAAATTTTGGTTGAAATTTTGACATTATACATTGTTTTTAATTTTCTTTATTTTTATGTGTGCATACCGCAGCTCCCGCTTGGGGCTATATCAGGAGTGAGCATTGAACGGGAAAAATCAAAATAGCAAATAAACAAAGCAACGAAGCGATACAATCAAAATGCATAATCAGGATGCCAGAAAGGGCAAGTACAAATTTTTGCAAAGGGAGCGAGAGTATGTCACCAGAAAATCCATTCCAGTGCTCGGTAGCTAAAGGAGAAAACCTAAATTTGAATGTGTTGGTTCTACAATGACAAGGCTCGATGTTAAGAAGGTGATTGCTTCTAGCAACAGACGGTGAGGCAGATGGGATGCATGTATCGTCAGGCATGCGAAACGCTGAGTGAAGAAAAAT
Organism: Haemaphysalis longicornis; assembly: GCA_013339765.2. NCBI lineage: Eukaryota > Metazoa > Arthropoda > Arachnida > Ixodida > Ixodidae > Haemaphysalis > Haemaphysalis longicornis. The sequence goes on along the minus strand of CM023458.1, from coordinate 62,451,633 downwards.
TACGCCCACCTCCCCTCGCCGGAACCCTGGTGTGATGCGACGCTGAAGGGGGTTCCATTGTGCGTTTCCTTTGGGTCGATTACTCGAATTGCGTGAGCAATCGTCGGGTAATGCGAGGAGGAGAGAGAGAGAGAGAGAGAGAGCAAGCGTAGCGCGGACGACCGTCGACTGAGAGAACGGCCGGAGTGCGGCACTCCGCTTGTATGCGCAGCGCGCCCGAAGGAGAGGAGACCGCGGAGAGAGAGGGCGCTGCACATGCGCACAGCGCGCTGCGCCGCCCCCCGGCGGAGTGAGCGAGCGCGCCGCACTGCGCGCGCCACAGATGTTGGGGGAGAGGGCGCGCTATCACGGTGAGAGGAGAGGGGGTGAGCGGAGGAGAGACGCAGCTGTGCGGACGCGGACAACGACGACGCAGGAAGGACAGGGCCGCCGGCAAGAGATGCTCCTCTCAGCGTCGCATCTAAAACATTGAAGCAATTTGATAGAGTCAGTGAGTCGTCGTGTACGTAGTGTCGAAAGTTCCAGGGAGGATAGCACAAAAGAAGACGAGAAGTAGCGGTCATAACGTTTGCAAATAAATCGGATGGCTTTATTTCAATGGCCTTGATTTTATTGATGTCGCCCTGCTTGGGAGGGTACATGAACTCTATGAAAACTATGTGGTGCGATACAATTTCTTTTTAATCACTCGTTTCATATATTACGTTTTGTAAACAGACTGGCGTATCTGTATAGATAGGGCTCAAATAAAATTGTCTCACTTTTCCAGCACCGCTCTCAGTAGCTCACGTGACAGGTCACTCAGGTTACATATGGCAGCATTTCCCTTATGTCCAATCTCTTTCCGTTGTATTAATAAAGGTGACCATGGAGAACAAATTACGCACATCAAACAAATCAAACAAAAAAGGCAGGCTCGGAAGGGGATAATATGAAGGCACCGACAGCTATCTGTCGTATGCCGAGCGGGGTGCAGAAGCGAACGTTGGAGTCAGCAGAAAGCGGGCTTTTCCGCGCAACAGCAAGGCTATAGGAACAAGCCGGCAAACAAGCCGATACAGCGGTAGTGGATATGGGTGGCCCCAATCAGCCCGAAAGCCCGCTAAGGTGGACGCCACCGTTTGGGTGTCGTGTGCCTGGCTATCTGCTTTCAACGTTAGTGATCCACAAACGCCGCAAGCGAGGTCCCGCGTGCCCGGATGACCGGCCAGTCAAACATGGCGTTTTTTCTCCTGCAATTTCTAACTCTCTTCTTTTTTCTTCTGTTCATCTAAGGGATAGAGAAAGCTGTTATTTGAGCAGGAGGACTTTAAGTAAATGGGAGAAGGGTGTGTAGAAGGTAGGGGGTGGTAGGAGTCTGGAACGCCTTGGGGTTCACTTGTGACTTAAAAGTGAGCCGGGTGGGCATCTTGGGGAGGCGGAAGAAGTCGTGCGAGTTCGGGTTAAGGGGAAGGGGGCAGAGTCACGTTCTTTATACTCCTCGTGCGGGACCATTTCAAATAGAATAATTTGCAGTGAGATAGAGGGTAGGGTGAGTGGGGGGAGGGGGCTCATTGTATGGGGATCGATATATGATAAAAAAACATCAAGAGATGGAGAAAAGCTTAGCGGCTGAATTCCGGACGGTACAAGATTACGTGCTGAAAATAAGCGGGTGAGGAGTACGAGCTGTACGGGACATCGAGAAGGCAGTGGTGCGGTGTACCATATCGTACAGGTGTACCGGCTCACCAGTGCATGTCCTAGGTTTTCTTTTTTTCCATCGTTTTTTTTTCTTTTACCCGAAACCATTTTGCTCCATCCGAAATTCCAGCTTCTTTCGCATGCGGCCATTGCAGCTTTTTCAGCGTTGGTCGACAGCTGTGTTCAAAATAAGTGACTCGACGTTCGTGATGCCTCAACGCCACGAAACAAGGATGGTATTAGCCCTTCCACTTTCCTGCAGTATGATTGTGCAGTGGTGGTCGGATGGTGTGTCTTTCTTTGTCCTAGAATATAGCACACCAATAAACAATATAGAACATAAAATATAAAATAAGAAACGTGCATATAAAGTGTAGAATATAGAACATAGAATATATTATATAGAATACAGCATTACGTTTTACAGGGAAGCTGTTACAGCAAATATGTGGACGTACTTTGTGAGCGGATTTGTTGCGCCTAACGAGCAATTTAACCATTATAATATCATGAGACATCAATAGAGTCGAACCTATTTCTTATTCACCGCCTGCGGCATTACAAATAAATCAACAACAAAAAACAGCTCAAGCGACGACACCTGGTGGTTCTTATCCTAAGCCTTCTGTCACTCTGATCATCGGTGTCTTCATCAAAGTCCTCTTGAGGTTCTTCGTCGGGCTCATCATCTGCACACGGGCTATCCCACTTGTCACCCTCATGGGACCATGACAATTTTATCTCAGGTATCATTGTTCACCGCGTCGCCATTATTTTTATCGAACACCTTGCGGCTCCCCTCACCACTTCCTTTTTTGTTAAAGGGCTTCTTTCGCCTGTTTGCCCCCATATACCAACCTAACCGACATTCCTTCATTGCTAGCATTGTAACTATCCAGGTAGGACCGCAGGCCGAACCGCTGGTTACGGTTTCAGCCGAAGTTCTTGGGGTTTGTTTCTGATAACCGCCTTGCCATTCGTATCCTCAGCTACACACGGTGCTTCTGACTGCTCCTTCACCTCCGAGGTCTTGGTTGTACCTCTCCTCCAAATCCTCCTCAAACTTCCGGCCAAACTTTGTTACGTCAGCTTAGTTTCACTACTACATCAACCACTGAGCTGCAGTGCACCTTCATTCTTTTCAAGCGAAGCTTCTATGGCTAGGATTATCGCGCGCGCGGACGGTAAAAAGCCAGCTTACAGAGACTGAGCTTCTGGCCAAAGCAAACGCATATCGCCGCTTGCGCCATAATGTACGCCTGATAAGGAGACCAAACGCGCTGCGTTGACAAACAAAAGTTCCGACGTGTATGCTTTAAACCGAGATTACCGCAAAGGTTGCCTTCCGTTGAAAACACCATTTGGACCTAACACTTATACGTCTCATTCAACTGAATATGCATATGGAGTGGATTACTTTCAGTTAAGAGGAATCATTTTCAAGATATTGCAGTCAGAATAAATGTGTGCGCGTGTATCTATGTGTCTTTTAGGATTGAGTACCATCAACACTCAAAACGAAATAAAATTTGCTCATACCTTTTACCTAAATGATGTGCAACCTTCATGCCACGTACTGATATTTCACCCACTTTCACAGGGCCGGAAGGGCGAGTCATGGTTTTTTTTTTTGTTGGTTTTACCTGCGTCACACGATGTAAAAGGGAACTTTCCCTCGTCAGGGAGTTTTCTCTCGTCATTCACTTAGGACGACACGCACCCTACTAAAAACACTCCGCTAAAGGTATCTGCTTCACACTTTCTTCAAATGTGCTTCAAAGTCGATTAAAACAGAATCGGCATTCATGTCAATACGAACATTGAGTAGTGAACGATGGATTGGGCGCAGAAGTGTCTATTGTACATGGCGGTTAGAAAAACTGTCTTCTTCATTTTGAGCACGAATTTCTAAAAGAATGTTGTACAGTGAACACAACGAGCACGCAAAAACGACTACCACGTGAAACCAACGTGCAACGCCGTTTTACACATTTGCGGTAAGGAGCCCTAAATCAAAGCAAGGTAGATTCTTCGTCCGGAAGGTAAGCTTTGAGGGTGAGATAGTGCGTTTGCAATTCCAGGCACTGTAGAGTAGAGCCAAACACAACCCGGTCAAAATACGGCGAGGAGAGAGCGTGACCCGCTCGCTAAAGCGCTAAAAACAAACACAATTTTAAAAAATTGTCATTTTGGAGCTCCGTGTTTCGGCTGAGCGCAAATGGTGCACAGCCATACACGTTTGTTGTTAGCATAAGAAGATGAAAGGGCGGCGGTGTCCCCCTTTACTGGTGCTTTCGTCTTTTGTCACGGGATGAGAGCGGTAATCTCGGCGTAATGGTTACCCGTCTCTGTTTATCGCTTAGGGGCGGCCAATCACTTGCAGCCATTGTATTAAAGAAGTCACCTAATATAGGGCAACGAAGTGCAATAGATGGGTGACTAGTAGATAAAATGCGAATACTGAGAGTTCTTGACAGCAACGCTAAAGGAAGCAAATCCATCGGCAAAAAAGATGCAGCTGCGTTATCCCGCTTCGCCACACGATCCATTACCGTCCGGGCATGCACGCTTTACAGGCAAGGAAGAGGCGAGACCGATGGAAGAATGCCTGCTAGTGCGCCTACGTCGCAAATCCGCGCCGCCAGCTCTTTCTTTTGTTGCCCTCATCAAGAAGGTCGCCAGCAGCTTTATAGGTTCTCGGGTTGAGGGTTTCTTGTGTCCAGATGTACAAATAAATATTTTGTTGTACTGTTTGCCGATATAGTTAAAGTACAATCCTCATAAAGATGAATGATTTTCTTTGACAGGGATACAGGGAAGCGAGGTTTTGTGTGTCAAGAAGTGGAGTGGCTGGAGAAACAAGATGTTCCCCTGCAACCCTCTGCAGATCAAACATTTTTAAGATTCTTTCCGGTATTTTCTTATTAAAATCAAATGCAAAGTAAGCAAAATCGGCCCAAAAATTGGTAAGAAATCCGGGGAAGTTTTTAATCCTTCTCCTTCAACCTCAATGAATTGCTTGTGGCTAACCTCAGTGCAATTCACTATATAGGCCTACTTAATTTCATTTTAAAGCGAAGCTTTTGTGTCCTTACTGATGCCGTTGCACGCCAATACGCCCCGCAGGAAAGCCAAATTTCTCTGACGATGGTGATGAATGACCGTGTGTTTGAAGTGAAAGAAAACAAAAATGCTTCCCGTGACCGCAATCGAACCTGGGTCCCTCGCGTCATGAAGGCGGCGTCAATCCGATTTCTCTTTTTCGAGGTTGTCAAAGCGCACGCCAAGCAGCAAGGTACCGATTCGAGCCGTGAATCTCAAACCCCAACGTCAGGCCTACGGAATGCACACCCGAGAGTTGCCGAGGGTATTCTAGAAAAAGCGGTGCGCACCTCCAGAGTAGCACATAGTCACAGTGTGGGATTAACCAACCGAAAAATGAACCATCGTCGTCGTTAGACGGGAGGGTGCATTTTTCCTAAGAGCTGGGGGTGGATGGGCATATTAATAAACTTCTCATAGTAGCTCCTGGACAACCCAATCAACAGGAAAATTTTCAGGGCATCAAAATGTAATCATGAAAACAGCGTCAGATATACGGTATACGAGAAGAGTTCTTAGAACACAAGCGCTGAACTCGGTACTAGCAAATCGGTTGAAAAGAACCGACGTCTTGGTTAATTTCAACCCCTTCTTCCTGAAGACGCCGCCAAAAACGATAAGGCGCGATAGGACGAACTGTAACTGAATCACCTGCGTTCGTGTACGCAATTAAATAGAATTCAAACGACACCTGGGCAAGTTGATAGCTATCTATTATAAAACCAGGGCAAACAACTGCAGGTCGCGAGAAACGCGGACACTATACGTGCATGTGTCGTGTCCTCGTTTCTTGAGTCATGTTCGTTTTTTGGGCTATTTACAAGTGGAATAGCTACCAACAAGCCCAGATGTTGGTTCTTCTAAACTTGCCTGTAGAAAGGTCAGCGCCTGTTTTGAGTCCATTCTCCTCTCGTTCTCCCGTGTTTTTCTTTGTGCTGTTTTATGATGATTAGCGTCCAACTAGCCTAGACGTCGGTCAAACTAAAGTTCAATTGGAGCACCCACCTAATTCGAATTTCCGCAATGCGAAGTTATATGAATATGACCAGGAAGTGATCCTGCCACAAGTCAAACTGCGAATGGAAAGCTTCTAAAATACGTTTGGGGAAGCATTAAAACGTGTGAAAGTCTGGAACATTTCACTTTGCAGCCAAGCATCGCAACGTTGAGAAGTGGGCAACTGAAACCAGCTAAACCGGTAAATCACAGTAACATAAGGTGAAGCGAACTTAGGAACGCAGGTAAGCACATCACGTGACTGAGTCTTTAACAGTAGCACAAAATAGAGGTATCACCTTTTACTTTTACAAAAAGTGGAGCTAAGCCGGCCCAACAAGCAGATAAAGAAAAAAAATGGTAAGGCTTATCGTTCCAAGTTCCCCCCTGGGTCATCCAAGATGCAGTGGCATCGGAAGATCGGCCGAACGGTGTCTTCGGGGCACGCTTAGGAGAGAGCTCGTCATAAAACATGCAGGCGACGCCGAGGGCAGGTGACGTGGGCAGGTGTTGCGTGGAGGCGCAGGTGTATCGGGGCCTGAGTGCACGCACGTTACAAGCACGGGAGCTCTGGCGGCTACCGCCACGAAAGAGTAGAGCGAGCCAGGTACCGCTTCTGGTATGCTCAACGAAGAGAGAGAGAAGGCTATTTAATGTGAACTGGTGAGGTCAGCCCTGCTAGGGACAAGGCTTGCTAAACCAGATGGGTGGGGGGTGACTACGTTGATGAGGGGTGAATACTAGACATTAGGGTTACAGCAGGAAGAAGACAAACAAGAAACGTTGAAAAAAAAGAAAGTAAAAACAAGAGAATGCTGCCAGCAGAGTCCGGACATAAGAATACAATTGAAAAATGTATCGCTAATGTAAACACTGAAACAAAATTAAAAGTAAATGACGCGAAAAAAAAAGAGTAACACCACCAACCCAAGAAAAATAAATAGATGAACGTCAGTGACACCAACACAAGCAAAGTAAATAGATGAACTCCACAGTGCGAAAGATTAGATATCGCGACGACACTTGCTTTGTCTGTGATCTAGAGAAATTTGTCTAGTTCAGGAGTCTCGTAAGAACTGCACTGGTTTCGAGGACACAAAGCTTGCTAACTGTTCCGCGAATAATGTACAAGATTTTCGTGATTACATTAAGGGGCCGTGAAGACAAAAAAATAGTTCATTTTTTTTTAATGATAACATTTCTATGTCAAAGTTTAAACAGCTATCGAGATGTTAAAGAAAACACATATGAAGCATTGGGTGCTACCTTGTGCACGCACTTTCAAATTTCCCGCCTCAGTGACGTTATGTGGGCGGGAGTGATGTTTTACGCGCCAGCAATAAGAACTTTTAATCAGTGTTTTAACTGCACCTTCGATTCTAGCCACCATAGCTGCTTTACAAAAGAACGCTCGAAGCACTAAAAACTTTCAAATTTCGCGCCTCAGCCACTTTACGGCGATTTCGTTTTGATGTCAGAAAATCTTCTTTCAGCGAGTGGCGTCCACGGACGTAAGTAACTCTCAAAGAAACATAACTGGATGATTGTAGACGATCCTCCAGTTTCGTTTTACTGTACCGCTTGTATTCGAAGGTGCATTTCCAACACCGATTAAAAGTTCCTATTGCTGGCGCGTAAAATATCACTCCCGCCCACATTACGTCACTGAGGCGCGAAATTTGAAAGTTTTTAATGCTTCGAGCGTTCTTTTGTAAAGCAACTTTCGTGGCTAGAATCGGAGATGCAGTTAAAACGCTGATTAAAATTTCTTATTGCTGCCGCGTAAAACATCCCTCCCGCCCACATTACGTCACTGAGGCGCGAAGTTTGCATGTTTTTAATACTTCATGCGTTCTTTGTTTTAAAGCAGCTTTCGTGGCTAGAATCGAAAACGCACTTAGAACGCTAATTAAAAGTTCTTTTTGCCGGCGCGTAACTCATCACTCCCGCCCCAATTACGTCACTGAGGCGCGAAATTTGAAAGTTTTTAATACTTTAAGCGTTCTTCTTTGTTTTTCAAAGCAGCTTTCGTTCCTAGAATAGAAGGTGCAGTTATTACACTCATAAAAAGTCAGTATTACTTGCGTGTAAAACACCACTCCCGCCCGCACTACTTGTGCGCGACATTTGAGTTTTTAATACTTCAAGCGTTCTGTTTTTTAAAGCAGCTTTCATGGCTCCAATAAATGTTAGATGCCAAAGGCTAGTTCTTGAAAATTGAACGAAGTTCTATTATTTTTAATGGACAGTTCAACAATATACAACAATATACAGTTCAAGAAACAGTTCAACAATATACAGTATGATAGAATCTTGGTGATAGAATCCTGCTATTCCACCCACATGTTTACCACTGAACTCGCAATAGCGTGTCATCCTAATCAGATTTCGCCTACGATTTTATCAAATAATCAACATCTGCTGGTAAAGATTGGGGTGGTTTGTCGTTTCGCTTAATAAATTTATGTGCGTCTAATAGAATAACGTTAACCGAACCCATACAGTTAATTTTGAGCGCCACATGCACGAAACCGCCCATCAATATATTGTATTTACGAAAGGCGAAGTAGCCGGTAGTCAGAGTAAAGTCGACCACTTCGCGTTCTCTAACAGCTGAATGCAATATGTACTGTTCCGTTGCTTTAAAGAAAAACCGCACGACAAAACTGCACTCAAGGCGGAAATAACTCTATAGGGCTTCCTGTTTTGCGCTCAAAAGCAAACGTGTTATCCGCGATGTGGGCGCAACCGTTGCAAAGAGTTGCTGGAATGCAGCGTGTAGCTACACTCACAAATCAAAAGTGAGCTCACAACACCGCCGTGCACGCTTTGATAAGTCGTTGCAAAAAAAATCGTCAGGTAACTTAACACTGATTACGTGATTTCAATGCAAAAACATTATGGTTTCCCGGGCGATATTTATCAAAGACCTCTTTACAGCTAGGCCATTCGATGCCAAACTTCCCAGGTCTGGCACTCGACCCTCTCCAATTTTTCTCGGAAATTTTATCGTTCATTTCCGTGTTCCTTAAAAGCCCTGGCTGTTACGTTTCAAATGACAAAATATATTCCGGCCTCGTGGGACCCCTTTACAGATACTGTGCTTGTACAAATTGGGTCATGTTTGAAAGTTTATTTGAAATGTTCCGACGTAAATAGAAAGTTGAATCTCTATTAGTGGCACATTTGTCTTCTGGACTATTCGGGAAAGCCAAACCCATCATACTCTCAAACTTTGTTCTGGTGGTTTCGATCGAAGGATAGGACTCCAATAAAGCAAGTTCACGCATTTTTAAAGGTACCTTTCTCTGCAAAAAGCAAACAATAAAATTTTGAAGGGGGCCTCTTGGGTACTTTGTGATAACAGCATTTCCATGTCCCTGAATTGAAGTCATTTCAAGGAAATAAATGTAAAAGCAAATCTGCACTTTTTAGTACCTTCAGTCGCAAATATGACCTTGTGGCATTCGTAGTAAAAATGAGGGAGTCCCCTTCTGGCGTAGCGTTTATAACTGAGTTTCCTCGCCAATAAAATGAAAACAGGAAAACTTTGTTCTAGGTCACAAATAAATATTGAATTTCGGCACTGGCGCACTGGTTTCCTCCTATGGGTGCTTACCCTGCGAACTACTCTACACGGGTGTTGACTCTGGTCCCGCACTCAGTCTTTCAGGCTGTAAAAGAGCCCTCCGTTTTAACGAGTGCTGCTATAGCATTGCGATTTCAAACCAAACACTAGCGAAGCTCGCACTAAGTCGAGTCAGGCTTGAACCATACCGAAGGTGCAGGATTTCTTTATACGTGAACACTGAAGGACACATCACCCGCCGCGGTGGCTCAGTGGCTAAGGCGTTGCGCTGCTGAGCACGAAGTCACGGGTTCGATTCCCGGCCGCGGCAGCCGTTTTCTGATGTAGGCGAAAAGCAAAAACGCCCGTGTGTACGAGGTTTCGGCGCACGATAAAGATCCCCAGGTGGTCAACATTAATCCGGAGCCCTCCTACTACGGCGCGCCTCATCGCCTGCGTTGCGTCGGCGCATTAAACCCTACAATCAATCACGGAAGGACACATCACTGTGCATTTGTACAAGGTTGACATTGTCGATTTACTTGTTCTGTCATCGCTTTGCACTGGGCTACTAGCAGTCATCGTCATATGCGTCGATATCGTCGTGTTCCTCATGCCAAGCATTACATGCGCGGACAAAGCTGTACTATTGTACTTTTCGTTCCTGATCGACGCCTGCATTGTCTTATCTCAAACTGTCCCTTTTTCGCCATTTTCAACTAACCGTTTTGACACACAGGAAGCGCGACTTCACGCACGTGCCGTTTGTCCGGAAATCTTATCACAGATTTCCTATCGACCTACCGGTCTATAGGTAAATGAATCAGTTTTTTTACAGGACGGCATCTATCCCACAAAGAAAGCTTTCGCTTTAAAAGTACCGTGGAGGCACTTACTATATAAAGCCCTTGTTAGATCTAAATTAGAGTATGCATCATCGATTTGGGACCCTCATATGGTGGTGTTGCCTTCATCCTTGGAAGCCGTTCAGAACCGGGCTGCTCGATTCATTGTCAAAACTACTCACGAACCGCTAGCATCACGTCAATTAAATCTTCTCTCAAACTTAGTGACCTTGCTGCTAGAAGGAAAATTGCGCGCTTGTGCATCTTTCATAAGATTTACTTTACTAACCCCATTCTAAAACAGGCTCTCATTTCTGCTCCATTCTACAACTCCGCACGAAACGATCACAGGTTCAAGGTAGGGGTTCCTCAGTATCGCGCAAACCCCTACTTTCACTCGTTCATTCCAAAGACCTGCGACGACTGGAACCACCTCCCCGCCTCCATCGCCAGCATTCTGCATCCTACATCATTCAAAACGGCTGTAACTAATATTGTATGAAATGTAACCACTCCTCTCTGTAACGCCTTCGGGCTTTGAGAGTATTTTAATAAATAAATAAATAAATAAATAAATAGGAGCACCACCTTTGTTTTGTGTTTCCTTACTTAAGGGCTTCCGGAGTGACTTTTCCCCCCGATGTCAGTAGCGTCTGAGCACATTATGCGGGCATGTGGGGGTGACGGATGGAGAGTGGGCGTGCATGCGCAACCAAGCATGCTCTCACTGATGCCATATGCCCGTTGTTCTGGTGGGAGATTTTAGCGCATCGTGACGTCTCACGGCCCGATGCGACCTGTGTGATGTCCTACGTGGTTGAGCGGTGTACGTTGCTTTGTCACACAGAATAAAACTCCAGTCCTTTCAACTATAACTCCGCTAATCAGCTAGGAAGTGTGCCAAATCAAAAATTACAAGCAAAGGAGTTTTTTTTCGTGCAATTTTTGGAATGTCCTCAGCTTCTTCGGTTATTCTTCTTCGGAGAGGGGAAGGGCGCTCAATCTTTATTTCTTTTCTTTTTTTTTCTCTCTCTCTCTCCTTATTCTCTCTTTATTTTCTGTTCGTGGTCTTTTCTGTTTATTTTTCTATTTATTTCCTGTATTTATTTTCTCTTTATTTATATTCTCTTTACATTTTGATACGTTTGGGTTGGCGGTGACGAAACTGCTGTCACTTTCCGGTTTCCTAAGACGATGAAAAGTGTAAGGCCTCCGCCTTAAAAATGGACAGTTGTCTTTCTGTACGAGTCACACGGAGAAGGGGAGTCTGACTGCCGACCTGCTCGCGGGTTTCCCTCCCCCAGGAAGCGGTTTGAGCATTGGCAGTTTCGGTTGCCTAGCTTTGGTCAGTTGCACCGAACGACAGCGGTGGGTGGGCACCAGGGCCCACTGTCTGGGCTTGCAAAACCTCCAGGGAGACTGCAGTGGCTCCCGGGAACTGTATGGGCCAGTTTTGTTTAAGTAACCGATGCTTGATGCGGAGGCAGGCCCGGACAGGCCTGGGTGGCTACTGACGTTGGCTTTTGGAATCACAACAAGGGGCGGTGAAAAAATTCATTTTAAAAATTCCAGGATGCCGCGACCACTTTCCTCCTGAACGGTGAACATGTGCCCCACTTTCGGCAAGGAAGTTCCTGGTCACGGAGAATCAGGATCTCGCGGGGTGCTTGTAGTGGCCAGGGCTCGAACTGACACTCCGGAAAACGGCTGGTCAGTACCAGAAGCGTGGCTCGGGTGGGCAAAACGAGAAAAAAATGTGGTGGATCCCTCTTTCATAGGAATTGGCAAAATACGAAATTGAAAGGGGCCTTCACAGGAGCAGTTGAATGTTAAAGGAATTTCCTTCTTGTGCGAAGTGTTCGCGAGCCTCACCCCGCCAGACGAAGTGACGCCGACACGCAAGAAACAAAAAACAGGGAGGGTGCCTCAATTCACGTGTGTCCCCCGTACACGAAGGCGCCGGCATCGAGGCGCCATCTGTCGGCGCTCATTAGCGTCATAAAGCGCTACTTCGCTTCGCCTCTTCTAGAAGACGCGCACCATATGAATGAGTCATAGAGCAGGACATAAGGCGCGTTCGTAGCGTATGCTCACGTCTTGGTTCGTAGCGCAGTGGGAAGAGCGCCACGCACCTCCCATTGCGGCCAGAGAGTCGTGGGATCGAAACCGGACGTCGAAATGTCAATGGCACTTTTTCTGGCGATGTCACTTCCGTGACGGATATCACGTCACCACAATCTTTGTGTAGCCGGGCATAAAACACTTTTGTGTTAAAAAGCGAGTGAGTGCATCGCCCATAATCTCTCTCCTTGCTGAGCACCGGCTAGTAGGGCCGGGCCTATCTCCTTATTTGGGAAACCCCTCAGGCATGCTGAAGACTCATGTCCCAATGGGAGAGGGTTGACCAAAGGAGGACATAAAACATATCGCATGGTATCGAGACGATCCGCAAACCGAGTTTGTCGAACAAACTTGCGGTACCTGGACACCGCGAAAGGCATGGTATTTAGAGGTAGAGTATTTACTCGATTTTATTGCGAGTTTTTTTTTTCTCCTTTTTGATCCCTGAAGTCAACCCTCGCGTTACAATGGAATACCGAAATTCAAGTTGCCTAAAAAGTGCAATGATTCACCCAATTCTCATCCAAGGCAACAGTTTCGGCCTTTTCACGAACTCTGTTGGCAACATGTGCCAGAGCTGTTGGGATCCACTACAAGCCAAAACCGGCTCTCTTCAACATATCTGTTCGTTTTCTTGGATTTTTTTATGCGGTGTTAGTGACAGCGTTGATGGCGTGCGCAGCGTTTTGCCTTTGTTTTTGCGTAGTACTGTGTGGAGGTCTCGGTGATTTTCGCTGCCCTCGAGTGCTCCGACCCCTCTTCGGCTCCCCTTGCGATGGCGAGGTATTGCGCTCAGTACGACGCCCGTTTCAAGAGATGCTCTACTTTAACGGCTGCTGCTCGACGAATCGGCTATGTTGTTTAGGAGGGGTGTTTTAGAACACTATAACTTGACGTATCGACTATGAACGGATGGCGGCTCCAGCGAGAGAGCCTTTCCACATGCGAACCCAGGCGAAAAGGTTTCCGTTGGCCTCACTACTTCCGCCACGTCGAATTAGAGAAGCGTGTTGCTGATTTCGTCTCAGAACTGCGCAACCGCCTCAATGAGGGCAACGTTGAACTGATACAGCTATAAAAACAAGCGATAAAACTCGACAGATGGGCGGGTGTCTAGTCACAGTGTTTCAAAAATAAATGTGGTTTTCCAGGCATCCCATGGCCCCGCATGAGTACTTTGGCGGTTCTTTTTTTTTTCTTTTGACGATATAAAAAGTACCCTTTGCGGTACTTTCGCGCTTTTATTTTTTTGGCTGCAATTAAAAGTCACCCCTAGCGTTACAATCGTGATCGCGTTAAAGTCGAGTAAATACGCTACTTCAGTACCCTGATTTGTGGAAAACTCCTTTAGTGAATCGGTAGAGCACTCCTTATCGTCAGAGCCCGCTGGAGGTACGGCCTGTGGAACCGAGTGTCGTGGAAGGGACCAGGTCACCACCCCATATTAGGTTTTCTGTCTACGACGGTCGAAGCCTGGAATGAGCACCAGCCAGTGAGCCGAAATCCCGGTGCAGGAGAAGCATAATTCCCAGATGTCATAGTCTGGTGCTCTTCCTGGGGTGAGAGATAATGCCTTAAAAGGAGTCAGACTTCTAAGGTTCAGAACAAAAAATTTCACCATCTTCCCATAGGAGAACCCTAAGTAGTATGTGACGCAGCCATGTGGTAAATGCAAATTCCCATTTCGTAGTTACTGGCGGCGTTGCCCGTGGCACTCATCGCGGCCTTCCGGGAGGAGAATGAGGGGAGCGGATCGCGCGCGCCCGTCATTAATACCGCCGAACTACAGTGGCGCCTCCAGCGGAGTATGCAGCGGCTACCGTTGCGCCTCTAACCCTAAACTGCTTCGCATTATCGCGCGCGGAGCCGCAGGTGTTGCCAGTCGTTGCGCAATCCCGGAGAGGAGAGGAACTTCGGAGAGGAGAGGAGGAATGCCGGAGAGGAGAGAAGCGTCGGAGAGGATAGGAGGAATGCCGGAGAGGAGAGGAGATGAGACAAGGAGAGGAGAGGAGGGGGAGGAGGATGCGGATGCGCAGTGGGGGTGTGGACGTCGCACAACGGCGGCCGCACAACGGCGGAGGGAACAGGCGCGACCATAAGCTGCTTCGCATCTAAAACAAGCTTTCCCGTTTCCCTTCCCAACTACCATAAGCCCTTCCCTTCTCTTCGTTCCCAATCCCTCACATCCCAACCCCTCCCGCTACTGCCCACGGGAGATCGGAGAAGTCTCCCCGGGTCTGCTCTCCTGGCGGTGGTGTCGCTGTACTAGCTTTCCCCGCTTTATTTTTTATTTCCACCCTCGGGCGGTGCAAATCTCTCTTGTATTTTGGCATATTCATTTATTTTAAAATTGGGTTAAGCAGGGTTTTAATACGGTGGCGCCAACAGAGGCAATTTGATGTACTTTAATTGCACAAGCCTCCATAAGTCAATGCCTGTCTGTCTGCCTGACCCTGGATTCAGCCGCTAGGCCAAAGATGAAAGAAATATTGAGCGAGCCGTTTACATAGGCAACGCATTTTCAATCCAACATATCTAGAAAGATGCTCCATATTTCTCGACTTTGTTCAGCAAAAAGGTAATAATAGTTAACAAAACTTATTGCTGAGCTAGTTGGTACATACTTACAAAAGAAGAAAACGTGGCGCAAACTGTTCGTCCACGTCTAGTTTGCGCCACGTTTTCTTCATTTATAGGTAATGCTAGGCTTATTTGAGAAAGAACGGCAATTTTTAACCGATGTTTGCAGTGTTCTTCTTAAAGTAGATGTGTGCTCAAATTTTTGCGAGAACAAATTCAAAGAATTAAAGCCGCTTCTACGCCTGTGAAACCTGCTTAAACAGAAGATTTGGCTGTGGCACTATGGCGGCTACATCCCGCAGAAGCGGGAACGCCACTCGCCGCAGTATCTACGTACTCGAAGCTGACCCATGGAGTTCAGCTGTTTAATTACTGGTGCCTGTACTATGTGGGGTGGTAGTGCGCCGCTTGGCCCGGCTCACACACTGGACGGCCGCCAAGACGGTGCCGCCATCTGTCGGTCCAGCGGGGTACTTTCACCTAGCGTGACCAGCATCAACGGACATGGTGAGTCCCTAGACATTCTATTTTCGGCACCGTCTTAAATTTGTAGTTTTTCTATTTGCTATCCTAGAAACCACTCCAAAGTGAAGCCTTGAATAAAGAAATGCTGGTACTGTCGATTATGTTATTATATTTTGCCGCAAATATGCCCGAGTTCTCTTGGCCACTGAGCGACGGGACGTGTATAAATTGTGCCAGCAGCTTACTGGTTTGGAATGGTTCTGCCGTAATGAACTTCCTATTCATTTCATTTGATTTGACTGGTTGTACCTTGAAGGCCCGAAGTCGTTACAGAAATGAGCGTAATGAAATACAAATCATGTACACACAACCGGATGTCAGACATAAAAATAGGAATCTAAAAAACAAGCCATCGTTAATCACCGCTTGGCGGCTGAATTGATTGGCACGCAGGCAGGCCGACAGGCAGGCAGTCCTAAATTTAGCGTTAGGGAGCTAAAGCAAGACCTGCGTCTTCAATAAGCAATTCCAGCGATATCGCGCTCAAAATTATTGGGTATAGCGCCAAACCCAGACGTGTGGTTTTACAGGGACGCGGTACTCGATCCAAAACCCCGAACTAAATTCTGGCACTCGTTCCCAAGTATGCGTTTTTTTTTTCTGTAAACCTAACCTAACGCTCACGCGAAAAAAAAAATACCTCGGAGTGAAAAGCTCCTGGCTGCCAACCATAAAACGAACAAATGACGGGCAGCAGTAGCATACGCCACCTTGGCTTATACCGGAAAGGGTTCGGTTGTCCGTTTTTTTTGCCAGATACGGGTTTCAGATGAGCGGGTCTATGACGGGAAATCCATCACCTGCGAAAAGTTTGGAAGTCCTGTTTTAAGGCTGTTTTGCTCTGGGATCTGGCCATTTCTTTTTATCCCCCGCCCCCCTCCCTAGTTTAACCAACCAATCGCAGGCAATGTTTTTTTCTTTCAATTACGACAGTATACCCTTTGGCATAAAGTCCTAAAGGTACAAGTTGGCACCAGTTTGCCGGAGGAAGTCCAGAAGACAGCGGCGGTGGGGCCGAACGCCTTGCATCCAGTACTTTCGATTAATACGTTTTCCGTGCCCGTCATTTCTCGCGCTGCTTCCCTTTGCAGGAAAAGGGTCTTTTTTTCTTCTTTCCCGTGGGCGTATGGCTCGAGGTGTCTCATGGTGTCTCAACCATGACGCGTTCAGGTTACCATGTTTTGTTTCGGGAACGACGACACATCCACGCGCACAACCTGACTAAGCCGCCCTCCCTGAAGCTTTGATCGCACGAGAAATGGGATACGCCATGACTGCGAGGCGGGTGCCATTTGACTTATTAGTTGTTACGACACGAACGAGCCGGGCGAGTCTCTCCAACATCGACTTCTCTCGACCGAGCCTAGCTACGACCGCCCCCCCCCCCCCCCCCCCCAAAAAAAAAAAGAGAAATTAAGGAAGTTGGACTTTGGCCGATTTATCCAAGCTACTAGAACATGCGCCAGAGCTCTGACATGTCTGTGCTTTTTTTACGTTCATTTCCTTTTTACGCGATAGACTTTGAGCAGATTATGGCAAGTCATAAGACTGGCCTGGCTTTTGCAACACGCATGTCGTACAGCAGAATTCAGCCAGGCTTGCATATCTAATATAGTGTATCTCTCTGTATGTAATACCACAGCAACATTAGACAGGTCTTTTTCCGATGGTTTCGCAAAACAGAAACCGGAGAAACCCGCCTATCGTAACCAAAACCAAGCAAAGTGTTTTTTTTTTTATCATTACAGATACTCCGTCGGTAGATCGATCTGTCGGTTGGGTCATACTATTTCCTTGTTGGTGCGGGAATTCGCAATGCCGCCGGCGTGTCAGTGGCCGGCGGAGCTAACACGAAAGAACACGCCGAAGCCGTTTCGCTCAGTGGCATTTCCAGGGGACATAGATTGATTGCACCGAATAGCAGTAACATAGGCGTCACCATCCACATAGGAAACAGAACGAGAGGCGTAGCACAGAACACGACATGTCGCAGAGGAAAGGGGTGTCGAGTTGTCATTAAACGTGTGGAACTCTTCGAGAGGGGGTACCAGTAATGGCTCTCGAATTCAGGACGCGCTGAGAGATCTTTGGGTGGAACTAAACGCAGCTAGCATTTCCCCCACGAAAAAAGCAAAAAAAAAAAGAGGGCATTGCTCGTTTTGCCTTGAAGTCCGCGCAATAAAACACTTTGATTTGCGGGTGAGAAAGCGGCAGTCACCCGCTTCGAGAACTTGTCCGAGCACTGTTCCCTTCGCCGCAGTGGTCGTCCAAAGACGACGGTCTTCGGTGCCCCCTGGGACTAAACACCTTTGCCTCGGTCCTCTGTATGGGATTAGAACAAACAGGACGGAAATACACTAAAATATCTATTTAAATATGCTGTATGATATTATAATGTGTAGTATATGTTCTTGCAAACGTGGTACAAGTGGGTGATTCCCTACTCCATGCACACCTAATTGGACACAATATTTCGGTAATCTCTTAGGAATCCCCGCATTTTTTACAGAAGTCAGAGTTATCTTCCCCGCGGTTTATTTTATCAGCGTTAATGTGGGCGTCAATAAAGTAGCATAACGAAGCAAAATGAGAGGAAATCTGAGCTCCGTAGACAGTTTTTTCGCAAACTAAGAAAATTTCGAAGAAAAAACCGCCGATACCAAGCAACGACGACAATGGAGGCCCCAGATAAGCGCTTGTCAGAGTATTTTTTTTTCTCGGGGGTTCTTCGTCGTGCCTCCCCTTTTATTTCATAGACCAATACATAGGTGCCCATTTCATTCATTCATTCATTCATTCATTCATTCATTCATTCATTCATTCATTCATTCAGTCAGTCAGTCAGTCAGTCAGTCAGTCAGTCAGTCAGTCATTCAGTCATTCATTCATTCATTCATTCATCATTCATTCATTCATTCATTCATTCATTCATTCATTCATTCATTCATTCATTCATTCATTCATTCATTCATTCATTCATTCATTCATCATTCCTCTCCCAATGTGAGGGGGTTTTGCCGAATATTCACCCACCATCTCACGGTGAGGGAATACTTTTTGTGCCCTAGCAAATATTGCCTAGTGCGCTTCCACCTGTCTCCTGTAACCTCACTATAATAAAACGAAGGACGGTTCATGCGCCAGTTTGAAATCATTCAGAGACTCAACAAAGAGCATCCTCCATCGATTCTTGAAGTGGCATGTACAAAGCGCCACTCTCAAAGACTTCAAATACGCTACTAACCAAGCAAAAAATTGTTTCCCACATCATTTAAAGTTTTCAGACTCCCAACCCACGCTCAAGCTGCCGCAGCAAGTGCATGCACGCCGCTTAAAATGGTGTATCCAAGCAACCAAGCTTGCGAAAGCTGCATACTTTCCCGCTATACACGACACAAGGGCCTCGTCCCGATGTTCCATTTTCTAGATTCCCCACCGCCCACGACGGCCATACAGAGAGAGCCGCGCACCGCACATCAGCGCTGTGTTCCATACCCGCCGCGTAGAGGGCGGCAAATGGTCGCCTCCACGGCCGTCCCGGGAGTAAATAAGTTAGGAGGGGACCATGGCAGCGGCCTCCGCAGGGCTGTTTACGCTGCAGGTCTTGCGAAGTCGCTTGGCGCTTGCGTCGAGCGCGGCGTTGTGGCGGCGAAAATTGCATTGCCGGTCGCCAAACTCCACAGACGCCGTGCTTGTAAAATTTTCATTTTGTGCTCCTGTCTTTCGGGGAGAGGGAGGAAAGGGGGAGTTGTTTAAACATGGATTCAAAAGGGCCATGAAGACAATAATACAACTTCGTTCGATTAGGAAGAACTACCATTTGGTCACTCAGCTCAATTTCAGCCCCGAAAGAGGTTTGTTGAACCGAAAGAAACTGCAGGAAATATTAAACTTCCAAATGTCGCTCTGCAGTGACGTAATATGGACAAGAGTGACCTAATGATTGTAGAGTTTAACGTGCCGACGCAACGCAGGTGATGAGGTGCGCCGTAGTGGAGGGCTCCGGATTAATTTTGACCACCTGGGGGTCTTTGACCCCCGCAGAAATCTTGAACACACGGGCGTTTTTGCTTTTCGCCACCATCAGAAAAGCAGCCGCCATGGCCGGGAATCGAACCCGCGTCCTCGCGCTCAGCAGCGCTACGCCTTAGCCACTGAGCCACCGCGGCCGGTGACAAGAGTTACCTACAATATGCCAGTACTAAGGGCATAGTCATCAGTGAGTGAGTGAAACACTTTTTTTAAACGAGAGGCCATGAAGCCCTGGGGGGAGCAAGGATGAGGGGAATTGGAGGGTCACAGCTCGCACAATGAACACAGTTGCAGTCTTGGGGTACTTATCCCAAGCATAACACATTAAGGTCAGTCAGTGGCTCCAAAATGCACAGTTCACACTTAAATATACAGTTCACACTGTAGACAATGCGGTTCACACTGAAGACAGTGCACGCTGCAGCCAGTACACATTGCAGACAGAACGGGGAAGTTGACCAGGCCGTTACACCTATTTGTAGAGACCGTTTTCAAGGGCGTACTCAGTGATTGCTTCTAGTGAGTGTGAACTGCATGTTAGCATTCAAGTGATGTGATCCAATGGGACTAGAACCCACACTACAATCGCCCAGTCATGTTACTTGGCGCTGGCTTAGGTCGCCGACCGCCAATCGCACGAATTTCTATTCCGTCATAGAGAAATTGCCGGAAAGTGGTTGGTATCGTCACTGCTTGAGAGCTACCAAAGTCATTCCTGGCATTCGCCAAGCCCCCAGCAACCCTCAGCGACCGCAGCTCGAATGAAGATTCTATCTCTCTCTCTATTTTCTATAATTTCTTTGAAGTTTGCGGGAAAATGACTATCATTGTTATCGGGACAATGCTTACCTTTTAATGAGCCGGCCATTTATTATGTCTTTATGGCTCATTTAAGCAAAGACGATTAAAACCAGAGCGCTCGCTTCTCACTAGTTGCATCAAACGAGGATATATGACATTATTGACGATGAGCGCGCCCACAGGCGGTGCTCCGAAGCGCGTCTCCGTGACGTCGGCTTAGGGATTCTCGCATCCGCCGTCTGCTCCACTCGGGCTCGCTCTCCATGCTGTTTCTTCGCGCTCGGTCGACTTTGGTGCTTGTGCGCACCAGATTTTGCGTGTGCGTAACGTTTTATCATAAGATGAGACTGGAAATTGCGTACACTAGCTCAGGGTGTGATTTAAAGTACAGTTTCTTATATTGCTACGGAAAAAACATTGCTGGCGTCGCCCCATCCTTTGTGAAGCCGGTATTGTGCGGAGCGCGAAGACTCGGAGCTACGCGTCAGCTTCTCTGTCGAGCAATCTTTGGGCAAAAGGGAACGGCCAGCTGCTACTTACCGACAACAACGAAAATGCAGGAACAAAACAAATTGGAGGCCTGGGGGTTGTCGGCTTTGGCAGAAGGCATTACGATTCCCGGTAATCATATGTAAGGAGATGGAAAAACAGTTTTGTAACCTTGCCGAATTATTGCATCACATCACCTTCGGTTGTCATGGCATGAGACTATGCCGACGTGCGCTATGGGGCGGAAAAAATGTAGATCGAGTTACAAATACCCTACTGGGTGTGTAGGCGCCTGCTGATTTTATGCAGGCTTTTAACCAGTATGCAGGTTGATTGACCAAAACGTTAGCAGTTGAGCGCGATATTAATGACGTGGTCGGTTCAAGCTCGGAGACTGTGCTCGGTACAGGCACGGGCGCCATAACCGCTTCATCCACAAAGTCATCGTGGTCTCGCTCTCATATTTGTAGGTGCAAACGAAATCATAGGGATTTAGTAACGACACACCAATTGTCCATTGCTGCTTTTATGTCCTTATAAAAAGTCAGTACGGAGTCTAAAAAGTCAGTACGGGGAGGAGCTACGGCTGGTCTAGTCGTTTTCACCATATCTGCAGATGCGCCGCCATAATATGTTTCCGCCATAACACGCACCGCACGCACGTCCACGCGCAAACACCAGACACACACACGCACACACACACACACACACACACACACACACACACACACACACACACACACACACACACACACACACACACACACACACACACACACACACACACACAAAGTCCGTATGCGGTTAGAGTAACACAAATAGAGTAACAATGTTTGTTGAGACCTCGAGGGGTATTTACGGCACATTGCCACAGCCACATCTATCCCACATTCAGATATGTTGTTATAGTAAAAGTGCACTTAAGAGAGCAAGAGTAATTTTCTTCAATTCATGGAACGTCATCCCGAGTAGGCCGGGATTAGTTCTCTACCCCTGAAAGGGTTCGTAAACAATAAAAAGCGGCTTGCAAATACTCATCGGTTTCTATTCTTGCTATACTGGAAACCGGCACATATACTATATATTGCGTTCGTTAGCGAGTATATCAAGTCTTGAACCCCGTAATCATGTCATAAACGTTCGAGTTGACAATCAGTTCGGTATGAAAACGATGGTTGCGATACAAATTCGGGGCACAAAAGCCGCCTTCGAGTTCTCAGGAAAAAGTTGTCTGCGCCGTTTTGCGGTGGCGTAGCACACACCTTCTTGTTGAATTTGCATGTGAATTAAGAACGCACGCTGCGGATATGCACCTTATTGCATGCAGCCTTAACAAAAGCGAATTTGTTAAGAAGTGATTCCATGTTATACAGCCTGAAGAAAATATCCACACGAACTTTCTGAGCCTCTCAAACATACCCAAGCCTCCTGATAATACGTCTGTGACGGTGCAGAATAATTGAAGCGATTAGCTTTAAAAAAATTTATCTGACACAAGTCAACAATAACTAAACAAACAAAAGACAGCCGTTTTATTTTTTGTGTGTGATGCGCGTGTAGGGGCCCGCTGCTTGGTTCGGTAGCATTACAGGCTGTTGAGTCTTCGTAAGAGAATTTCAAAACTATTCTGGGGAAGCCCGCGAATTTTGAATACTTATGGAGGAGCTCTGTGCACTGAACCTCGCAAATAAGATATAGAAAAGACGAGTTACTCACGATCTTGTGACCGATGCTCTTAAAAAAAATGGCTCCAATCTACGCTGTGAAGGTGGTTCGAAAGCAAAGCTTTAAACGACAACCACAACAATTACCCATGCGACGTTACTTGAATTCACACACGTAGCTCTACGAAGAGCGAAACCAGAGATTCGGCCAGCCGTTCCCTTGAATTCGCAGGGGCGGCGTCCCGACCGCCGTAGCGTCGGCCACGGCCGGACTAGAGCGGCGGACGCCGTCGGTGTAGCCCAGCCGTGGGTCGGCAGAAAGACAACGCAGACTAGCGTCTATCGAAGGGTGAGGCAGCGGAACCTAGCCCATCCTTATGGGCTAGCTCGGTGCAACACCACCACGCGACACAAGCACAGACACCGAAACAATTCGGCATGTCAGCTTAGTGATCCCCATTTATACCGATTTAAACTGGTTAGTTTAGCAGGTTTGAGAATTGCGATAAAGCTGAGGGAACTCTCATAATCCCTGTTTATCAGAACCAGTTGCTCCTTTCGCCTTTTTCAATACCTGTTAAAACACAGCCGCATTGGTAGCGTTTCTCTAGCGGCCAGATGGCTGTACGTGGTCTCTACATTTCGTTTTCCCGCCCTGCAAACCAATCCTTAGCGTATCTTTGCCTTCCTACCACTTAATTCCGTCGAGTCCGGGTTACCCAGGAGGTGCTGTCGTACACGTTAATCAAGCCGTGCGAAGGAAGCGCTCAATGGACGCAAAGCTGCGCACAACAGGCCCAAAACAACCGTCGCTAAAGCAGACGACAAAGCCGACGGAATGGTCCCCGCCGTCGCACCCTTCGGCGCCCAGGGAACGCTGGGTAATAGCGCGCGTTTCGCCGCCCCATTACACTCTGCTCCGTGAGTAAAAACCGCCCTCCCCCTCTTCAGCCGCGTTAGGAGTTTCTTGTCCCTCACGCCGCGAAGGAAGCCATTGGCTGGTAGAGGTATAAAACTTTGCTTTAAAATTTTCTCTCTCTCCTCGTGTGTTGCAAACTTGTGCGGGATACAACTTGAAATTATTCAGAGGTGTCAGAAGCTGGCAAAATAACTGAATTACTGGAAATACGCTTTTTAATGCACTTAACCATGAAAACTGGCGATTTCTACCGCAGGCAATGCTGCCCCTCACAAGCGTAGTGTAGCAGACGGCGGCGGCGCAAGTCCCCAAGCTGACATCAGGAGCAAGGGGGCACCACTCAAATATATCACCGCCAATACAGATGGTAAGTAGAGATGATATACTAACCAATCCCCTCTTAGTACTAACCAATCCCCTCGCCTAAGAAGAACACGGGTGCGCACGAAGCTTGTCTCGAGTCAGTATATTTCTGTCGTTTCTGTGTGTCATTAATGTCGTTTTGTCGTGAATGTCGATTTCTGTCGTCGTTAATCAAGGTGTTTGCTAATAATCGTGTTTTCAATTGATATTCAGTTGTTTTCGCCGCACGGACGAAATATAAATTCGATTTTGTGTCGGGAAACTTGTCGACACTGAAATACGAGCGTGTCTCTGCTGGTCTTCCATCATTGCCCTTCAGAAGATTTTTGGTGACGAGGAAAATTTTACGATTGTTAAACTGACGATGTTAGATAACCCCAAATGTGCATTTTACTTTGATAATGCGTTTTACAGCTACTTTACAAACACACCGCTATCGTCCCTACCTTTCCTAACCTACTTTGTAGCGCTGTATGGGAACAATCTGCAGCATTTGCACTTGTTTTACCTAGTGGAGTCCATTGACGTAGTCCAGCGCGTGAATGCAAGTGGTTGATTACTAGAACAAATTAGTAGAAACACTTTTGAGTACGAGTGAATATGAGTGAAGATTGAGTGCGAGTATTTGTGAGTACACATTGAGTATGAGTACTCGTGAGTATTACATGACTTAGTACGATTGAGCACAGACTGAGTTCGAATACTCGTGAGCACAGATTGTGTACGAAGTACTCATGAGTACAGATGAGTTGAGTACAAGTACAGATTGAGTACAAATACTCGTGACTACAGATTTAATTTGAGTACGATCAAGTGAGTACAGATTGAGTGTGAGTACAAGTCAGTACAGACGAGTTGAGTACGAGTGAGTACAGATTTAGTACGAGTACTCGCGCGGCCATGTGAGTTTGAGTACAGGTGAGTACAATTACAAGTGATTTCTTGATGACTTAGTACGAGTGATTTTGAGTGCCGATGAAATTTTTGAGTCTTAGTTCAGCGTGAAAAAAATAGTGTGATTGAGTTTGAGTGACATTCTAGTTCTTTCAGTTTTGCCGACCTATGCATACACCACGTAAGAAATCACCCCTCATCACATGAAGAATGCCCTCATCACCCCACCTCATACAGATTCACTTCCGCTGGCGTGTCTGCTGCTCATGCCTATAGGTTTATCGGCAACTTCAGAAACAGCCGCTCATCTCCCGGCATGCAGCGCAGCCTATCGACGGCAGCGTCCGTGCCAACGACGATGCGGTAAAAGCGACACGAGTCCACAGCACACCCATTTGAAATTAGCCGCTCATATCCCTGCGTGCAGTGCGGCCTAGCAATGGCGGTGCCCCTGGCAACGACGCACCGCAAGAATCACCTCCAACGCTTTGCGTATTACCCCTTTCAGCCCAGCCCTGCTTTTTTAAATTTTTGGTGGAACAGTGTTTTCTGTGTGTTTTGTTAAATTTGGGGGGTCCGATAAGCCCCCAAACCAAAATTAGAGATGGAAGGAAAAGTAATTACAATTTATTAATAAGACAATTACATAGGACATCCGGCAATCAAAATTTTATATCGAGCAGAGACATCACTCCTGCATATTTTCCTAAACTCTATGACTACATGAACCAACAAACAAAAAATCAGCTCGTAATGCACGCATGTATAGATTTACAAGCTTGGAAATAAAACTGTGGCCGCCATTTTTTTCACCCTTAATGTCGTAATTTCGTCTTCACCGGAGATTCTTCTTCTTCGTAGCGTGGAGCCGCACTAAAATGAAACAATAGTGATATCTATCGCAAAAGGCATCAATGAAGAACAACTCCTCAGAAAAATAGCAGTTTTGTTTAGTTTCTATGGGCTAGAGGACCTTTTATGTGATGGCGTCAATTGACACCACCAGGGCCGAAAGGGAATAGTGTCTCGGATTGGCGCAACCGGCTAGACGTCGGTTTCATAAAGCGAGGAACCCCGGTCCGCGTTGGACCACGGGAAGCCTTTTCTTTTTTTCTTTTTTTGTTCTCGAGGCGCTTGGTTTTTCAAACCCCATCATGAACTTCCACGACACAAGTCAGTAAATACAAGCCCTGCTTGCAGAACTATGTGGTAGGAGAACCGGCATCAGGGAATGCAGTTTAATGGGTGAAATGGGACAGTGATGGGCCCATAGAAATGGAATTTTCTTTCGAACATTCGTGAATAAGTCAGAGACTATAGTTCCCTCAAATTTTAAAATGTAAGTCTGGGAAACATGCTATCCATCAATGCACGCTCTAATCACTCTCGCATCAGCGGGACTCCGGTGAGACCATCTCGTGAGTTTCTGCTTTAATTCCTTAATATACGCCTTTTGGGAGTCGGTGACAATTCTTCCTACGTTGGGCTGCGCGAGCGCCAGCGCTATTGCGGCCTCTTCTGCCACCTCCGGAAAAGAAGTCTTAATGGAGCTGTAGAAAAGGGTGGGTGTCTCTTGCGGTACTAGGTATTCTCAACAGTAAATGCGACGTATCTGAAAGGAAATTTGAATTGATATGGACGCCGGCTCACTCTGGGCTGGAGGGCAACGAACTTGCCCACCAGTTCGCCCGAGAGATGGAACACCGGGTAGAGGAAGGTGAGCCACAGTCCATAATTAGTTATAAAGACATTACGAAACACTACAGGACGGAGACGCGACGTTACCCCGATCCTCACAAATCGCTTAGCAGAGAACAGCAAGTGATTTACAGGCAGATGCAAGCAGGATCCTTCCCGCACCCTTACCTTCAAAACAAGATGTACCCGGAAAGGTACGACAAGGAATGCAATTTCTGCAAGATTCAGTTAGGCACGCTCCAACACGTCATTGGAGTATGCGATTTCTACAAGCCAATCCCCCTACCTCTTACCTTTCCCACTACCCCACCCCATCCATCATCCACCCTTACCGAGCGATGGGAGACCTTGTTAACCAGCCCCGCCCTGGAAGACCAGCTCGTCCTGATCTCCAGTGGCCAGGCGGCTAGAGAAGCATATGGGTCCCGTGAAGAGGGAACCACTTCCATCGACGGCGTCTAAGAAGACGTCGTCGTAGCTCGGTTCAATAAAAGTTGTTTCTCTCTCTCTCTCTTCTTAATATACTTGTGAAGGGGTGCATGGCGGAAAGAGGACAAAACAAAAGCGAACACAAACCCTGAGAGATTGACTGTGCACCCTGCTTTTGGGGAATGATATTCAGGGAACAAAAAAGGGGGGTGAGGAAAGCGGAAGTAGGATCGGAAACGCGCTAGTCTTCATAGCATTTTCCGTGGGCACTATAGAGGTTAGTCTATGCCTGTATTCTTGATTAGTGGTTAAAGCTTACACGGGAATGAGCCAACCATAGCAGGCAGCGATTGTTATGGGAAAAGATTGAATGCAAAACATAGTACACCGGAATAAAACAAGAAGTCATGCACCCCTCCGTATAACGACGACGATGTTTGAACGCGAAGCTTTCTCACGAGGGCTTCTTTGGTTTGATTGATTATGATGGATTGATTATGAAGCTTAACGCGGCGACTCTCCGCAGGCGATGAAGTGAATTAATTTTGCCTGGGGATTTTTACGTGCGCGTGGGGATCGGGGGATCTTTAACGTGGGGATCTTTAAAATCTCAAACACACGGACGTTTTCGCTTTTTGCCACCACCGGTAATGAGGATCTTGGTTGTTTACTTTGGACTTTGTACAGGCGTGAACTTTGACTCGTGTAGCTTTCACTTTTCCTAGCGTGCAGTTTGTATTTTTATCGCACCGGCTTTGAGTTTGCCACTGGCCATTCCATTTGGCGAGCTTCGCGTTTTCGCCGTCGTTAACGGGGCGGGTTTTTTCGGTTTATTTTTGCACGTCCATGAACCACTGAGTAGCGGAATAGGAATGTCTCAAAAGAGTAAACCAGTCAGGTGCTTGCCTCTTTTGAGCCATTCCGATTCCGCTACTCAGTGGTCATCTTTTGAACGGTTGTGTGTGCCTGCCTAAATATTAATGTATTTGTGCTTCTCCTAACTTCAGTGCATTCTTTTGTTTGCTTTACTATGTAGTCCTCGTACTGGTACGCCTGAGCGTATTCTCCCATGTAATAAAGAAAAAATATCGGAATGGCTCACAAAGATAGACGTAGGTTTCATGGCGCGAAGAACCCAGATTCGAATCCCACTTCGGGAAGCGTTTTTTTTTTTTCTTTTGCTCCACCCACGGAGTCGTGGACTGAAGACACCCCTCGCTGGACCTGAGTGACCGCAATCACAGTGGATAAGATAAGCTAGGTTTGTTTTTCTTCTCCTCCGCCTCCTCATTTTACCCACGATCATCATCATCGTTAGAGAAAGTTGGCTTCCGTGCAGTGCGTTTTTACGTGACATACGCCACCCGTGAGAATAAAAGCTTGGTTATAAAATATATTTAAGGGGACCATGAAGAAAAATTTAAGTTTTTTTCGCTCAAAATAGTGCTTTGTACCGATAAAAATGATACAAATTTTATCGCAACATCCAACAAAAATAATACCGTGTTTTCACGCGTATAACCCGCCCCTGCATATAATCTGCACCCCCACTTTCAGCCCACCGGAAAATAAAAAAATCCTCGCAATTTGTCTGCACATTTGATAAAGCATAGGCTGCCCCAAAGCTACTGCTCAAGCAACACATAACATACATATAGACAGAAAATCGCATATTTAGCAAGGTAGCAATACCACTGACTCAAGCAACACATAAAACATACGATTGATTGATATACGCAACGCAGGCGATGAAGTGGAGATTAATTTTACCTGGGGATCTTCATCGTGCGCCGAAACCTCGTGCACACAGCCGTTTTTGCTTTTCGCCTCCATATCGAAACCTCGTGCTCAGCAGCGCAACGCCTTAGCCACTGAGCACCGCGGCGGGTATTGTATGTTTTGCGTAATCGCATGGAAAGTCACTGCGTAAGCTTTCGGCACACCGCACTGTGAAGCTGGACTAAAGAAAAAAAATTGGCCGCGTATTGCAAATGTCGTCAAAAGACGATAGTCTTTATCGGCTATTGCGAAGTAAATGCCTCCCTTCGCTGCCGCTCACCTCTCATGTTGTTCCTCTTGCGTCGCGCTCCCAAGGTAAAGACGCCTTGTCGCGTTTGCTCCAAATCGTTTTGTACGGCGGAGACGCGCGTCGAAGCGCCCTACTTCAACGTTTATGCCATGCAAGAAGGAACCTATCTAGTCGTAAGTTGATTTCTTAAAATGGCGCCAGAAGTGGCGCGGGCGACAGTAGGTAGCGAAGCTTTTTTTTCAGTTGATGAAGTATTTAATTTCGCAAAAGCAAGCGAACACTGCAAAATCACTTCGCTGTCTCATACGTAATGTCTTGTTCTTCTTCAACAATGTTGACAAGTATGAACCTTACACCGGATAGACGGGTAGATTTGCTGTGACTGCAGAATCGAGTCACAGACAGACAACGGACAGCGACATACAGACAGACCAAAATATAAAAACCCGCGTATTATCCCCACCCCTATTTTGCCTTTGAAATTTTCGCGTTCTTGGTGCGCGTTATACGCGCGAAAATACGGTATATTGAGGAAACCAGATCAAGCTGGGGCGACTCCACGGCCGTTTTCCGGCTACATTTTATGACGTCACGCAATCTTATTCGAATGATTGGCGACCGGCGACCGAAGCCACTACCAAGAAACATGACTGGCCGATTGTAGTAGGGATTGTACTTCCGTATGATCGTATCTCTCAAATGTTAACGGGCAGTTAAAACACTGATAAGTATGTTCTCAGAGCCGGCAATATTCCGTTCCGCCCGCCCATAATATACGCCGCTGCGGCGCGAAATCTTTCATTTCTGTATTCCTTGCGTTTTATCGCTTTAAAAAAGTCTTTCGCGGCTAGAATGGAGCAGAGGGAGTTACCAAAGGCCAGTTCTTTGTATGCGAACAAAGTTTTATTTATTTATTTATTTATTTATTTATTTATTTATTTATTTATTTATTTATTTATTTATTTATTTATTTATTTATTTATTTATTTGTGAGTCCTTCCGGGTTGTTACAGGGTGGGAAGGCGATGCAAGGTTCACACAAATAATGCATTCATTTTTTTACGAAGGCCTTAACCATATTGTTAATATGAAATACACATGGGTTCAAGTTCTCCACTCAACGATTTGTTTTGCACTGAAAGAGTGCGTAAAGACATCCACTCTAGGCACGTAAGGCATAATTACATAAGCGTGATTAGTTCGCGGCGAAACTCTTCCAGGAGACTTTAAGTACAAATTGTAGGGACTTAAGTTAAGCCTATTGTTATAAATTTGATATAAAAGAGACCAAGGACTAGGGCCCAAGAAAGCGGTATTTCCACACTTCTTATCCGCCTTCGTATGGACTTCGTGTGCTCAGCAGGGAGGGTCCACAATCAAAACGCGTTTTTTCATTCGTGGCGCAATTAGCGCCCTCACACAAAAACGGCTACACTACCCTCACGAATAACTCTTCACCACTGTAGCTTTGTGACGTCAAAAATTGTCGTTCGCGAAACAGTATAGTACGACCACGCTCGTTTTTTTTTTTTTTTTTTTTCACACTAGCCGCTTTTTTCTTCGTTTATAGGCAGCCGCTGATGCCATGAGCGTTATAGCTGTGTTCACCAACCTATTACAACCCATTTGAGCGTTTTAGTGTCCCTTTAAGCGCCACAGGAGCGCTGAAAGAATCAACAAAAGACTTCAGAGTCGCTTTAAAAGCTATTCAATTTGAACGAGATCACTTTCGAACGCTTTCCCCCAGCCCCCAAGAAAAATGTCCGCAAGTATTTCGGGGGTCATCTTGTTAAATTATGCCCCGCTTATTTTCCGGGTTGTACTACCTCCCCTCAGCTTGAAGACCCATCAAAGTGTAGGCCCACTTCAACGCTAAGCTGTGAATATTGCAGAGATACAGCGGCCATTCTGCTGTACTTGTTTGAGAGCTGTATAGCGCCCGTTCCGAGAAACTTCCTCCGTTATATATATATATATATATATATATATATATATATATATATATATATATTATAGAGAGAGAGAGAGAGAGAGAGAGAGAGAGAAAATATTGGGCCAGCGGCGCAACAGCGGACTTCATTTCGCTAAAACACACCGGTCGGGGCAAGCGCAAGGCGCGCTGCTTACTCCGCAAAGCATGTTCCCGGTAAGTGGCATGCACCGCTGCGCCCCTTCAACGGGAAGCCGCTGCGTACCGCCGTCGAACCCTAAAGCACGTGAAATCTTAATGCTCTCTCAGCGCGCCCTTCAACCACGCACTTCGCTTTTTCTTTTTGTTTGCTTACGTTTCTAGCACCCGTTGTTCGCGCGCGAGCTCTTAAGCTAGTTTTGTTCAACGGTCTTTTCTTTATTTTCGTTTGTCAGCTTCTTGTTTTGTTTTGTTTTTCTGGTGCGAACCCACCCCACACCCAATAATGCCCCTTCCGACGATCTTGATGTGCGTAGAAGCACCGAAAAAAAAATGGCCCCACGGTAGCAATTTCATTCGGTGTGGAAGAAGTGCTTCTGGTAATTTCACAACAGCGTTACTGCAACACCGCAGTCCATCCGTGAAAGACAGTTTTTACGCTTTCTTTTTTGCTGCTCCTGTTTTTAAGGAGAAAAGGCCTTACGTGCACCCTGAGGGCTAAATATCCGGTGATGTGACCCCCGCATGGCTTTCGAATTTAAGGTTGGGAAGAGAAGAAATACAGCACGAAAATTCAAAGCCCCTTTGGTATGAGAGAAACGGTTAAAATGCGAAGCCTACTCCCATGCAACCTTAGTCAAAGTCATAGTCCAAGTCCAAAATACAAAACTGCCTGACCTTGTCGGAATGACGCAATCGAATATCGAATAGGCGTCGGTTTCATAACGCGATGGACCAGAGGTTCTGTTCCGACCAGGGGAAGATGTTTTTTTTTCTTAAAACGCTTGATGTGCGTTCGCTTAACAAAATAATCGTTTTGTGAAACTCATTGTTAAAAGTCGTTGCTTTTTTTGTAGCGCATTTTTTTTTTTCGGATGCCGACGCGATCAATGAGCCATTGAAGGCTGCGCTTTAAAAACACAAAACACCCTCATGTCTTCACGAGCGCGCGTCACTCGTGGCTCCGTAGCGACATAGGGGGTCTTCTGTCTTTCTGGCGTTCGCCAAAGCTGTCGGACTGACTCGCGCTGTGTTTTCGGAGGGAAGGTGCTTGGACTTCGTGTGTACGGCCAGTTTCTAGGTCAGTTAAGCGCGGCCAACCACACAAGCACACCAACAATGCCTGAATGCAGTAGACGTATTCTGGAGGAGGGGGAGGAGGAGGAGGAGGAGGAGGAGGAAGAGGGGGGAGGGGGGAGGGGAGGTGGGTGATGATAAGGAGAAGTCGGCCTGGCAGCGAGCTCGGCTTCCTAATTTTCTATGGACATGACAGAGACGAAAATGGGTGAAACAAACGAAGGCAAAAAACAAACGCACACAAACACTCACCAACGCAGATAAGCACACGGAAACTGATAGACGAGGAAAGGCACACACAACACACCAACAGTAGTAAAGTTAAGAGAAACGTTCACAGGCGTTGTGCGTTTTGGTTACTCAAGATCTAAAGCTTTCCCGGCCGCTTTCTAAAGGTTCTTAAAGCTTCCTAAAGCTTCCCGGTCGCTGCCCACTTTCCTCGTCTTAATCGTAGATTACTACGTTCCTGGATATTTTCAACCTATTCAGAGAGTATTTATAACCAGCCGTACTTTCAGCACATGAAAAAAAAGTACTTTCAATGTTCAGTAAAAATTTGGAGATTACATTTTTACTGCGTTTCTAATACATCTAAAAAAATTGGCCCATCTTGCACTAGTGGTACAAGGCTGGAGAAACAGCAGAGCTGCTGGCCCCTCTCCCTTCGTCGGAGACCCGGTTGTTGCACCTCATATGGGTTTCCAAACGTGCCGCTGAACATTTTCCATAACTGGCAGCCTGCCCGGATCGTTTTGTCCGCAGCCTTTTACATCTCTCCCAAAGTGCACCGCGTTAGATCGCGCTAGAACCAGCGGCAACCGGCTTCGCGAACTCGGCGCCCCTGCTGTCCGCATCAGGCGCGAATGCACGTGAACGGGCGAAGAGAACAGCACGCGAGAGATCCCGCCACGAACGCAAGACAGAGTGTTCTCGAAGGTCCAGCTGCCCGATGCCGGGTGCTCCTCACGAGGCGCATGCTCACGTGCGCTCGGTATTTTTTGTATTTTTGTGAGGGTCCTCACCTGGCGCAAGCAAACGTGCAAGCCTGGACGACGCAGAGCGCTCCTCGCGAAGCGCACGCTCACTTGCGCTCGGCTGGGCTGAATTTTTTGATAACGCACCACACCGGCACTAAAACCTTTTTAGCGGCCACTTCGTCATCGACAGCAAGCGCCCACCATCATCATCATTGGCTGCTGCCTCCATGGTCAGCAGCGCTATAGTAGTTCACTATAAGCAGCGCTACACTGTAGCAGCGCGTGGCCTCGACACGCAGGACGAGCCACGTGCCGGAGAAGATATCGGCCGTATTGTACGGCCGTATTGTACGGGCTCGGCCGTATTGTACGGGCGCTCCTCGGGTCGCCGGACTCATGCTGCCATCGAAACCCATCTGAAAATAAATGTAGGGTCAGGCCTGCACAACCACATAGGCGCCTACAGCTTAAACAGCGCTGCTGTTAATATGCAAAGCATATTTGAAGTGCACTTCAAATATGCTGGGTCGTATGTAAATGTATTACTTTCGCTGCGGGATATCTGACAGAATTGGTGATGTCTTCCCGAGGCCACAAAGCGTCCCACCCGCAGAACACTTATGTCGTGAAATTGAGTCACTCTGCGGTTTACCTGCGCAACGCGGTTCGCGAACTGCCAGTGGGGGCTGTGGCCGTACTTCTCTGGAAGTTCGACGTTCCGTGAATATACAGTTACAATATAGCATATTTACTTGAGTAATGATCACACTCTTTTGTCGGAAAATGTGATGCAAATTTAGGGGTGCGTTCATTACGCGGGGTAAATTTTTCGCGAAAAAATTTTGAGCAGGGAAAACGCAAGCAAGTTGTGGGTCAACATTTTTACGAGAGGTCTCATGAACATAATAAAAAAAATAAACGAAAGCGTAATAAAACTTCCGCACACTGCGGCCAGCCGCTTTACAAGGTGACGCAAAATGCAGTGTTTTCAATAATTAGGGAACGCACCGGAACGAGTTTGCGGCGAGGTGACAACATTTCGGTGAATAAGTGGCTGCAACTGTCGCAGTATGGGGCATCAAATCAACATGGCTGCCGAAGCAGCAACTTGAGCGCTTTGATTTTCTTTTTCTTGTGAGTACATTATGTGCCTATAGTGAGAGTTTCTTCCTCATCAATACTGATCGTATGCTTGCCGATATCGCTAATACCGGCAAGTCTGCCTCAATAATGTAGCCACGTCCCCTTTGAAAGACAGGAAACTGAGGTAAGCACGACCATCATCAGCTAGACTTGGCACACAACACATGTGGCTGCGTTCAGGGTGCGTTCATTGCGCGGGAAATTAATAAATTCGGGCTTGGACGACAAACTTCAGGTGGGGGGGGGGGGGGGGGCGTTACGCGGATGCGATCATTATGCGAGTAAATACGGTAGGTAAGGAGGGACACAGTTTTAAAAGACGACATCTTTCTTGGCCTACCTCCACTCGAAAATTTTTGTCTGTCTGTCTGCACCTGTCTGCACCTGCCCGCCCGTCGGTTGGTCCGCCCGCCCGTCGGTTGGTCCGTCCGCCCGCCCGCCCGTCCGTCCGTCTGTCCGTCTGTCTGTCTGTCTGTCTGTCTGTCTGTCTGTCTGTCTGTTCCTCCGTCCTTCCGTCTGTCTGTTCATTCGCCCTTCCATCTGTCTGTTCATCCGTCCGTCTGTCTGTCTGTCTGTCTGTCTGTCTCACTCGAATGAGACGCTTGGCCAAACGGAAAGGATGCTCGGCCGTGAAGTAGGTATAGCCAGGACATTTCCTGTCTAGTGAAACTCCATTACGTTACTTTTATTGATCTTTGCACCATTGGCCATTTTCTAAGCCGTCTTTGTGAGATAGAAACCGGATATTTCCCCGCCTGGGTCTCCTTAAAGGGACACTGAAGTGAATTTGTCAAGCTCCCGTTTTTGCTTGCACTGCGTAGACTGTTTGCACACTTTTCTGTTTACGGTTGACAAATCGGTAATTATTTTACAAAGCGCGAAAGAAGAAAAACTACCATGCGCGGTTTGCGGCGGCCGCACCAACTAAGGCTGTGACGTGAGAGGAGGGGCGCCGGATTGACGTCCAAGGTTAGCAATCACACAAGTTTCGGTTTCGGTTTTGTTCTGTAAAACATAACCAATGGCTTTGTTGGATGGGCATTCTCAATATCCGTAATCATCGTACCGCGCTTCTGCCTGTTTGTCCAAGATAAGCCTCCCAGGACGGCTTGTAGTCGTAGCATTCACTAGCCGAGACCTACGCAGTGCATGAACGCCCTCCGCGTACCCGCAGACGCCCCAAATGTCATGCGCTTTTCCCCCATATTTGGAGCTTGCCTCCCTCATGCCTGTATCGTAAAAAGCGTGTTTCGTACCAGGCCAAGGGTCTGTTCATTTGGCCTGTGCCCACTGCCTGCAAGCAGTCGGTGCTTATGGCAACAGCACGCCAACGAGAACTCGCTAGCGCGCCAGTCCAGCCTGCGCGCGTTTTGTGAACTAGTTCGTGTAGCCATGACGTTGCGGCCCCAAAAAGGTGAACTCAATATAGAAAACATCGGGCGGAAAACAAAAAAGTTAACTTACAAAACAAAAGAAGAAGCACGTACCCGCGGGGTTCGAACTCGTGACTCGCAAAACATTTACGGTGAATTCCTAGCGCCCCAGACTGCTAGGCTACGGAGCGGGACGCGAAAGCTTTGCTAATATAGGGTATATATTGTACAACCGTTTACACTTTATTAGTTTGGGCATTTCAAGCCGCTTAGGTGACTATTTGTTGTACTGCGATCGTGCAGTAAGCGTCGCCCGAGTTTCCACAGTAGCTCACGTCTAGCAATTGCATTTCGTAGACGGAAAAGCGTTCGCAGATGCGTAGTCGTGCTGCTGCCCGCTGTGCTTGTTCGCCCAGCGCAAAAAAGTGCTTCCCGCGCCCTAGTTTTACGCTGTACGGTAAAAATATCAGTTGATTTTATTTGCTTAGTACCTATATTGACTTCGCTGACTCTTCTCCCGCCTTCAAGAGGCCTTATATTTCCTACTGGCGTACCAGTCAGCGAAGCGTCGCATGTGCAGCGCTTGTGTGAAGCGACCTTGACTTGGAGCTAGATACAGTGTACAAAAAAACCAAGTAAAGAAAGGCAACATTCTTCCATTCACAAACGTGTCCTGGCTTCGTTTCAACTAAGCGAACGAATTGCGACCAAGCAATTTTTTTTAACCCTCCTGATTGCGACGACCCGCCGGCGGCCGGCGGACGAAACGCTGGGCCGACGGACTCTGTCGGCCGGGGAGCCGTGCAGTTAGCGCAGCCGTGGCGCAGCCAATTGCCAGCTCATCCCCTCCTGACGTCACACGAAACGCCACAGAAAATGGGCGAGCGTAAAGAGAGGAGGACAGCGTTTTCGAATTAGTTTTTTCTACTAAATAAAATCGCGTAAACGCGCCTAGAGTGGTCGAAACATTGCCTGGGACTCCGGACTACAATTTGCGCTAGTAATCCCGCAATGTTTACATATCACTTCAGTGTCCCTTTAATGATTCCGCATTAAAAGTCACTTTTGCTGTGCAGTCACCCTAACGGGGTAGGGAAATTTGGGTAGCGGTTACATCTACACTAAGATGCACTTAGATGCACTTAGCTCATGGTGTCGGTTATCGTTAACGGCAAACAATTTTATTTGTAACAACAACGTTTCCTTTTCCGACAATAAGACACAAATATTCAGCACTGGCGAAGGCGTCATACAGAATTATTGCACACCTATGGGGGAAAAAACATTAGTGGTAGCTCCTCTGGAATTCCTATATCGCTGAGTCATCACAGCATGAGAATGTTTTCTGTCCGCTTTCTTATGCAGTTACCTGGAATAGGCGAGATATCGGGGCAGCCCTACGGTATATATAAAGCCAGGTGTTAACCGAGGTAGCTTGTGATCGTCGACTCAGCTCTCTGATAAAACACAAGCATGCAAAACAACGAACGGGGCTTTACGGACGCTGTTATTAGTCCTAGACAGTGTTTACCAAACCTATTCGGTCAGTCTTAATTGAACAAACAGCGACTACAGCTTCCCCTCTACTGCACGCAAATCCCCAAAGACACGGGCATCTAATCGTACCTGAGCGTCACACTGGACTGCACGGTGAGAGAAAGGGGTAACAACACCTCCTAGGCCAGAAGGCCAGAAGAAAGCCTGCTTTGCTGGTTCGTCACTCGAAGTGCAGTCTACTGTTGCCAGAGACCACGCTTGATGCAAGCTAAGAAATATCGCCTTCAGAAGTTGCGGTGAGCAAATCGCCTGGTCGTTGTAAGGCGTCGTGAGCGAGGTGTGTGCTCCCTTCTTGCCTAGGGGTTGTTCGAAAGGCAGCGCGGTAAATATAAGCGCGCAGCCAAAGACGCCCCAACCACGAGCGGCCAGAAAGGCTTAGGGATCCAATTATAGGGAAGACGAGGAGGAGCAGTTCGCATCCCTAATCCAGTTTGGGCCAGCGACGGTTCCGGGGCCTTGTCTGCCGGCTCAACCTGCGCGTGCTACGCACCTTAGTGAAAATCTCATGCAATTGATTCAATATGCAAAAAAGAAAAATAAAGAGAAGGATAGCACGGTATTGTCATGTCTCTCCTGTGTTTTGTCTTTCTTATTTACAGCAAAAGCTTTCTTTGTGGCACCGATGGCGTACTGTCAAAAAACTAATGCGTTTCCCCATAGACCGGTTGGTCGACCGAAAAGCTGTGATATGATCTCTGGACACGGCGCTTGCGTGAAATCGGGCTTCTATTTTGCCACAAGGTTACTTGAAAATATCTAAAAGAGAACGGTTCTAGATAACACAATACACGCATCAATCCTGAAGGAGGCAATTATAATAGTATACCGTTATCTCGTAAACCATGCGTGGGTATACATTAAGATCGCTCGTAGATGCGTTAACTTAGTGCGCGAAAAATCGTCGCATGAGTTCGTTCTTCGTTTGCGATTTCGGTCTTTGAAGGTTTGACAATCTATTGGACGCACTTGTAGCGAAGCTTTTGACGCACTTTTGATGTGAGAAAGAACACGCGCTTCTCTAATCTTTCTTTACGAAGCGATGGTAAAGTTTAAAGGTGGTAAAGCGGTGGTAAATCAACAAGCAAAGTGTCGGCGGAACATTACTGTTTCCGTGTTCCTCGACATCGAGTCAGCGTATGACTGCGTCGAGCATGAAGCCATCCGCTCGGCGCTGAAGTGTTTAGGCATCAGGGGCCGCATGTAAGCATGGCTATAGGACTACCTCTCCGGTAGGTATCTGTACACGTCTACAAACAGCGGCGACTCGTCGCTACACCAGGTGACCCGAGGTGTTCCCCAGGGT
Organism: Haemaphysalis longicornis; assembly: GCA_013339765.2. Taxonomy (NCBI): domain Eukaryota; kingdom Metazoa; phylum Arthropoda; class Arachnida; order Ixodida; family Ixodidae; genus Haemaphysalis; species Haemaphysalis longicornis. Next base: position 62,413,337 of record CM023458.1, on the reverse strand, counting down.
GGGGTGCTGATCCCTACACTCTTTAACATTCCCATAGTTGGCCTGGAGATATGCGTGTCACAGTCGGTATAAATCTCTCTGTACGCCGACGACATCTGCATATGGAGTTCTGGCCGCAATAGGCGAGTGTTGCGGTCCAGTCTACAGCGAGAAGTTGATTCCGTTGCGGCATTTCTGGCAACTCGAGGATTAGTGATTTCATGGAACAAATGTGCTGCGATAGCCTTTACAAAGCGTGACCTTACGCGCTATGGCCTCACTGTTGGAGCGACCGAAATTCCATACGTCCCGACCCACAAGTTCTTGGTAGTAATAAATCACACATGGCGGCCTCATGTTCATCACCTAAAGGACAAGATTACTTAATGCGTCCGCATATTCCGCATGCACTCCACAAACACCGGCGGTTATTCCGTCAACTCTCTTCTCCGGCTATACAAAGCGCTTTGCGTTGGCCTGAATGTGTTACAGCATCCCTGCTTTGGTCCCTCTATCAAAAGAAACTGTCAAAGCGCTAGAGAGAATGCAAGCACATATCCTGCGGGTCTGCGTTGGCGTTCTAAAGACAACCTCTACCATCGGAACGCTGACAGAATGCAGGCAGCTCTCACCACTCGCTCTAAGCACGCAGAAATTGTTTCGTGTGAGTCTACGGATTGTGGCAAGACAGCGGGGCCACCCTCTAGCGACAAGCTGGGCCAAAGAAGTGCGTGAATTTCTGCCGAAGGTCTAAAAGAGCCTGCTTCTCCTGAGCACCCGCCCTGGATGTTCCTGCCCATACCGGTCACGACTACTGTGCCGGGTATCACGAGGAAGGAGCATATTCCGGCTCCCGCACTAAAGTTCTTCGCTCTGGACTACATTTCGCGGATATACAGAGACCACACTCATGTGTACACTGATAGGTTGGTATCGTCAACATCATCCACTATCGGAGTGTGAATAGCGTCGTCACGCACCACCATCAGTGCCATGCTCAGTCACAAAGCGTCAACTACGCCTACCGAACTTGCAGCTCTGAGGGTGGCTTTCGCTCATATCATCAAGCAACCCGCACGAGTGTGGGCCATCTTCACAGACTCAAGGGCTGCCTTTCAAAGTCTAGCGTCTTTTCCAAAAGACAAGCCTGTGTCCGACATACACGCTTTACATCTGCAAGCTCTACAAGCGCACCATCACATGGCAGTTCAATGGATTCCAGCCCATCGTGGGATAACTGGCAATGTGAAGGCGGACATGGCTGCATCCGTTGCGCATAACCATCATGCATCCGCAATATCCATATCATTCCCCAGGAAAGGTGCATCTGTCCTTGCATCCAGCGTGGCATGAAACATGCAGCGTACAGCCTGCGATGACGTATCCCGTCATTACGCGCCACTGTCTTCCATCGACCCCGACTGCAAATTCAAAATGCCACCAGGACTCTCCAAGCGGGTAGAAGCAATTCTACATCGCATGCGGTTGTATGTCGCATACACGAGCAACTTCCTCTTTAAAGAAACCATAAAGAGAAAAGACAAGTTTGGTTCATTCAAAAGATTGCCTCGTTAGAATCATACTGACACCACTTTTAACATAAACTTCGCTCAAATAAGCTACATCAGTAGGAAAAAAGGGAATGGCCATGCGACCCACTAGCTCATTTGCCGCAACAGAACCTATGATTTCATACCAGACAGCTCTGCGATTGGCGGAGGGCGGCAAAAGCAAACGCAAATTAAGCAGAGCGTATAAGCTTGCCGAACGAGCTACAGGCGCTTAAATTTAGGGCACATTCTTTTTAAATCCCTACGAATGGTGGGACAAACAGTGGAAGTTACGAAGACACACGTAAACATAGAAGTACCGATGCGTATACTGCTGTCGGTACTGCGCGCACTATGCTTGGTTTAGCTTCACAGAGGACTGCGGGGCTTTGGGGTTGTTTCAGACGACACTGGCCGATTGACGCAAGCGACGATGTCTTACGAGACCGTATTTGTCGAGCGAGCACCGTGTTTCACGAAACGATTGCCTCCATGAACAAAAGCAAGCCAGGTACAAATACGTTCACAAACAAACCTAAGGCAGAAAACGGTTTGCCCGCGGTGTGGTGGCGCCATCTAGGTGAACTAACGGTAAACAAGGCCCTGTGATGTCATTGCAGACAACGAAAGCGCACGATTTAGCGGGATATCAAAATTTTAGCTTAAATTAACTAATCTCTCAGTTAATAAAGCATTGTTTGCATTCGGACAAACGCTGGAGGCACTATAAAACCCGAAACCTTTCGAAAAACACAAACGTGTTTTCTCTTCATGGCTCCTTTAAGATAAAACAAGCTACGTCGCCACTCTGTCCACACTATGATGAGCGAGAAACCCTCCAGCACCTGCTCTGTGAATGTACTAGATTCAGTGCTGAAAGAGTGTCCCTAGCAGTGTCTTTGGGACTGCCGCTTTCCGTGGAAATGCAGCTAAAGGACGTTTTAGGACTATGGGCTTGTCGCCAAACGTGCATTACGGGCTACAAAAGCTCTAATAGAGTACCTGCAACACACAGGTCTAGTCCAGTCGCTGTGAATAACTCGCCGTTTCTGTGCGCATCACGTTCTTGAACATCATCGCCATCATATTCATCCCGTCATCAACTGGCGTAGTAAGTTAGGCATTTTAGCCCGGCTAACATCGCCAAACTTCGTTTAAGATCGTTCTCTCTCTCTCTTCTTCTCGATTTGCTTCTTCTTTGCCGTTATAAAAAGAAATATGGAGTAAAGGTCGTTGCGGCAGCGAAGAAGAAGCAAATCGGCTGCAGTCATGGATTTAAACCGACGTGATGGTTGCGAAAATTGCCTACAGCTTCACTACGTTCAATTCTCTTCAAGTTCAAGTGTGAGGCTCCTTCATTTTTTTTAACTTCTTAACCAAAAACGCCTATGCGATTTCAGTTGTGAATAATACACTTCAGACCGTAGCCACAGCCACTGCCCTCACCACGGACACCGCCATTGCAGAGGAAGCAGCAATAGCCATGGCAGCCACCACAACACAGAGCGACTACGTTACCATACTAACCGATTCTCAAGGAGCTTGCCGCAACTTCCTGCGAGGCACTCTCTCCCCAGCAGACCTCAATATTCTCAAAACCAAGACTCACCTACCTGACGTCTGCATCGTCTGGGCACCAAGTCATTCAAGCATAGTCGGCAATTAAGCGGCGCATACCGTGGCTCGAGAAGCAGTACACCGCGAGTTATCTTCGAGATGTTCTTTTCCCCGGGGCTTCTCCTCCAAGCCGCAGCAGCGCTGAGGATCTGACCCCGGGTATCCTCAACCGACAGACTCAGCCTTCGATACAAGAACTGTGCATTTATTTACAGCCCGGCGGGCGACTAAAAAACAGTACTCACGCGGAGCCCGAAGACGACGGGCCGAGCTCTCCTGCGCCCGGACCGCGTCTCTCTGTCTCATCTTCCCTTCCTCCTGCCTGCTGAGGGCCGGGGAAGAAGGAAAAGCCAGTCGTCTTTAGTCGGTGGCCATTCCATGTGGTGACGGTTAGGACATCCGGTGCGAGAAGGCGCGGCGTTCGTCGGAATGTGCGGCCTTCGAAAGCGCCGTGCAACACGTGCTTTCCATTTTCCGCGCTGCTCGCCCCAGGGCCCGCGCCAGTTCGTGCATCGTAGCGCCCGACACCTCCACCACCACTGTGAAACATAACTTCAGGAATGTTTCACACACGAAACACAGGCCACACACACTTTTGGCACGTGCACCATCGTTCCTTCAGTTGACGACACAACAATAGCACGGCCAGTGCCCCTTGACCCTGGCTACAGGTCACCATGACAAAGTAGCCACAATCCTCATCTAGCTCATTCAGAGCGAGCGGCCTTTATAAGGTGGTACGCACCGGCCGTCGTCGTCCGAAAACGCCCTTGCCATGCGCCGCACACCCTCACACAACAGTATCAGGGGGCCCTCTCCTCCTCGCTTTCTCGCTCGAGAAGGCACCACTGCCGGCTCGTCAGCATGCGTTGCAGCCACGCTGCACTCAGGTGAAGCTGACTGACGCAACAGTATCGGGATCCCCTCTCCTCCTCGCTTTCTCGCTCGAGAAGGGACCGCTGCTGGCTCGTCAGCATGCGTTGCAGCCAAGCTGCACTCAGGTGAAGCTGACTGACGCTTTCGCCTGTTTCTTGGCGAACCCTCGGGATCGGCCGCTTCTGCGCTCGGAGCGCCGTGCTGCCCTACGCACCGTTGGTCAGCGTAAGCAGCAGAGGGCTGCTTAGCGGTCACATTACCGCTGACACTGACTGCCTGTTCAGCTACGCCTGCAGTCCTACCTGCAACTGCCTGGGGCTGCATTATATAGGCAGCCGTACACTGATTTACACTTTCCTCTTTCAATTCGTAGGAGCTCCCCATGGCGATCACATTTTCGCGACATGACATTTGGGGATTTCCAGAAACAAAAGATGCAGTGTGCGCGACACAACTGCATCGGATTCCTCGCGCGATTCCCATCTTGCTGCATCATGCAAAGCAACTGGCCGCTCGCCCACGCTGCCGGAAAGCTCTTTGTCTGTGCACGGTGCGACGACGGGCTCACGCTCAACTGAAGCCAGCCTCAGCCCCTTCAGTACTGCTGCTTTAAGAACTGCATAGTTCTTCCGCTGCTCCCCCGAGAGTCCAGTTAGGCACCCTCTAGACCTCACGCTCAAGTAGGGAAGAATTACCCCTGCTCGACCATTTTTGCGGAACACAGTAGGAGTCTAGCCTGGCCTCGGCACAAGCGAACCAATCAAGCACAAGCGCTTCCTGGGAGGGCATATCTACGAGCACCCCTTGCAGCATGCTCATGCAATCTAATCTCCCATCCATCTCGCTGCACCCTTGTACTTGCTGCCCGATCGGTGAGACGGTGGCGTTGTTAGCGCTTCTCAAATGCTCACTCCTTAGGCGTTCCGCTGCTAACTCCGCCTCAGCGATCTTAAATTTCGCCTGCAGTAGGGCCATCTCGTCAGCGAAAGACATGGCTGACCTAATTCTGACGCTCGCTGCCTCGTCAGCCCTCACAGTCAGCTCCATCTCACCATACCTAGCTAACCGGCCCCCATTATCTCAGGGCTACTCATGCAGCACCCCCTACATGTCATGGTGAGCCACGCACCCAGGATCAAGTGAGGCACTGACCTGCATAGCTCGGTGCCTGTAGAGATGCCGCACCGGTGCAGATGGGGTATCCATTTATGCGCGGCTCCTTCCGCCGAGGTGTCCACCAAAGAAATCCCGCTGACTTCTCGCCTGCCGACAGCTCGCTGCTCCTGTCGCTCCACGCTCAATGGGCTGCTGATGCCTCCACTGACCGCTGGTCAAGCTGCTTCTCCGCCGCTCAGCATGCCGCAGAGATTCCCTCGGTCGCCGTTGAGAAGTCCGTTGAGTGCCTATCGAGCCACTTCTCCGCCAGGCTGGCGAGCTCGCTGCTCCCACCGATCTCGTTCAGCAGACCGTGATTTCTCCGCCTGCTCCGTCCGTCGAGGGCCCGTCTCACCCGCCGGCTGGCTGAGTCGTCGCTGTTGAAGATCCTGCCGACTGCGCCAGTTATCTTCACGATGTTCTTTTCCCCGGGGCTTCTCCTCCAGGCTGACGCAGCGCTGAGGATCTGACCCCGGGTATCCTCAACCGACAGACTCAGCCTTCGATATAAAAACTGTGCATTTATTTACAGCCCGGCGGGCGACTAAAAAACAGTACTCACGCGGAGCCCGAAGACGACGGGCCGAGCTCTCCTGCGCCCGGACCGCGTCTCTCTGTCTCATCTTCCCTTCCTCCTGCCGCTGAGGGCCGGGGAAGAAGGAAAAGCCTGTCGTCTTTGTCGGTGGCCATTCCATGTGGTGGCGGTTAGGACATCCGGTGCGAGCAGGCGCGGCGTTTGTCGGAATGTGCGGCCTTCGAAAGCGCCGTGCAACACGTGCTTTCCATTTCCGCGCTGCTCGCCCCAGGGCCCGCGCCAGTTCGTGCGTCGTAGCGCCCGACACCGGGCCATTGCGGACAGCCACAACCCTATGCCAAGCACCCCCACTAACTATACGCCCCAAACCCCTGCTAACATCCCTCTCTCACTACCGACTATCCCGCCAACAGTTTCCTCCCCCACATAAGCAACTAACCAAAGATGAAGGAGTTATACTTCGCGAGATCCAAACTAACACCTTGCCCCACAATACGCTCTGGCACAAAATATTCCCCATCCAATTCTCCCCTCAGTGCATCTTCTGCCCCACATCAGGAACACTATACCACATAGTGTGGGAATGCCCGAACATCCCAGACCTTCCTCCTAATCCCAACCCTACCCCTTCAAAGTGGGCGGCGGCGCTGACCAGCTCCGACCCCTGCCCCCAGCTTCGGCTGGTGAATACGCCACGGAAGGCCGGCTACAGCCAGGGAGTCCTGGACTGAGGACACCCCTCACTGGTCCGGAGTGACTGCACTCAACGGATGGGATAAATAAAGTTTTTCCTCCTCCTCCTCATGGCAAACATAGCTCTTTGGCTGCGCTGCTCAAAAAATTGTGCAAGTTTTCTGATGCCAATGATTTAGCTGTGTAAGGACCTATCGCTTTGGAGGAGACCACCGAATGCCAACCAGAATCTGTTGGAAGTTTATGCCGGTGTGTTCGCGGTGTCTGTCAGGAGTTGCAGTCGCGATAAGAGCGAGCCACCAGATTTAATGGCTGTGCCTGCAAGCACGCGCGCAGGCAACGATCGTAGAAAAGGTCCATTACCGCTCGGACGGTTGACGGTGCAACCAGCATGACCGTAAAATAGACAAATGGCGCTAAGCAGAAACTATGACAGTTACAGTATCCGAATCTCATGAACATACACTTTGATCAAACAGGCTCTAGCAAAAGCTTAGACTTCAGAGGTCATGTTTTCAGATGCTGCAAGAACTCGTCACAGAACTGCGAGTACAAAAAAAAAACTCCATTGTTGCATGCCACTCCGGACTATTCGAAATCCCGCAAGACGTTACAGGATCCTCGAGTGTGTTCTCAAATTCGTCCTGGTCTACCTCACCCTGAAGCCACCTGATTTCGTCGGTTGTGACTAGGGATAGATTTTACGAAGGCCTTTTGCTACCTCATCGGAATGAGGATAGAGTTCTGCATGGGCTGGTGAAGACGACACTATTAAAGGGTCATGAAGAGAAAATACAACTTCGTTTAATTTGAAAGAACTAGGATTCAGTATCTCACTCAGCTCCATTACAGCCACAAAAGATGTTTTTAAAGAAAAAAAAGCAAGAAGTATAACTTTCAAATTTTGCGCCACAGTGACGTGTTATGAGCAAGAATGACGTCATACGGGCCAACAATAAAACATAATTTTCAGTGCTGTTAACTGCACGTTAGCATTCAAGTGATGCGGTCAATGGAACTAGAGGCCCCATTACAGACGTCCAGTCATGTGTCGTCGCGACAGGTCAGTTAGGCGGCCGCCAATCGTACAAACAAGGTTCCGTGACGTCATAGAAAAGTTGAGGGAAATTGGGTAGGGGGTCGCGACTGCTTCACACGTTTTCTTTAATATCTCCGTTATTTTTCGGAAGATTGCGATGATATTGGTATCATTGTTATCGGGACTAAGCAGCCTTTCTAATAAACCCAACTTGTATTTTGTCGTATTAGGCTCCTTTAAGCAACTCTTGTGCGTCTGCACACCCCCCCCCCCTCTTTTTTTTTTAAATCAAGAGGTGCGCAATGTCTGCTGCTCCTCGACGGTTGTGCGACCGTCCGTTGATTGAACAGACCATTTTCCCGTGTTCCTGGCGCCACCCGTTGCTTTACTGGAAAGCAAAGAAAACGCCCCTGCGCTTCTTACGGACAACTGACCTGTTAAAACAGCTTGAGTCTGCTTTGTCCCTACAACTGCGTGTTTGATCGTGTTTTTCTTTCAGTGTGATGTACATTAAGCTTCGTTTTATATATAATTTATCCACCATTTTTTGTTTGGAAATAAGTTCTGATTATTTTGTCTCTCTACCTTTTCTTTTTTCCTACACGTCGGGTATCCCACTGAACTACAGTGGTTAACTTCCTTCCTTCCTTCCTTGATTTCTTCCTCCCTTGCTTAATTCCTTGATTCATTTCTATTTCCTTCCTTCCTTCGTTCCTTCTTCCCTTCGTATTTTCTTCCTTCATACCTTCCTTCATTCCTTCCTCGAGTACATATTACATTGAAAGCCTTCGGATGCTTTCTCATCTTGCGCAATTGGTTGTCCCCCGCCTAGTACAGCAACGCTTCTAAATCCGCAGTGACTTCTTTCGTCGCTGAAATTCGGTGCTAAACAACAGCTGCCATTGTAGCTATAATATCAAGCATTTTTGTGCCTACTTGAGAGCAGTAAAAATTGCTATGGTGTTGCTCCTCATACGGTTTACGAAGCTTGTGAAAGAAGCTGGAGGAAGGCGAAGTTCGCGAGGCAATGCTTCGAATTCGAAAATCATTTTTTCGCCAGGGAGGGTCATCACATCGTCCCAGTTGTTCTTTCTGACAGCTCCAATTTGATCCGTTAAGATCAGCTCCATCCACAGCTGATGTAAGCGCAACCAGCCAACTACAGCGGGCGGAAATTTCGACCGGAGTAAATGTACAGTCTTCGTCAAAATTTTCATGGCCAGGGGGGACGTGCATAGGCGTAACAAAAAACCCAATGTACGAAATGTTGACAAATAGTGCACCTGTTGCCGCCTGTTGTGCGGTTCCGCAGTGTCTTTTGCGTTGAAGGAATAATACAGAGAGGGAGGGAGGGAGGGAGGGAGGGAGGGAGGGAGGGAGGGAGGGAGGGAGGGAGGGGAGGGAGAATCCAGGTACCTCGGGAACTTCCGCGTGTGAAATTGCACCGACACAACGAAAAAGCGCTGGAGGCCTGCAGCAGAACATAATCATAACCCTTTCCGCGTACCTACGCAGACAAAAAAAAACCTTCCCTTAAGTGCTTCACGGTACTTGCGGTCATGGAAGATGGAGAAAGCGAAAGTGGTCATAGCTGATGCTGGCGCGGTTCCAGAAACCGAAGAAAGGACGAGAACGAGAGTAATATGTTACCGGAAGGGGGCACCGGAAAAAGGCTCTTTCACGCCTTTCTACATGATCGACATCCTGGACAGCTATGCATCTGTCTTCTGACATCGACGTTTCTATTTTGGTTTCTCTGCAGAAAGGAAATAGCTTGCACCAGACCCGGTTGCCCTCTTCCGTAGGCACAAAAGCTTCAGAGTTGTGCACATAACTACAACCGTATTCTCGTTCAATAACCGCGGAGACAACACCGGCTGCGACGACGAACAGTGTGTTTGGAGACACTTAGACATTTAGGCCAGCGGTGAGTGGTGCTGCCTTGTCATTTTAGCAGGCGCAAGGCAGTGCGACTCGCTTAACAATCCACAACAAACTGATGCACAACTGTTATATGAATAGCAGTTTATAAGCGGTCTAGCACGGGTTGTTTGAGCGGGTCCTCCCCCGAACGAACTGGCGAACGTGCACAAACCCTATTGCGATCACCATGAACTGGCCCATGAATTGCTGGTTCCAAGAACTGGCCCAGTTATTCAGTGTACTGAGAACGATCAGCATTTGTTTATTGTCTCTTACCCTCCCTCCCCATTCCATTCGCCCATCGTGACCAGTGGACATCCTTTTCTATTAAAGATCTCTCTCTCTCTCTCTCCTCTCTCTCTCTAACACGCCGAGACGAACAACAGTGTGATTGGCAGCACACAATGACAAAAACTACTTGTAATCAGCCCCGTCGGTGACTGTGTGCCTCCATCGCGCATTGTGTGCGCGCGTGGCCCGTTTGTGGGTGTGTGCGTCTATGCGTTTGTGTACGTGTGAGTGTGTTTCTCCGTGCGTATGTATGCGTCTTCGTGCAGTTTTTTGTGCTTGCATGTGTTTGTGTATGCGCGCGGATGGCAAATGAGTGAGTGAGTGAGTGAGTGAGTGAGTGAGTGAGTGAGTGAGTGAGTAGATGGTGATGTGAATGTGAGTGAGTGAGTTGAGTGAGTGAAGTGAGTGAGTGAGTGAGTGAGTGAGTGAGTGAGTGAGTGAGTGAGTGAGTGAGTGAGTGAGTGAGTGAGTGAGTGAGTGAGCCAACCAACCAACGATGCGTGTGAAGCAGCTAATCCAACTAGCTATTTCCTGTACTTTGACGCGATCAAAGCCGGGAAAAAACAGTTCGCGCGATTCATGAAGCTTCTTGCTACATGGAACTCTTTCATGTGGAATTCACATTACTCTGACGCAGCCGCCGCAAATAGCATTTCGGGTATGAGAGACGGCGCAGTACAAATGAAGCTTGGAAGCCCATTACCTATGGTTTGGAACACTTCACATCGCCTCAATGTTCAGGTTACCCGTTTTAAATGACGGTCAATGGGGCCGATAAATTATTCTCATTATTCTCATAAACATGCCCTCATTTTAATTTTTGCGGTAGAAGGGACGTGAGAGGACGACGAAAGTTGTAGTCAGTGATCACGTCCCACAAATTTCACATCACACTCCCACGCGTTTGTTGCGTATGCGTTCCTGAACCTGTTGGTTTTCGTGTGCGTTTCTGCGTTTGTTGGTGCTTGTGTGCGATTTCTGTGTCTTCGCTTCCTTCGCCCATTTTCGCCGTTTTCGTTTCCGTATATTGAAGCAAGTCAAGCTCGCTGTCAGGATGACTTCCCCGTATTATTGAAGGTAACCAGTGTCTAGAGCGCCGTCCGACGGCATTTGAATTTTAAAGACTGGGCTGCCACAGTCCTGACGGTCTGCAGCTCGCCTCTTATTTTTTTAGATCTCAGGTATAATTATAATTTTTATGGCTTATGTTACTTTGTAGTGATCTAAATATTTTTTTGTTTTCTTTAGGTTATGTTAGGTTAGTTTACGTTACGTTTCGTTAACGGAAGGTGAGGTAGTGCCAAACGTGGCTTTTTTTTTCCCCCAAACGCCGATGGACGTCGCTTTAGTGGAGTGCTTATATTACAGTCTGACGACACTATAGGCACACCTTTAAATGTACTCCTATTCCCCCCTCCTCCAAACGTGGGAACTGGGACGCCGCACACCGCATATGAAGCCCGGTCGATAACTTCCCGAAGCGTTGAATGGCGCCGTTTAGCGGGAACGGGCTCGTGACAAATTGCTCGGCCTACGGGCGAATAATCTTCCTTTGGGCAGCGCGGCTTCTTCCGGGGTGATTGTTTTCCATTAGAAGAAAGCAGCGGCCTTCGCAGGTGCCGACGTGAGAAGCCACCGTATAAACGTGCTACAATCAAACGGCCATTCCCAGCGGCTCCGGTCTCGCATCGTTTTGAATTCATAACTTCCAGCGGCTTGATTGCGCAGGCACGGGCCACGAAGTTCGCGCCTTCAAGCTGCGATGAATTGGGAAGACTGTGAGACAGTGGCCAGCATACCAAAGAGCCGTTATTCACACCGGCCGGCCGGAATAATTTTAAGGTGGGTGATTCCGCTCGCTGTAGAGATGGGAGGTTAAAGGGCGCGAAGGTAGCGGCTTTGGAAAGGAACAGCGTCCACGCTGTGCCAGATGCCCGTGGTGTACCCTTTTTTCTTTCCTCCCTTCCTTCATTTTTTCTTCAGTGCATGCCTGTTATATATATATTTCTACTTTTCGAAATAAACTCACTTGTTAGTAGTGCCTGTCTTGTCTGCCACCGTCCTCGTCTTTCTTGCGCTAAGCCCCACACTCAGTATGTACCAACTAGCCCATCAGAACGTTTTATTGAAGGAACGTTTTTTGAAGGAGACCGGAAGAATAGGGGGACACCAAAGCGATGGTGCCGCATAATAAATGTACTGGCTAGGGAATGCACCCTATTGAAACGTTCTGTATACATGGAATTGTGGGAATGCTGAGTTCATATAAAGTATAGCGCTTGCTGCCGGACTAGTTGGTACATTATAATACGAAGAAAAACAGCGCAAAAGACAGGACGAAGAAAGCAGCCGCAAACCACACGCGCTGCTCCGTTTTTCTTCGTATTACAATGTACCAACTGGTGCGTCAGCAAGCCCTTTCGCAATTTATTTCTCTTAGATCGGGCTCTTGCACACCTTCCACTCTTCAAAAGAAAAAGTAAACAGCGCTCGTGGTTTGTGGTTCCTTTCTTCGTCCTTTCTTTTCCGCTGTTTTCTTCGAGTACAGCGTGAGGAAGAGTAACTAATAGAGGTATTCTTTCCAGGAGCAGTGGAAGATAATGACTCCTCGCAATGTGAACATTTGGCACAGTTTTCGCGTTTCTAACTTCATATAATGGGTGAAATAAAAGTGCGCAAGTTTTCCGTGCACTCCGTATATACGGAATTCATACGGATAATGGCCTGGCGTTTTCGGCAGTCTTAGAGAATGACAAACGGTGTCAAACTTTCCGAGAAGTATGAACCTTCTCTTTATTATCCTATGTTTCTGAAAAATATTCCTTCTTTTATGACGATCTTTGGTAAAGCTAAGTCAGATATTCGTATTGCCATAATTCTACTTATACGGTATGTTTTAGAAGGGCAGTTGCTTGATAAGCTGCTGCAAACCAAGACTGTATGCTTCATCATCATCCTCGTCGTCATCATCATCATCATCATCATCATCTCATTTAGGTCCACTGCAGGATAAAGGCTCCCCTGTTGACTGGCAGCTGTTCTTATCCTGCGCTCTTCGTACTCATTCTTTCCCACCAAATTTCCGCATCTCATGCCTCCGTTGAGTTAGCACGCTTAACGTGTTAAAGGCGTTAATAAGAACAACAAAATGGACAAAAAGGAATCACAGGGCTCACATGCCTCTGTGAAGAACAAAAATGGCTCTAGTGAACATGCTTGTCAATAAAATCAGCGTAGTAAAGAAATCAAAAGTCAAATTACGCGAAAACATGTACAGACTAAATCGTGACCACTAAAACAGAACCTCAGGTATTAAATAAGGAAACAAGTCAGTAACAAAACGTCACTTTTCGTTACCTAAATAGCAGCGTCTAAGGCCTCACAGAGAGGCTCCGCAAGGTTATGAAGTACCATCCAATAAACCACTGTAAATATGGGACGTGGTGAGCTAGTATTGTATTGGAACATATGAAGGCAATACCGGCACATGATTGTAAAGTGTAGCTGTATTGCCGAACGTACAATTGCTATGCGAAATACCGGAATATTTGGCTCAATATTGGCTGTATTCGGCTGAAAAAAAAGCATGGACATTTGGGACACGCTTCCTGGTAGAAGAGGTTCTTAAAGAAGGTCCTGACCTAAGGCTCTCCTAGAAACAACTCGGAAAACGTTCTTCCGAAGCAGGTCGCAAACGTTGTACAGGCTGCTGTATATAACAATTTCATACAGTAGACTACAATATCGGAGGCGGTGCACAAACTTATTAAAAACCAATTTGAAGCACAATCAATTTTATACAGTCTAAAAAGTTTCATCCTCCGCGTAGAATAACCCCTCAATTAATGCCATTCAACTACATTATGCTTGCTACTTAATCGCGGATGCCATACTCAATCGGCACCATCATGCAGCGTTTTCCGGTAAGTCCCACTCGCAATGTTTCGTCGGTTGATACCTTTTCCAACCGTGGCGAAGCCATATACAAAGCCGACTTCAGCGTTAAACGCCCTCCTTCTTCTCCACGCCGACTCAGTGGCTACGGCGTTGTTCTGCAGAGCCCAAGGACGCAGGTTTAATCTCGGCTTCGGAGGCTGCTTTTCTGATGAAGGCGAAAAGAGGAAACGCCCGTGTGTCGAAATTTCGGCTTATATTAAAGATCGCCCGGTCGTCAAAATCATTCGGAGACCTCCAGACGGCGCGCCTCGAAGCCCAGGGGTAGCTTCGACGCGTTAAACCTCACAATCAATGAATCAAAATTAAACGCCTTATATCCCTAGTGAAACGTTCCGTATTTACAGTAATTACGGGAATACGGAATTTGTACTGAGTATTACGCACTCTGGAGTAACTAAAACAGGTGATCTTTCGATAAACAAAAGAATAAAAACATTTGTCTGAATAGAAACGTTTTGACTCAGTATTCGCTTTCCGGTTTTAATTAATGCCCGAAATGCACGGCCCCATATGTTTTCCGTATGTCTTCCCTTTACTCCGTATATACGTAATGCATACGCACTATGAGTTGGCGATTCTGGCAACACAGAAGTAAAACTGATGCCATTTTTTTTAACGCAATGCCGTATTTTATTATCATATGTTGGGCACATATATACCGAATATATGCACGCATGTATACTTTTTTACTTCGGCCGTGTGTCAGCAAAGGTAAAAATTTCTTATTTCCATAAATCAATACATACGGAACGTTTCAAGAGGAATGCAAGATCGAAAAACAGTGTACTATATTTACGATCACTTCTGGCTTCTCCAGTTGGCAGCCACTAAATATGCTGCATTAATTTATTCAATCAGATCTGATTGATTGCGATCCCCTAATTATATGCAGTAAATATTGGTTAGAACAAAATATTTTTATGTCGAACCTCAATTTATTCAGAGTAGTTAATCGCCCCCCCCCCCCCGTCCCTCTGTAGTACACAGACAGCAAAACATCCCCCTTGAAACGAAATATCGTTTATAACGAAGACAGTTCCTTGTTCAGTGCAACAATTTATAACGAGTGCTAACTCCACAACGTCCATCCCAAAGAACTAACGCAAAGCAGTGCGTACTAAAGGCGTACAACCGAACAGAACGCATTGAACCCAAACTCTCTGTGCTCTTATCCGACGTTCCCTTCTGAAATGCCTCTTGAAAATGAACCAGGGCCTAAGAACTAAGACTCTGCCACTCTGTTTAGCGAGCTGAAACGTGCCAAACTGCGATACTTCGCGCTTGCGTTCCGCACAGGCGATTATAAGTTTTGGGGGAACACTTTATTGCGACGTTCAAAGAGAAGACTCGGCCTTCTTTCGTCGCCTCACCCGCTGAGTCCTGAAACCTCCGCGAACGCCGCAATTTGTCATCTATGTGTATTGAAGGCTTAAGGTTGATTAATGCAGACCGGAGGAGAGAGCCCCGCAATAGACGTCAGGGAAACCACGCCAGCCGCCGTCGCGAGCCTCCCCACCGTTCCGCCAGGGAGTGGTGCCGCCTGCTTATGCATAATGACGCCCCAAGTGATTAGTCGGCGGATTTATGACTGATTAAGACGGTGGAGGGAAACTGGTTGTCCGGCCGCCGCTACTCATTTATAGTGATGGAAACGGGCGTGCTCAATGAACGCTGAGCTTGCGTCCACGAAGCCCCTAGCAGCGCCAATTTGGTTCTTGAATAGGAGTGGAGACAGTAGTGACCCCTGAGGAACTCCACCCGACTCTCGGTGGCGCATAGACTCAACAACTCTAGCACAAATTTCAGCACGGTGGTGCACGGAGTTTGCGCCAGCTTCAACGGTGTCCATTGAAGCGGCCATGCAAACAAAACACAAGTACAGTTCATTAAAACGACTGCTTTGTCCGAATGATAGTGATACCGAATATAACTGCAAAGTTGCCACAAATAACTTGCATGTAAAACAAACATGGAGCAGCGGCAATCAACAGCCACACTATTGCTGATAACTTATGGCGTTACAAGTACTTGTTTGTGCCATTTCGACATGCAGACCAAAGCCGCAGCCAAGAAACATGATAGTACAATTGTAGTAGTGCGGCCTCTACTTCCGTGTAGTCGTATCATTTGGATAGTACCAGCCTTTATTTCCGTGTAGGCGTATTATTTGGATTAACAAAATCTCTTTTCCGTAACTTATTACGCCAATGATGATATCGTGAAGGGGAAAAATTTGAAGTTTTGAATATATTTTCACGTTTTTCCCCTAAAAAACGTGTTTTGGTGCGGGGAAGCAGTTGATTGAGCCCTAAGAAGTCATTGTTTCAAGTTAAACAAGCTTCACTTTTGCCTTCGTTGCCTCTTCTAAGGCATGCTGCCCGGACGCCTTTTTTGTCCACGTCGACCTGTAGTTTCCCACACTCAAAAAATACGATTCTCTAAAAGGGGGCACTGGTTAATATTATGCCCGGACGTAATAACATCAGTTCGGGAATTTTTTTTTTTTTGCAATTTCACCGCCTCAATTCGACTTAACGCCCCAGTGCTCTCCGGTGTCTAACGTACCTTAGGTCATACTTACACAACAAAAAATGAAAGTGACATGAACGCTCTTACAGCGACGACCACCAATGGCCGAGTAACCTGGGTTTTGCTACTTCAGCCTCAACCAAAAACAACACTGTTATCGGAGTCATCATTTTCGTGCACTCAGGAGGCCATCATCATCAACAATAACTGCCTACTCAGGTCCACTGCAGGGCGAACGCCTCTCCCAATGACTTCCAACCACTCCTGTCCTGCGGCTGCAGTCCATTCTTTGCTCCCTAAATTTCTTATTTCAGCCCTCCAGAGTGTTATTGGCCTTCCCCTTCTTCTAGACCTGTCTCTCGATGTTCAATCTGTTATCCTGGTGGTCTACCGGTGGTCATTTCTTCTCACTACATGGCCAGCCCAAGACCATTCCTTTTTTTATTAGATGCGAAGCATCTCATGCTCAGGGCTGTGTCCCTCCCTCCCTCGTCGTCGTTGTCCGCCGCCCGCACTCTACAGCGCATGCGCGTCTCTTCAGCCCCGTCAGCGTTTGGGCTGACGTTAGCGCAGTCCACTATAAAAAGAAATTGTTAGGCGGCGCCCAGTTTCGATCCCACGACTCTCTGGCCGCAACGGGAGGTACGTGGCGCTCTTCCCACTGCGCTACAAACCGGGACGGGAGCATGTGCTACGAACGCGCCTTATGTCCTTCACTCATTCAAACTACGTCAAGAAGCTACTGATACAACGAAGGCACGCGAAGCTGAACGTCAACGGAAACGACGAACTGAAAACTAATGGGAACTTCAGTCGACCCCATGGCTGCTTCGCATATACTCAGGTTCCCCTACGGGAAGATGGTGTAATTTTTTTGAACTATGATATCCTCTACTCAAATTTGTTCTCTGATCCAGGAAGCTCGTTCCCTCTCCACTAACGGTACTCCTGTCATTTCTCTTTCCATGGCCTGTGGAGCCGATCTAAGTTCGCTTTCAACTTGTTTAGCAAGGCACCTAATTTTGGCTCTGTATGTCATCAACGGCAGTATGCACTGGTTGTTTATTTTTCCGTTTGAGCTGATAAAGGTAGCTTACTTTTCATTATTTGGGAGTGCTCCCGAGTGCTCCGCCAGCCCGCACTTATTTCGGGCCGGGTTTCTCTCTCGTGGTTGGGGTCAGAACTACCCATCTGTCCGAGGTAGTTATATTCTTTTACTTGTCCTGGCGTTTCGTTTCCTAAGTTGAAGATGGCGCTTTCGGCATGCTTATTTCGCATTACTTTAGATTTATTCAAGTTTATTTTTGCCCCAACGGCCATGCTTTCTGATTGTAGTTCTTTAAACATTTCTTGCAGGTGTTCTCACTCAGCAAGACTATGTCCTCTGCGAACCTCAAATGACTCAAGTATTCTTCATTTATCTTTAATCCCGTGTTTTCCCAGTCAAGCGTTCTGGATACCCCCTTCATACATGATATGAACAGTTTTGGCGAGATGGTGTCTCCCTGTCTTCCTCCCTTTCGGATCGGGAATTTATCTCTTTGCTTGTGAAGCGTTATCCTGCCTGTACATCCCTTATATATGCCGTCTAGGAGTCTTATGTAGGTCTCTTCTGTTCTCTGGCATTTTAAAGGGACACTGAAGGAAATTTGTCAAGCTCCTTTTTTTTTCTTGCACTGCGTAGACTGCCTAAAATAAACACTTTTTTTATCGTTTATCCGGACAATAAGGCGGTATTCATATCATAAATCCTGAAAGAAGACAAACTACTATGCGTGGTGTGCGGCTGCCGCAACAACTAACAGCAGTGACGTCCATACGAGATGCTTCTGTGATTGGCGATGTCCAAGATTAGAATTCAAGCAAGTTTCGCTTTCGGTTCGGTGAAACAACATGCTTGGCAATCCGACTGTAATCGTTGGCTGAGCATTCTCGATATTTCAATAATCAGCGTACGCGCTTCTGCCATGTTGTCGGCTTGTAAAATACGTCAGATAAGCCTGCCAGCCCGGCTTGGAATCGTAACGATCACTAGCCGAGGCGTACGCAGTGGACGGCCGCCCCCCGTTTCAACGGGGACGCTTAAGTGCTATGCACCCTTGCCCCATTTTTGGAGCTTGTCTGGCTCGCGCCTGTATCGTAAGAGGAGTGTTCCGCACCAGACCACGGATCGGCTGATTCGGGACTGTGCCCGGTAAGTCGCCGGGTGCTTATGGCAACACCACGGCCAGCGAGAACTTGCAGTGCGTCAGTGACAGTCTGACGCGTGTTCTGTGAACTCGCTCGTGAGCAATGAACGTTACAGCGCAAAAATTGTCAATTCAGTATAGAAACCTTTCCTCAAAAAGAAATCAATCAACTTCAAAAGAAAGAAAACATGCATTATCGGGGATCCGAACTTGCGAATTGCGAAGCAACGGACCTAAAGCTTCAGACCGTTGGGCCATAAGCCAGCGGTGTCAGGACTGGAAATACAAATTATATACTGCGTAGCCTGTTTATATTTTTATTTAGTTTTAGCATTCCAATCAGCTTCGATGACTACTTTTTTAATAACGCTCGTGTCGTAAGCTTCCCCCAGATTCTCACAAATATCTCATTTCCAGCGACTGTATTTCCTTGGCCGAAAAGCGATCGCAGATGTGTGGTCGTGCTGCTGGCCGCTGTGCTACTTTAATCAGCGCAATAACTGCGTCGTGCACCTTGATTTTACATTGTAAATAAAATGTTGGGTTGCTTTTTAGTTCCTTCGCCACGTATATTAACTTCGCTGACTATTCTTCCGTCTTTAATTGGCCTTAGATTTATCTACTAGCGTACCAGTCAGCGAAGCGTCGCGTGTGTGCTTGTGTGGAGCTACTTGAACTTAGAGCTTGATACAGTGTGTAAACAAACAAACAAATGGAACATTCTTACAGGCACAAACGTGTCGTGGCTTAATTTCAACTGAGCGAACTAATTGCGGCGACGCGCCGGAGGCCGGTCGACTAAACGCTGGGCTTGTTGGGTGGGTCGGCGAGCCGTGCAGTAGCGTAATATAGCCAAGCAATCTCGTTTTAGCGTCATACGAAACGTCATAGGAAATCGGCAAAGAAGGATGCAGCGAGGAGGGCAGAACTTTCGAATTTATTTTTCTACTGAATAAATTCGCCTAAACGCAGCGAGAGTGGTCGAAGATGGCCTAGAGACACCCGACTACAATTTCCTCTAGTAATCCCGAAATGTTTACAAATCACTTCAGTGTCCCTTTAACTGATTCACTGCACGGTGAGATATGAAGAACGACGATACAGGAACAGCAACCTTCCGGGGAGCTTACAGCATGGCTCGAACAGGGCGACAGCGGGATCCGATGCTCTCAACTGAATCCACTATGCGCTCGGAGGAACCGCGTATTTATCCCCGAGGCGCTGATGGTCAACAACTATTCTAGTCCTTTGCACGCGACACGAAAATAGTACACACACACGCAAACGCTTTCCCTGGTTCATGAGGGCGGGCAGTAGCGGCGTTCGTTGAGTCTGAGAGAGGGGGGAGAAGAGATCTCGACTGCGGCGTCTCGGTTCGTAGGGGCAAGTCTCAACACAAAGAACAGTTTGTTTTGTATTTTGCAGCCGACGAGGTTGAGTCACCGACAGCGAGGCGCCCACGCGGATGCCGTTCTCCGGCGTGTCGTAGCCTGTCCGAGGAAGGCAGGCTATCTTACACAGCACCGGAGCTGCACAAAACTTGCAGCACGCGCATAGAGGGTAGCGGCGTGCTGAACTGCAGCAGCACCAAAAGCCCAAATGTCAAACAATTCGCGGTGCGTATGCTCACTTCGCTGCATGCCGTCGAAAACTTAATTTATGCAGCCACGTATATATAGGACAGGAAAAATACAGTACATGAAAGGCAGGGAGGTTAACCAGGTTACAGTCCGGTTGTCTACCCTGCGCATGTTACGTCGAAAAGGAGGGGTTAGAAAGGAAAGGGTGTTTAAAAGATGAAGAATGGAGCTTGAGGAGCAAGAAAAGAAAAATTAAGGATAATTACAACAACAAAACTATGGGAAATAAAGCCTTAAGAGAACAGGCAAACCAACCAAATGACGAATGAAAAATGCTACACTGTGTCTCCACAATCATTCAAACAACCTGTGTTTTCTTTTTTTTAACAAAGCAATGCTCCTGTGGTCTTTTGGGACTGTGGTGGGCAACGCCTGTGAGATGAAACTGTCTGCGCAGTTAATGGTTGGTTGTCGAGTTTCCGGAGTGCGGTTGACAAGTGCAGTGTGCGCTGAAAACCTGACACAGTGACACAAAAAGTGTTTTATTGTTTCGTCCGTGGCACGCAAATCAAAGCAGGGCTGTCAGCCATGTAGATAGTGCAGGAGTAAGCTTTGGTGAAAGCAACTCCTATTCACAGGCGGCACAGTATACGGTGGCATCCGAGCGTGGCATGTTAATGGGTAAGTGGCGCTGTAGGTCGGGGTCGGGCAAGTACAAGCGGGAGTTTGAAAACTCCGGCGTATTCCAAACAGTCAGCGTGATTTTCCGGGCAATGGAGCGCGGTGACCTTGCAGCGTCATGAGGCGATAATGACAATAGGATACTTCCATAGGCATAATGAGCCGATTTGCCTGCACATTCATTCCCGGAAATGCCGCAGTAGTTTGGGAGGCATTGGAAAATAACATTGTATCCATGCTTGACTAGGAGGTCATATTCCTGATGGATCTAGGCCACAAGCCTCTTCGTACGGGCCCGCACCGAAGAGCAGACTTCAGGCACTGAAGAGCTGCCCTTGAGTCGCAAAGCACCGCCCATTTTTGTGGATAATTCTTGCTTAAGGTACAGAAGAGCCTCGCGAATAGCTGTGAGTTCGGATGCAGCTGACATCGTTAAATGGGACTGCTTGAACTGAATGCCTACAGCTCTGGCAGGCGCGATTACAGCTCCCGCAGAACTGGAGTTTGTTGCCGAGCCATCAGTGTAGATATAAATCTTGTTTCTGTAGGCTTCTTGTAAAAAGTTCATAGAGAGCTGTCGAAGACTTGTGGTGGAATATCCGCTTTCTTGGTTATTCCCGGGATGGTTAGATACACTTCTGGCTTGGAGAGGCACCAAAAGGGGATGATGGTTGTGCCGCAGGTGTATATCCTGAGGGGAGGCTGACGCAGCCAACGGCTACTAGCTTAAAAAAGTATGCCGTGGTCTCGTTGACGGCAGAGATGCAATGTGGTGATGAGGCAGCCGAGCGAGATGTCTCATGTGAGCCCGGAGTGCATCCACTGCCACGTAGGTCGTTATCGGATGATCTCTTGCAGTGCATATGGTTGCCACTGTTTGAGGTGAAACATGGTAGGCCAAGATTCGTCCGCAGCCTTAGGGCTTGTATCACCTGAGTTGCGCGTAAGTTGGTTTTGGGATGTATTGGAAAGAACGCGCAGGCTATAACGTAGCACATCGAGAAATCGTGCATTGTAAATATGTAGCATTTAGAAAATATAATGCCCCACATTTTTTTTCGGGCCAGAAATTTGAAAACCCGGACAATTACACTGAGCTTTTTTCAGGGACGAGATAGGTGCTGTGTATGATAAGTCCCGATCGATTTATAATTTTAAGAAAGCGGCGAATATTCCAGTACTAAATGGGGTGTCCATTTAAATAGATTCCATATTGCGACAGTTTTACGAGTAAATGCCACCACTGCATACTTATCTAGTGCTGCTTCAAGTCCTTGTTGATGCAAGAATACTCACGTGTGGGTCGCAGCTTTCTGAAGGTGCTCCGGAACCTAAGGACGGGAAAACCCCTGATGCCCAGATGCAAATATCAGCATATATGTATACAGTGGTTGGTATGGCTTCTTTAACTCCGATCAACGTGAGATTGAACAATGTCGGGCTAAGAACACTTCCTTGTGGGACACCCTGGGAAACGTAGTGCTGCGATGTTGTGCCGTCGGTGGTCTCAACAAAACATTATCGTCCAGATAGAAAACATTGAATCCATCTGTACGTTCGGCCACCCACTCCCGCATAATCCAAGCTATTCAAAACGGAGGAATGTGTATATAATGAATAACGCTGCAAATGCCACTTATGTCTTGCCTCAAATATGCCTAATGTTTTCTTTTTCCACCACAATGTTGAGAAATCTGAAGTGTGTTTCCAGAATTAGCGTTTGAGAAACATTTTGTTTATATAAACCTCTCGTTCAAGTATCCGTTTGGCAGTGGGCCAGAAGCCTGAACCGAAGTACAGACGGACAGGCAGACAGGCAGACCACATTTTTGCGTTAAGAAGCCCAAGAAGATTATCGTATTTACGAATGGCCAGGAGAAGCGAAAAATTAGGCCGCCGTTCCCAGAAGCTGCCACTTCTTCCCCTATACCTACTACTTCAACCTTTTTTTATACAGCCAGTGGGAGGTCGCGCCGCTCAGCACAGACCCTCTGACCCAAGCCTCACTAACCATGCAGGCAGCCGAAGACGCCGCAAACATCTATATTAATCCTGCCGTCGCCGGAAGGACACTGAAGTGGACTTGAAAACGGTCCCACCCGTGGCAACAATAAGTTTTATCCGATCTGATCATCGTAGTCCTTGTCTGTGTCGAGACAACGCGCAGCCCGATACACTAAACTAAATATGGCGGACTAAGTAGCATTACGGGGTCCACTTTGAGAAGGGTTTGCTGACGGGGCCACTTCGTCCACTTTCAGTTAGACTTCTAAATAACACTGGGTGGCGTCGTTCATAAAGTACCCCCCAGGGGGTCGGCAAGTAAGCCGCGTGCAAACAACAGCAAGTCGCTCTGGAGTATGTCAACCACAAGTGACGCTTCAGTTTTACAAAATCAACATCAACTGGATTAAATGTTTTCCATCTCTAGAGGAAATGTTTCATGTTTCTACGAGGTTAAAGCACAGCAAAGCATAACAAACAAGGTAAAGCATAACAAGCATGCTGTTTTAGGCTATACCCTTGGGTGAGTTCTTCCGGGTCCTTTCTCAATCCACTAAGTTTCGGTACTTCCGTAACTAAAACTAGTTAGCGAAAAAGAAAATAAGGAATAAGCGCAGAGGAAGAACAAAGTTTACAAGAACTTGGCATTTCCAAAGCACTCGTATAGTACATTGCTTGCGTGAGCTGTAATACATCTCAGCTGCCTTATATTTCTCGCCCCGGTCACTTTCCGAGCACTGTTTTTTTTTTTTTATCTGAGAAGCTTGTTTTTGAGCCCATTGAGCCTGTTCAAAGGCTTTAGGACTTCCAGGGTGTAAATCATTAAAACAATGAATTGCAGTCGCCACTATCAACAACACCCGACAATTCGGCGGCATTGTTGGCACAAATTTGTTCGATTTAAAGCCCCAGGGCGACCAAATAAAACACCGAAAAAGGGAAGCGACGGAAGGCTTTAACGGAGCAGCCATAATTCAAGTGCCGTCCCATTTCTTCGCTGCCGGGGGGCGAAGAGTGGCCGATTAAGCGGCCCGTTCAGCGCTCGGCGAGAGACGTGAAAGGGAGATGAGGCGCGCTGCCTTCATTGATTTTAATTAGGGCCGGTTTAATTACGTGGAAGCGACGGCCAAGATGCGGAGAGGGCATCGCCACGGAAGTGTGCGAGGACAGCGATTTAATATTTACGCCGGAATACGTATCGGTTGCGGTTTCTGCGTGTCGAGCCCGACGGGCTCTAATTGAAATTCATCCCGCGCACACGCGAGCAGCTTCTCCGCGCGCCATAACAGCGCCCTGCGGCGGCTGTGCGGGCATTCTCCGCGACGCATCGCAACAAAGCGCTCGCTCGTTTAGGCTCGTCGGTAGTGGCGGGAAAGCTTGACGCACGGGAGGATGATGGGCGCGTTCCGAAAAGTTCTCTTGAACGGGTTCGGGTCCACGGAAGTGATATACCGTATTTTATCGAGTGTAAGCACAACGAGAGCCTAAGCGGCCTCCTCGATTGCAGTGAAGCAAATTTTCGGTGAAAAGGTTACTTTCCGGCTTCTCATGTTTCCAGTGCTGGCGTGGGAAGAAAACTTCACCATCCAGCCGTAAAGGAAGTTGAGAAAAGTGCGAAAGCTAAAAGTACGTCAAGCTTCACTTAAAGTGCGTTTAATCAATCGACAACCTTTCAAGGACCCAAATCGAAAACGGAGAACAAACCCATGCTACGATTTTTCGCGCGCTAATTAAACGCATCTACGAACGACACGTTGTTTATGACATAAAAGTAAGCTATTGTACTCCTTCTGCGTGATCTATGCGTGTATTGTTTTATCTATAACCGTTCTTTTTTCGCGATTTTCAAGTAACCGTTTGACGCAATGGAATCCTGGTTTCGCTCAGGCGCCATGTGTCCAGACGTCTCATCAAAGCTTTCCGGTGGCCCAACCCGTCTATGGTAAAATGCACTAGTTTTTTGACAGGACGCCCTCGGTCTCTCTAAGAAAAATTTCGCTTTAAAAACTGGCGCGTATCTGCCTAGTTTGCTGCGAATGTCGTCCAATCACTGTATAGACCTCTCCGCCCCTGCCGGGTAACACCCTCTCCTTTTCCCCCCTCACTTCTCGCTCCTTTCGTGATAAACGCAATAAAGCCTTCCTCACTCTAATTCAGTTTTCCCGCCTTCGCACTGATCGCGCGTCATCTGTCGGGACGTTTTGTTACTGTTGCGCTTGAAGCAGCTTCGCGGAGCTGCAGCTTTTTTTTTAGTTTTTGCTTTTATCTTGAACGCAGCTAGGGTCAGTTATGTATTCATGTTTCGCCTCAAATATACTTAATGTTTTCTTTTTGGTTCCAAATGGTGACGTGAAGAGGCACGTCACCAGATTAATAGCTTGGAAGGGTTTCACATACGTATATTTGTTCAAGCATTCAATCAACATTTGGCCTAGCAGTTTCAATCGACAGACAGACAGACAGACCGACAGACAGCACAGACAGACAGACAGACACCAGACGGACGGACAGGACAGACGGACGACGGACGGACGGACGGATGGACAGGCGGACGGATGGACGGACGGACAGGCGGAGGTCGGGCGGGGGGCGGACAGAAAAGTTGACATTTTTAACGGAAATATGCCTCGAATCTATGCTCCCCTCCCAAAGCCACGCACCGGGGGTTTGAAAGTAAAAGTGGGCGCTCAGGATAAGCAAAAGGCCGTAATTTCTATCTGAAATCGTAGCAATAGTTACCTAAGAAATAAATTAAAGTCCAGGAAAAAAACAAAATGGCAGAATTTTTTTTTATGTCTGCAGGGGTTAATTTAGAAGTGAAGTAGTACTGTGGCCCCGTATTGGCATCAAGGGCTGGCCTGTTGGCAGTTTCGGGTAATTGTGGGGTAAGTTTTAGGAAATCTGCATGCAAGACAAAATGCTGTGTTAAACTAATGTCCCTCTTTCATTCGGGGCTGCTGTTGTCGAGCTATGCTATTCGGCGATGGTAGCGGTTTCCGTAGATCTCCTCTACCTTGGTATCAGCGTCTGAAATGACTTCAAGGCCTTCGCCGTCAAATCTGCGTATTGTTGGCCGCGTAGCGAGGCTAAGCTTAAAACTGGCTCTCCTGAAACTTGCATGTGACGGACTGAAGCCAGAAATTGTGGCGCCATTTCTTCAAATGGTTTATATGGCGGTTCACTCAGAAGAAAAAAGAAAATGTCCCGAAAACAAAAACGAGTTGTTAGGTTTTTGGGATTCTGAAGGCAACAAAGATCGGGTGAACTTAAGCGCACAGCATTTTTTACGTAGCAAAAGACACACCATGTATCCTCGGGAAAACACATCTGAATGATATTTTGTCCTGGGCGCTGGGTTTTACGAATGTATCAACACGCTGATTCTCTAAGGGTCCATGCAGGACAAAACACAAGTTTGGTTCATTCGAAAGATTGCCTCGTTAGACATCACTACTGACACAACTTTAAACGTAAACTTCGCTCAAATAAGCTACATAATTAGAAAAAAACGGGAATGGCCATGCGGACCCACTAGCTCATTTCCGCAACAGAACCTATGATGTTATCTGTGTCAAGCTCTGCCATTGGCCTGAGGCCGGCAAAAGCAACGCAAATTAGGCAGGGCTTATAAGCTTGCCGAACGAGCTATTTGCGCTTACATATAGGGCACATTCTTTTCATAGCAGTAAGAATGGTGGGGTAAACAGTGGAAGTTACGAAAGTAGACATAAACATGGAAGTAGCGATGCGTACTGCTGTTGGTACGCTCGCAATTATGCGTGTCTAGCGCACAGCACTGCGGCTCTTTGGAGTTGTCTCAAACTACACCTGCCGATTCGGCGTAAGCGACGGTGTCTTAGCGTGACCATATTTTTCGAGCGAGCACCATGTTTCACGAAACGATTATTTTCTACCTTAAGAAAAGAAGCCAGGTACAAATACGGTCAAACACAAACGCAAAGGCAATAAACAGCCCGCTCCGGTAAGGGGGTGCCGTCTAGGTGGACTAACGGTAAACCACGCTCCACACCACATGAGGCATAGCTTGAAAACCTTTTCTTGTGATGTGATTGCACATGTCATGAAAACACACAATTTTGCGGGGAATCAAAATTTTCAGTTTAATTGATTAATTCCTTAGTGAATAAGCCATTGTTTGCTTCCAGACAAGCCCTGGGAAGGTTACAAAACGTGAAATCTTTGGAATAAAACAAACTTGTATTTTGTCTGCATGGCCCCTTCAAGGGAGACTCAAATGGTCACATTACTGAGGGACTTACAAAGTCATAACCCCCCATTGTGTTCCAATACAAAAATTGCCCCAGTTTTACGAAAACGTTCCAAGCTGCCTAGTTTGGTTAGTTTTGAATTATATCACTTCTCTTCTAAAATAAAAACATGAAACTCTGGCTCACCAGACAGCGATCGCCATGTAGTACCAATTACCTAAGATAAAATGAAGCATATTCTAGGGTTGGCCTAATTCCTTATGTGCGTGTTCCTTGTTGAATTTTGATTTCGACAAAAAAAGGGATATATTGCTTAACTGGGCAAACTAGGCGGTGAGGAACATCTTCATGGATGACTAAAACGTTTCGTATTGGTGTAAGATGGTTTTTACACCAGTGGGTCATAAATTAGTAAGTCCATTAGGAATGGGATCCGGTAAATCTCCCTTCAATAAAGGGTAAGGTCAAGCTATTTTTGAGTATGGAGCTTTTTTTCCCACAGGGCGTTCCGTGGTCCCAGTCGGCCCGTGCATGTCTTATGCGATAGTATAGGTGGTTGAATGAGCACAGAATGAGCACAGAAGAAAAAGCCAGCAGTGCAAACTCCAAGGAAGACCAAGAGAAGAAGTCCATCAGTCTTCAATGTGTAGGTACATTTTTTTTATTTTTTTATAAAACAAGAAGAGTGGAGTTGCACCTGACAAACGCCAAGAAGGAGTTGGGAAAAGCACTCCCTGGTGCCGCTGTTCTTGATCATTTTCACCAACGAACGCTTTCATGTAGCTGCAATAGCTTCTTTAGGAGAGATGCTCGTCCTGGCAGGACGAAATGAAGACAGAGTACGTGTGGACAGAGGGAGACCGTGATACAACCGCCGAACTCCAGACTCCCTAAATTATTACCGTATTCGGAACTTTATTTGTGTTTAGTTCCTTTACAGGCGAACTTCAATTCGCTTTGCATATTTTCCTGGAACAATTGCTCCGTTCAAGAGTTGTCTAATTGCGCAACGAGATTTGAACCAACCGCCGCGAGGGAACCCTGTTTCCCACACCTCCAAAAATTACATTTAAATCTAAAAAAATAAAAATAGAAGGACTTGCCATTCATGAAATATTGGCGCGCCGATTGATGGACACGCAGTCTTGTCCTGCCTTTCATTGCAATGTTTGCCGGCGGGCTGTCACGGACACTTCATTCTCCCTCGCTGTTGGTTAAGAAGGAGCGAATGCCGAAACGTCACCTGAGGAGAAACGCCATACCCGGGCCTCTTTTATTAGAGTTTTAGCATACCACGTGTACCGTGCGTAGCATGTGCACTGGGACCCAACGGGGCATGTGCGCATTCGTTCCAATGGGATCGCTCAGTTTTGCTGACGGGTGGCCTCCGCCTCGCCATGCCCGCGCATTCGTTCCGACGAAGATGGCCATTCCTTCCGTGCCCCAGCGCGCATGCGCAGTCAGGTCCGGGTACACATGGTACACACGGTAAGCTGTAACTTTCTGTTAGGGTGCGAAACCGCTTAGGGGCTCTGGGCTGTTGGCGTCTCCTGTCGTCATCGTCGTAACCGTTCGGATCATGTAGTCCCAGTACTAAAACCACCGGAAACCTCGTTTACGCCTCGCGCTAGAAGAGCTTCGTGCGTCAAATATACGAGACTTTTACAGCAAAGCTGTATACCTCTACCCCACAACGGTTTCATCTCCGTTGGCAAAAACGCCAAGGCGCCAAGAATACACTTATACACTTCATGCTTCGCCCCTCCCCAGGTGTCACGTTAGTGGAGACGGCCCGGGATTTTTATCTCCCCGTATCCGTCAAACTCACTTATCTGGAACCTGTCCTTTGCTCCGCCTTTTTTAATTCCTTCTTCTCATCTGTAGTGCGATATGAACTCATTCGATGTCCTCGGGAGACGCGAGTGCACTGTACTCAAGCGTACTTTCCTAAACCCATTTCTCGCCTTCCCGACCACTCTGTTTTGCCCGAAAGGAAGGAACCCGAAATGAAAAATTGACAAGCATGGCAACTCTGAGTGGTAGTGGCTGGCAACGCAATTTTCGACGCCGCAATGCCGCTCTCGCAAGCAGGCAAGTGACTTTGAAAGCGCCGCGCGCGTAAATTGGACGGCGGCGACCGCGTGGGATTCTCGTAACTTATTTACGTCGGCGACAACAGCGGGAGGCGTCCATCCGCCGTCGGCCATGCGTTGACTAGAACACGGGGAATCTCGCTTCGCGGTCAAGGGGATGGACTCTATGTCGCTCCGCCGCGGCCGAGAGAAACATCATCTAGAAAATGGCTCAGTCGGAGGAGAAACCCGCTTTTTCGTGCATTATTGGAAAAAAAGTGCTTTCTATCCGTCTAGATTGCTTTACTCTGATTACCTCCTCGACAGACAGAC
The DNA here is from genome assembly GCA_013339765.2 of Haemaphysalis longicornis. Taxonomy (NCBI): domain Eukaryota; kingdom Metazoa; phylum Arthropoda; class Arachnida; order Ixodida; family Ixodidae; genus Haemaphysalis; species Haemaphysalis longicornis. The sequence continues at coordinate 62,384,105 of CM023458.1, read as the reverse complement.
TGCAGGACGGACCGACAGACAGACAGACGACAGACAGACAGACAGACCAGACAGACAGACAGACCAGACCAGACTAGGGAGGGAGTGAGTGCTGAGGGAGGTAGATAGGCATGCAGCAGGGTAGGTAGAAGGACGGACCACGACAGCGGAATTACAGACAGGACAGACAAAAAGACCGACCTGACAGAGAAGACAGGCCGAAAATTATTTTAATGAGACGGACGAGGGAAGCCCTGCCAATAGCTGCGCTTGCTAGCTTCGAGGTGGGTAATGATGAATATGTACGCAGTGGTGATTAAAATGCAAACACGAAAGGACAGGAACACACAGAAACACAAAAAGAAGGCAAAACGATAGGCAGTCACAAACTTCCCTGTAGGAAGGCTGCTCTAGGAGACTCACACCAGCCTACAAACCCCGCACCTGGCCCCGCACCTGGCCGCCTTTGCACAGTTTCTGTGCAAAGATTTGCTGCTCATCGCTCGCACGACCAAAAGCCCAGACAAACACACAAGGATGTGATCAGTGCCCTACTTGAAATTAAGATAATGGCACAAGTCCGATCTTGAAATGAAAATTTATAATGCAGGAAACTTCGTGGCGGCGCTGCGATGCCTCCACATTGTAACACGCTCGTTGCATCGAGGTAGACCTCGCGGCGTACGGAACGCACGTTGCGTGTGTACAGCGTAGAGGGGTGGCCGTCTGCACGTCCGGACGCGGTCAGTGCTGCGCTTTCTTACGCCATTCCATTGTGGTAACTAAACCACCGGGTAATACTAATAGGAAGGAAGCTGAGCTGTTCATCTCCTTTGGACGGCCGCGCCAGGGCCAGCTGATGTAAGATGACGTTGCCTTAGGTGCCACAGCGCCCAGGCTAACCACTGCAGCGAATTACGTGTTCTTTCCTCAGTGCCTCTGTATGCGTCGCGAATGCGTAAACCGGCTGACATTTGCGACTTCCTCGCTTTCGAAGTGCTTGTAGCGCATAGCAGGATTCCAGGAAGGAATTAACCCACCCATTGAAGGGTGATCGTAACAATTTGCAGCACAACATTCAAAGTGCCGGCTCAGTTTTTGTACCCGATATTTGGCGGCTGAACTCCTGCCCCACTGAGGTGCCCGCTCATGGGGTCCGTACACAGACGGCGGAAAATTTCGGGGGGATTGAGCCGTGGGGAATGTCCGCCAAAGCAGCGAGGTATGTGGTTAAGGAGGAATTAGGTCAGGGCCGATGGTGGACCGTGTTGTCGCTATCGACCACGTCGAAAAGAGCCCTGGTGATCACTCCGGTAGACGTTGATAGCTGGGCGGTAGCGATTCCCGGACACGACTAACGGGGCTAGCGGCCATGGGATGGATAAACAGGCTGCTAAAATGGAGGGGAAAGCGTGGATTTCGTTTTGACTTAACAGCACAGAGACTCAGAGTAGTCTCACCACAGCAATCCTCATGATGGCCGATCTACATTTCAGGAGTTCCAGGCAAGTTAATGCTCCCCCAGCAGTGTCTCCAGCTGCTGAACGTTGCTCTTGAAAAGTGTACCGAGAGCAGACAGGCTGTAAAGGAGCAGACCCACACATTGTCTTGTTGAATGGTCGCAGCGAAGTAACCAGGTAATCCTCAGCTGTTCCTGCAAGCATTGAGTTTCATACTGATATAGTCTGGCGCCACAGTTTATGGAGAGCCGTGCTTCAGCGAGCATTCCGTGATGTACCGGGCAAACACGCTCCACTTGTCCTTGGCATGGCTCACGAACAGGCTGGAAAGTTACCTGTGGCTGCCTCTGCAGCTAGAGGCAAAAGTCCCTCAGCAATAAATAACTGTCTGTCTGTCTGTCTGTCTGCAGAAGATTAATCGAATTTGTTTTGTTATTAAAAATTAAAGCTCCAGAAGTATTTATTTGTCGCGGGTTATTTACAAGCTTCATGCAAGATGAACAAGAAAACGATGTTACCCATTTTTGTTGATTTTGGCTTCAAAACAAGAAAGAAGCCTTGTGGCTAGCCAAGCCAAGTAGGCGAGGAACGTCGCTAGCTGCAATGGCTTCGCCAACGATGGCCCGTGACTGCAGCGCCAGGTTTCCTTCTAGTATACATTAGTATGAAACTCTGTACCTGCATGCAACCATAAAATGTGCACGGCAGACTGCAAGTTGTCTTTCAGGTGAAGATCCACGACATTTGCCCGTTGAGGAAAACGCGCAAGAGTCGGTGGCCTCACACATTCGTAATGGCAGATACTGCTGCACTAAGTGCAAAACGAGAAATACTGTCTCTTGTAACTGGCATAGCACCGCATCGTTTGGTGAAAGAACCAAGCCGCAGTTCTTGTGGTGGCAATTTTGGGATTGGCAGCGCTGCAGCTTTTCTCGTACGTTCTAGCGGTTACCACCAAGAGCCAGACGCAGATGTCGACAGCATATAGTGCTACGTTGACGTCAGGTAGTAGCACATTTAGAAGACCAACAAAGCAGATGTTCAAAAGAGTGGGGACCAGGATTCCACCTTGCGGAACGCCTTGTTTTAGGGCATGACGGTGATCTCCTTACTCGTAGTGGTGATTTAGACCAACCTGTCTTGAAGATAATCGCGAAACCACCCGACGATCTTTCCATTGTTACCTTAGGCGACACTTTTTCGATTATTGGCTTCGTGGGCGACACTGTTAAAAGTATCCAGGGTGTCTAGAATTAAAGCTATGGAAACTTTGTTCAACGCCATTCGCCGGTTTATATTTTGCTATCTTAAGAACATTATCGATGCTACTCCTTCGGTGCATGAGGAGTTGTGATGGGCACACTGAACTGTATTCAAGGTCCCAGCCCAGGCGCTCCAAAATGATCTTTTACATAACTTTCTCAAAGCAGCTCACCTAGAGCCACGGAGTAATCTGCGCTTACGCCTTTATTTAGTCACGCTACTTTTCCATTCACTTCGATTGAGGCACTTACTACGGTATTCGGGCCGTGCGCGTATGTTTTGACGTTAAAGTGATATCAGACATACCTATTTTTGTGCAGATTTGGTTACCCGTGTAGAGGTTCATTGCATGAAAGCACAGCAAAGTAGGAAAACAACGCATAAAATCACCAAGACGAAGGCTCAGTTTGGCCATCTCTCATCGTCATCGTTCAACCTTAACTCTGTTTTTCTCCAAGAACACTTTCTTCGCACACAGAACGACTACATTACCGTTACTTCCATGATATGATGAAACTACTTTTACTCACTTCGAAGCGTTTCATTCGCTGTCACTGTCGTGTGGCGGAAAGAGCGGTAGAGTGGGTGGTAAGCAACGATCTGAAATAACCGTGACGCCGGATTGCAGCGAAGGAAGGAAGCGAGACCGTGGGACTGCGTTCGCAGAAAAGAAAATATCCAGGTGAGGCGAAGTGGATTGAAGTGTATTGGATTGGATTGGGTTGGATTGGATTGGATTGGATTGGATAGGTTCTACTCCAAAGCAGAAAACTAAGTGAGGCTTCGAAAAACACAACTCCGCCTGTTTAGCAATGGCAGAGATTCTCATTGAACGAGAACGGGAAAATGCAAAAGCTTATATAGAAACAAGACAGATAAAATTCATTGAATACCATAACGAACTCCAGCCAACCTTAAACCATCCCCGAAAAGGGCAACCTCACCTCACCGCGGTCGTTTAAACCAAACCTGCCGCACTCGCTGGTTCAGATTGCTTTATTATTCTCCCTGTGGTAGCAGCACTCTCATCGATACTTATTTTGGCTATGTGTCGGCACAATAAACTCAAAAGAAATGTGCAACCATTTTCGTTTTTTGATATTAATGTTACCTACGTATCATAAGCTTCTAGCCCATGCACACCATACACTTTTGTTGATTTGTTTTCAATAGATATGCGGATCTCAAATCATAGATTTAACCATTAACAAAAGTTCAGTACAATCTTATTTTACTCGGTAGGTTTACTGATCAAATACAAAATTACAGGGTAATTTTATTTTTCACATCTCATTTGGTTGTTTATGCGTCAAGTAGACCGAATTTTATTATTCGCGTTTTTCCTGGGCGCAGCATACAACATAGTTAACATAATACGGATGTTCAGTGCGATTAGCTTTCCAAATCTTCCCAATTCTACTTTTGCCAGGTATATAACTTCATATATAATTTAACTTCTAGTGTGTGATCCGTTTAACGTTTTATTCTTCCTCAGTAATTCGGCTCAGCTGTATTATGTCACGCAAAATGAGTAACTGAAATAAAATGTTCGTTTTTTAATGGACAGGTATAACTCGTAGTAGGGTGCTTGTAGTCCCGGGGGTGGTACGGGAGCGAAAAAAAATGTGGGTCTGGCAGTGCAAAGCTGTCGGCATTATCTCAGCCAACTGTGTAGTCCCAGTAGAGAGTAACCACGTATTAGGTCATAGTAGGTGGCATTACATAGCCCTCATAAAATTGCGTCACCTCACGGGAAGAATCCGCTTTCATCGTTCCCGGAAACAACATGCCTGGAACGACGCCTTTACCCGAAGTTCCCTCCTTTGTATTGCTTCACATAAACGTACTCTTTTGACAAGGCATTGTTTCTTGCAGAGATTCTTTGAGTATAGATGAAATAAAAAGAAGTGTGTAAGGAATGTTCGGGCTATTCACCCGCCTTTCGTCCGTGCACCTGTGCGCTTCCATCGCCTCGTATGCGCGCGCCCGTTAGTGAGAACGGGCTTCATGTTCAAGCGCGGAGTTGGCGAACGCAAACAGAAACAATACCGTGGAACCGGTATTGGTCTTTAATTCACGCTCAACGCTGACCCCGAAATAAATGCTCCCACCGCTGCGCCCATTTCGCTCGTGGGAACCGCCAGAGGCAGCAGAAGAGCGCACGCGGAAGCAGACGACGCGCAAGAGCAGACGACGCGGCGCGCGGAGCGTCAAAGCGGAAGCCAGCGCGCTTTCGTTTCGACCAGCTGCCGCTACCGGAAGTGACGCCGCGCCCGCACGCGCCGGACTCGCTTTCCATTGGAGGGCATTCTCTCTCCATCGGTATGCGATCTGCCTTTCACCAGCGCTCGCCGGCGGCTCTTCCCGGCGTTGTTCTACTCATCGGCGTGCTGCTCACGGTACAGGCTCGGGCCCGACGCCCCCTTTTTTCGCCGGTTTCGGATCTTACGGCGTTCCGCTAGCGGGCATCGCGGCTTCTTCGCCGCTCCGTTCTTCGACGTCCGCTACCCGCGCGAGTCAAGGTGTTGGCGCCGGCAGAGGCGATGCTGACAGCCGGAGCGTGTCGGCGCAGCGTAGTGGTAGAAGTTTCGTCGTGGTGACGTGGGTTGTGCGAAGTGCGCGGATTTCAAGGCCGGGTAAGGAAAACCATGGCGGAATACGAGGAGACGGTTCGGCTCGTCGACGGCGCCTACAAAGTGAGTTTCTCTCGCCGTAATAATTTGCGTCACAAGTCAGTGATTACGCTTTGGATTTTGAAGGCCAACCTCGAACCGGCGCGCGAAGCCGCGCCCTGGCTTTGACTGTGCGTTCACATGTGAACTGATGAACTATGGTGAAAATTTTGTCGTACATGCGGCGGTGCTGTTTTGAGTGCCAACTTTCTGAGCACTGAGCAGTATACGACATTATTGTGTAATTACGTGTTGGGTTGATCAAGCATGCATCGCTGTGTTGTAATGCATTCGATTTTTAAAAAGGCGGGGGTACGCGGGATATGTAAGGGATAGCTTTTATATCCCCCTAATATTAATGTCTTAATGCGATTTTTTAGGGTTTAGGTTTTGTAACGGAGGCGAGAGGTTTATAATAACAGAGTTTGATCAAATTTGGCATGTTGATAGGCAAGCGCCAAATACGGAACGAATAACGGACAAATGATAGAAGTTGGGGTAGAAAATCGAAATCACGTGACTTTATTAGCGTAATGGACATATATTTTGCACAGTTAAATGGTGAAATGTTTTACAATTGTCCTTTATGTGTAATTTTTAAATTTCTTTTACGCATCCCTTTACATCCCTCTGCTTGACGTTTGAGTGAAAGGAGTGCAAGTCTTGCCTTGCACTATTTACTATTTCTCATCCGTTCGAGGGGCCCAAAGCGAAGAAAAATCGCTGACAACCCTTTTTGCGTTTACCCGCTACTTTGGAACTTTCAGAGAGTGCCCGGAAGCAGGCGATAAAACTCCGTTTTGAGGTTTATCTTGTAGACCTTCTCTTCCTTGGAAAATGACAAGATATCTTCGCACTGCGGACTCACACGCGCATGCGCTGTGAGTCTGGTATCTCTGGAATACAGCCACGTGTAATCGGTTTAGTCGGTAAGAACTAATTTACGGAGTCACGTTACCCCACTGCCCCGCCGAAAATTTCGTGCTTCCAGAAAGATAAGGGGGGGAGGATTTTTTTTATTAAATGAAGCAGCTACGAGTAAATGAAGCAGCTAATTGTGCCTGTGAATAATTTACGACTACGGCCAGTTGCGGTTCTGTAACGAGCTACACAGCAACCTGAAAGGGCTTCGATGTCTGCTCATAAATACCACAACGTACAGCTATTTTGGAATGTTCCTGAAAGAAAAAAAAACATGTGAGAAAAAAATTAAAGTAAAGCATTCCTAAGGATCACGATGTTTTTTTGTTTTCAGCTTTAAATTGATTGCTGGCTTACACTTTTTCTTTGTGTTTTTTCTTTTGCTTTCTTGTTTTCTTGCTTTTTTTTCTCTCTTTTCACTTTCTCTCTCGTCCATTTTTCGCCCTCCACTTCCCCGGGATGCAAATATGCGTACACCAGTGTCGGAAAGCTATATCCAAGTGCTCCATCTTTTAGCGCAATTTCTCTGGGTTTACATAACCAGAAATGTGATGTGCGTACTTGTTGCTTCAACATAATTGCCTCCGCGTTCACATAGCTGCGAAAGAATGTACGACAAATTGTGCAGTTGTGTTAAGCACTGGCCTAATAAGATAGAAAAAAAGGAAGTGCAATTGTTTGCCCACTCTCAGCCTTCATCCGCTGATCTAATCAGGCGACGTGGATCGGGCCCTGCTTGCTTAATAAACAGTGGCGGCGTATTTTCCTCCACTAGACGTTTGTCCCTTTTACGGTGGGCTTCTCCTTTCCTTTAACACTGTTTACTTTCTAATGTACGCTGTATGTTCTATGTGCTTGTACGCTTAGCCTTTCATCCGCGAAAAAAAAAAAATTAAAGCTCAGAAAAATGGCCTCGGCAAGCATTGTCCGCGTATTGATTAGGAATTTTTAGCGAAAATTTCAGTTCCACTTTAGCGCACCCGGACCTCCCCGGGCTATAAGCCCGGGGAGGTCCGGGCTATAAGCAGGACGGTAGTATAGGGCTACTGATTATTTCAGACCACTCGGCATGGGAGTAGCCAGGTAAGGGGGGAGGGAGGGGTATGGAGTCAAAACGCCATTTTTCTGCCAAAAGTTTCTGAGCGCTGCATCCCCCATCCCCCTGCCTTTCGGCCTTTTCCGCCTGCGCTATTTACAGTCCACATCGATATATTGAGATATGAAAACAAAAATACAAATGACTTAGAAAAAAATGCCTAATATATGGTTCTTGTTCCCAGTCTTTCCTTCTGTAATTTACCGTCGCAGTATAGGACCCTCCCACGCAAATATATATATATCTATATATATATATATATATATATATATATATATATATATATATATATATATATATATATATATATATATATTTCCAGTTCTGCCTCTGCCACGCGGGCACGCGGGTTTTTTTAAATTGCATTCTTAAATCTCGTGAAACACTATTTCCTTTATTACGCTCGCATTTTGCATTTCCACCAAAAAACTGTCGCCGCAGCCGGTATGAGCTTGCATCCTCGGGTTCAGCACGGCAACGACTTACCCATTGAACTATTGATTGATTGATTGATTGATTGATTGATTGATTGATTGATTGATTGATTGATTGATTGATTGATTGATTGATTGTGCGGTGTAACGCGGCGACGTTGCACACGCGATGAGGCGCGCCGTATTGGAGGGCTACGGATTAATTTTAACCATCTGGGGATCTTTATCGTTCCCATTGAACTAACGCCTTATCAAACCAAAGAGCGGACGGCAAAATAATTATGATGATGATCGGGGTTTTGGTTGTCATGTTAATTGATATTCGCGGTGGTTTCTTTAATACGTTTCCATCGTAATAGGCACGGGCACGCAGATTTGTAATTACCGACTTAATTCCTGAAAAGCAGCCGTGGCTCCAACAGAACGGGAGAGAATGGCTTGCAAGTAAGAAGAAAAGATTTCTGCGGGCACCTAAGTCTGCGTACATGCTGTGAAGGCGAAAGCGTAGCGTGCTGTAATTACGGGTACCTTGTATACATACGACCGCACGCCGGCACAGCAGCCTCGCAATTTTGCCGTCCCTAATACGTCTTATTATCATCCTAATCCTGCCATCTTATGTGGATGAAGGTGGATACCTTGACTCGTATTAATCCACCTAAATTCAGCTTAACCCACCTTAATCCATCCTGGCGCATATTAATCCGCCTTAATACCACTTCATTTCGCCTTAATTCGCCTTACTCAGTCTAAATCCCATTTAATCAATCTAGGTCCACCTTAATCTCGCGAAACTAATCATTACTGAGATGCATTGGTTCGCTTCTGGCCTTTTCTTGGGCTCCTGAGCCTATGGACGCGGGTTCGATTCCCGCCGCAGTGGCCGCTTTTCTGATTGAAGCGAAAAGAGAAAGAGCTCGTGTGTTCGATATTTCGGCGCACGTTAAAGATTCCCAGGTGGTCAAAATTGATCCGGAGCCCCCCACTACGGCGCGCCACATCGCCTGCGCAGCGTAGGTACGTTAAGCTTCATAATTAATCCATCTTCTGGTCTTCTCAGGGATTTTTGTAGCAGTTGTATAGACGAAGAGGTCGTTCAAGGTCACTTTTCCATGAGAAGTATAAAAGGCCTTCACCCTAATGAAACCTGCATATGTTCATCTTATTGTATTTTCATCATCATGACCAGGGCGTCGAATTCTCAATCACTGGTGAGGTAACAATTGCGCGAAGCGTATTAGTTGCGAACAAATTGCGAAGATAATTTTCCTTACCAAGGAATTTTGAAAGATTTCAAATGGGAACACATGCGACAAGTGTGATTTACATACGCCCACAGGGACACGCATGTACTGTCGTCCATATCGCTTACGGCTGTGTCTGCTAGTTTCGTTCTCGAAAGGCGAAACTATTTGTTGACTGAATTTTTGAGTCGGGAGCTGAGAATAATAAAGAAGTCCGCCACCGTTGTTTCCTTATGTATGACGGTGGTTGTGCCTACACAACTTTCGTAGGTGCACGAGTCAACACGTACCTGCACTCGTTACTTCATTTCACGGATGTCCCACGGTATATTCGCAAATGTGCGTGTATGTGTGTGTAAGCACCCCCCGATTCTAAGCAGCCTCCCCTACTTTCGGGAAAAGAGTTTGCGTTCGAATCTAAGCACCCCATTTTTTAAGCAACCATCGAAGGTGGATTTGAGACGCGTGGAAGCGGGCCCGAGTTAACCCTGGGGCCAAGCCATTTATAAAATTCTCAATTACGAACTACCTTCTACGGAACAGAAGACGACCTGTTGGGGGTACTGACAGCAGCGGCCCAATTGGCACAACAGACTCGTATGGCAGTGAGGGTGACTGGGAATCAGACGTAAGCAGTTCGTTCACTGTCTATACCTGTTTTTTTTTAATGTTTGCCAAATTAATCATTCCTTGCGCCCGTCTCGTCGAGATACGGCCGCCAAAAAAAGGAGGGGGGGAGGGGGTAATCTAGGGTTTCCGAATCTAGCCCCCGCACCCCCCCCCCCCCTCGCCTCACTTTGGGCCTCGCGATAGTGGGAGAAATGGGTGCTTAGAATCGAGTAAATGCAGTATATAAAGTCAAAACTGGATCTAACGAAATATGATCTTACTCATTTCCCAATCTAACGAACATACTCGGATTTCCCCGCAGGTGCCTATACGTCTCAATGCTTTTATGAACTCCAACTAGCGAACTAAATTCAGCATCATTCCCGATTTAACGAAGTATTTCGAGAAACACGACACATCTAAAAAGAGCAATTCGATTGTGTTTCGCAAGAATGCCATGAAAATTATGCCACCATATCAGAAAATAATAACGAGGCATCTAGTTTCGTTTTTACTTAGCTCTACGAGGGAAACTCAGCAGGCCAAGAAGTTATACAGTTAGTTTCCGCCGCACAAGACGTGTTAGACGATTCGGACGACCCAGAAACTGCTGAAGCTCCTGTGCCCCCTACAGGCCAGGTGATGGGCGCTACTGACTTGCCCAGGTGCTTTGCTGGGGCTCACAAAGGAACAGAGCCCGCGTTGAACTCGCTTGCGTGCTAAAAGTGTCCGCCCAATGCTAACGAAGCGCGCATGGACGAAAATCACAGTCTTTTTTGCCAGAAAATAAATAAATATCCTCCAAAACCTCTAGAATTTTATTGATAATATTTTCACCGGGAACTTTTAGCGCATTGTTAAATTGCCAGCTGGCGAGCGGCGCGTCCGCCGGAATTACGATGTCACGGTAGACGCTGGGATGCGCCTTCCTTTAGACACCGAATTTATGGAATCAACAACTTCTATATTAACAGTCCAGATTCCACGAAGTTGTCGATTTAATAAAATAATTCGTGGTTCCCGGTGACCTAGTTAAATCGGGTTTTAACTGTATACTCACTTCTCGTTGTTATGGACGCATTGGTTCTTCAGAAAAATCGTCCGTAATGTGAGTCGTCCATAATAACGAATCAAGGTCAAACTCACAAATATTATGGAATTCGTTTAAGGAAAGCTCGTTTTAGGAAGAATTGTTTACGGAAACATAAGGGAAAGCTCGGTTCGTTTACTCTTAACACCAGCCATTGCCTCCACCGAAGTGACCAGAGAAGCCTTGCCTTTTATGCGCGGTGAATATTGGCACAAACTATTACCGTCCTGTTATGTTGTCCTGAGCCTCATGACTTGCTCTTTCCAGCATATGCCGCACTGGGCAATCTTGTTTGGTGGGGAAAGGGTGTCACCCTTTCGTCATGACGCTAAAGTGTTGTTAGCTGATCACCGATGTTCTTGATCTAATTCTATGGTACTGGAATGAAGAGCGTTCCAAGGTAAATGCATGCTTCGGCAACAAGTAATTCCCGGTAGGGCGCTGGGGCCTCGGGGGTGACCGGTCATTTGTTCTATTTTTTGCTTTGCGGACCCGTGTCCATAATAACGGGACAAAAGTGCCTGTATTTACCCATTTCGTCCCCATAATAGCCTTCTATAGTCCGGACTGCGGGTTTCTATATTAACGGTGCAGAATTTCATGGCGAGAAACCGGTCGCCGAAAATTCCGTCCATATTGCGGGATGTCCATATTAACGGAGTCCGTATTAACGAGACATGACAGTACATAATATGTGTCAAAGGGCAACAGTCAAAAGTTGGACACACGCAAAGAACAATAAAATGACGTTTAATTACCTATCCGCAAGGGACTTGCCTGTATCAGAGTATCGTCACAGAATTCAAATCAAATCAAACATTTATTTTCCTTTTTGTTATAAAGCACGTACCTATCACAAAAAACTGACGTGTCAAGCAGCCTGCCGAGGCGGCTTGCCCGATGCTGGCAGCAATGACGAGCTACAGAATTACATCAACATGATCTAATTTTGTACCTTTACTCTGATGAAGGAAAGCCCCCTGCCGATATGTAATTAAAATCCTTGTAGTGGTTGTTCCCACGTGTCCGACTTATTACTCATACTATTTTTACGAACTCTTTGTATTTCTTTCAAATACGTAAATGTGCTCATCAAGCGCGAAGAAAATGAATTGAACAGTTTTAATTACTGCGCCGGTTTTAACAAGCTTGCCTACAAAATGAGAATAGGAGGCGAACAATTGAATATGAACACATTTTTCACAGGAATGCAGAGTTGCAACGTTTAAAATTTTATACCAAAGAAGCGTGATAAACAAGCAGTCCTATTTGTCATGGGGACGTTTCATTTGAGAAAATGCTATCTAATGAGGCAAACCCAAGCAGCAAGTTTTTCATCGTAAAAACGTCCCTACGTGAAGCTCAGTAAGAAGTTCAAAAAAGACGCAGTCAAATTGTTTATGTTTGGTGCAAATTAGTTCTACTAATTCAGAAAATTGATCTTGTGATGGGCTGCTTGTAATGAGTGAATCGAGGCTATTCTACTGCCTTACAGAAAGAGGAAAAATGAGTATTAGAAGCAGTTGGTGCGAAGTGGGGGTTCAGATTAGAGTTAGTGCGTGTTTGTGACGCGTTTCTCTGGTTGTTGAGAGTACCGTGTTTGCATGATTCTAACAGGCGCCATATTTTGCTAAAAGTAGCCTGTAAATTTGTGTGGGCGTTACAATCGGGTTCAAAACGGAAATAAGCTTCAAAGCGGCCAGAAACACGGCCATGGACACAAACTACTTCCAAAACCAAGCTCAACCTGATTAAACACGATCCGTCAACATCACGCGAGTAAAGTTTGGCGCACCCATTCCTCAATGGCGTACGAATGACCTTAGTCAGCTTTCGCACTTTTTCAGGCTGCTGCAATGAGCATGTCACGTCTAAAATTATGTTGGTCAAGGGCTCAAGGCACTTAAAATCGCAAATGCTGTCAATGTTCCTCGCTCTACTTTTATTGCCAGCAGGATGTGTACATGCAGGTTTATAAATTGCGAGGTGTTTTTTTTTGGCACCACAGTTGCGTGCGTCAAATTGAAATGTCTCTGCAGGTACGTGGTGGCATATCTTCTACATCTGCGCGGTAGAATCGGCGTTAAAATATTTTTCCTAATTCTCCTGCGTAAACTTACCTGCGCATTACGATCGGGGAGTGCGTTAGAATCGTGCAAATGCGGACGGTATTTGTCAATGTCAATATTTGGTTGGTTGTGTACAAAGTGTTACGTTAGCTAGAGGGGAGCTGCTTTCGCTTGACTTCGAAGGCTAAAAATGCCGGCATTCCTTTCGTAGTACCGAGGGAGAGTCGGTTCGCTTGTATTTATAAAAAAAAATAAATCGGATCGCTTTTCTTTGAATAGGGTCTTTTTTTAGTTTAAAATTGGTTGGTATACTGAAACTAGATAGCGTTCGCCTATTTAATGGCCCATCTGGCGAATGCTTATTATATATTATATTTTAAGTATACAACGCACCATTATCGCTGGACTGTCAAGGTTGGGACAATACGCCATCAGTGTGCTGTAGCAATAAATATCTCATCGTGCGTACGCATCGTAATCAAAATTTGTACAAAAACATCGCCTCTGGTCGCTCGTTCTGCCCCTTGCACTCATTTAACTTCCGGTTTTTTTTTTTTTTTGTCTCTAAGGTTTCTTGCTCTTCAGGTGGTGAAAAATCGATGACCCGTGCACGGGTCACTCATGTCTATTGGGCGCTTTTTTTTCCCCTACCATTTTCGCTTCTATCAGTTGGTAAGGCCCTGGGATGTCTGTCCTCGGATGGTGGTTTTCATTTATGAGTCGGTGGTTATGGCAGAAGCACAATAACATTTTCAATTGAACATTTTAAATTCTCACCCTCCACTCGTCATGTCGCCTTGTTCCTCAACGCAGAACCTCGGTTGCTACCCAAAAAACGCGGCACCAGCATCCCGGGTGTCCAGGCTTCTCAGCGTGGAACCGACAGCCACACGTAACCCAAACGTCTGACCCCATGAATGCTATCGCATCAAAAATAGCAGCAAACAGAAAAAAAAAGCACGTCTGTGTCGCTCGAGGAATTTCTGAAAGCCGTCGCAGCGTGTCGTCCCTCACGTCACGAAGACGACAATGGGCGTTCTGCGCACGAATCGTTGTAACTGCACGGGCTTGGAACCGTGCGCCGTTTCCTCGGATGCCCCTGGCGCGCGCTCCACGCAAGCGTCCTGCCTCTGCCGTCGTCGTTTGACTGATTGATATCGATTCCCCCGTGGATGATGACGGCTGCTGTGAATGCACCCTGGCGTGGCAGCGGGTGGGGGCAGCCTGCCGGGCGGGAGAACTCCACTCCCCGTGCGTCCGTATACTGGGGGAGGAGCTCTGTGCTGAGGGTAAAGGAAGATCTCTTTGACGTCTTGCGCTGCGGGCGCGTGACAGTTCGCCGTGGTGATCCATTGTTCGCAGCCGGTCTCTGCTCCCTGGACCATTCTCATCCCCTGTGAGAAGGGGGGGGGGGAAGAGAGAGTTGCGGACGTCTGGTTTTTATTTCCTTAGAGGCCACAAAAAACAAAATAGAACCGTTTAATTTGAAAGAACCAGGCTTCCGTACCTCACTCAGCTCCATTACGGCCCCGAAAGACGTTTTCTAAACCGTAAACCGCAAGAAGGGTTGGAAAATTCGAATTTCGCGCTAAACTGACGTGTTATGGGCAGCAGTGACGTCATGTGGGCCAGCACTGGAAACATAATTTTCAGTGTGTTAACTGCACGTTAGCTTTCAAGTGTTACAATACACACAGAAATAGAGGCCCCATTACAAATCGTCCAGTCATGTGTCTTAGCGATGGCTTAGCTTAGTTCGGCGCCCGCCAATCGGACAAGCAAGATTCTGTGACGTCATAAAAAGTTGCCCGGAAGTGCCGGGTAGTCGCCACTGCGTCTCATGTTTTCTTATCTCGATTATTGTGGGAATTGCGATGAGATCGGTGTCATTGTTATCACGACAACGCAGTCTTTCTAATGAACCAAACCTGTATTTTATCTTAATGACCCCTTTAAAGACAACAGATAGTCTTCTTCGGGGTACTTAAGCGCGGAATTTTGGTCTATCTGTCTGTCTGTCTGTCTGTCTGTCTGTCTGTCTGTATGTATGTATGTATGTATGTATGTATGTATGTATGTATGTATGTATGTATGTATGTATGTATGTATGTATGTATGTATGTATGTATGTATGTATGTATGTATGTATGTATGTATGTATGTATGTATGTATGTATGTATGTATGTATGTATGTATGTATGTATGTATGTATGTATGTGTGCATGCATGTATGTCGGTCGATCCGTCGGTCTGTCGCTCGGTTTATCCGTCCGTATTAAAAACAAGTTAAGTAATGCTGAAGCACGAAGCATATATAGGCAAGGCTGTTCCCAACTGCTACAACTGCTGCCATTGCTCATACGAGTCCGCATTATTTGGCGTAAAGGAAACAGGCGTATTTGATGCAAAAGATAAGAGCGCTACCAAAACTACCACTGTTTTTTTCATAATAAGAGCACACGTTTGGTCGGTTTTTAACATAGTAAATTAAAAAAAAACACGTCAAAAACAATGCCGAAAAAATGGAGGTTATAGCAAGTACTAAAACGGAAAACTGCCACCTCAAGCTTTTCTAAGCACAACAAAAACAAAACGTTAAAAATGAAATGTCGGCATGAAATGCAGAAAGCAAATGCTTTA
Organism: Haemaphysalis longicornis; assembly: GCA_013339765.2. NCBI lineage: Eukaryota > Metazoa > Arthropoda > Arachnida > Ixodida > Ixodidae > Haemaphysalis > Haemaphysalis longicornis. The sequence continues at coordinate 62,368,627 of CM023458.1, read as the reverse complement.
TGTGGTTCACATTTAGGTGACGTTCATGTTCGATTCGTAAAGTGTGCGGTTTTCCGTGGCTACATGAAACGTCGCCCCCAAATCCTAAACTAAGCAGGGAAAAAGTAGCCTGTCGTTGCCTACAGCCCCATGTTTCTCCCCGTGGTACGATACTTCGTAAACTCTACCCCTACCAATACCTCCACTGCCATATCGGTCGGACTCCCTGCACTTTGTACCATGTTGTGTGGGAATGCAACAACATCCTCCCCCCAAACCGTAGAGCAGTGGAAAAGCCTGCTGACCATGGCCCGAGCCTTGAAGACCAGATGAGCCTGGTTGCCAGGGTGCGCTTATTGGTTATAAAGCGCAAAGGTTCCCGCACTAAGCAGTCCTCCCACCGGCGAGCGGCCATCACACCTTCTGCTCTGCTCAATAAAAGTTTTCTCCATCATTGCAAAAGGTCATATGTTCTTCACATTCCCGCTCTAAAAACCAATCAAACTAAGCGGGGATTATCTATTATACACAGCCCCAGACCGCCTCCTTTCGTTGCGCATATGACCTTGGGGTGGAGCAATAAACCAAGGACGCAAAGGTTGAAGAAACGTAACTTCCATTGTCATCGATAGATTACTGGGATTAACATGCGGAATAGGTTACTGACATTAACACAGGTTCGTGACAGTAACTGAGCCATGAAAAGGAATTCCGATCTGAAAGCAATAGGTATTCTCTCTACCGCGAACGCTGTCGATAGGAGACTGCCCGGATTTCGCGCCGTCTCCTCAGTGACAGGGCACTTCGAGAGTGATGGATGATTTTTTTAGAGCGATAGCCCTATGGGGAGAAAGTACGCTTGCCCCTGACACCTAGAGGTCCAAGAAGGGCGCGGAATGACACCCATAAGGGTGTAATTAAAAGGGTGTAACGTGTTTTCCGGAAATTAACCGGTGTCTCCGCCCCTGCCCTTCCCCATGGCACCTAGTGCGACAAAAACAAGCAAGGACAAAAAAGCAAACTGACGAGGACAAGCGCACCCTTTGTCCTTCTTTGTCTTTGCTTGTTTTTTGCGCAAACGGTGCCATGGATACCTTCCAACTAGGCCGGCTCGCGGTGTTGCCCCTTCACCTTCACACCACTCAGCGTGGCCATATGGACGTGAAAAAGCGAAACGTTTCATATTCCTTGACAATTAAGGGGCAGTGACTGAGGCTTCAGGAAAGCGGAATAGGGGGCTAAAAAACCCGCGCTCAGTGACGAGAACCCGGATGTTTTGCTTCCGCGCAAAACGTAAAACCGCGCTCTGTACCTTGCGGATATTTGTACGTCATAGACACAATACTCAACGCGCCGTGGTTTATTCCGTTCCCTGCGCGCTTATAGCTCCGGCACGCTTCTAAGTCGTGTTTGCGCTCCAGCTGAGTCCGTTCTCCGCGTTCTCGGCGCCGCGTCAACGTCGAAAAACAGCTGTGCTTAGCGAAGCACGCAGTTGTGGCCGCGCGCTTTGAGTAATAGCTTTTTCCCTGCCACTTGTGCCGTCTGAGTCATGCTTGCGAGGAGCGTGCGCTTCGACGTTGTCGTGCTCTCTCGCAGACGTAAATAGGGACTCAGACGGACGCCGCGTCGGAATCCATGCAACGCCGCAAATTGTCGCAGTGATAGTTTATCAACGACACACACCAGTCGCTAAATTTTCCATAGGCCCCATGCATCAAAAACCGGTCCGCGGTTGACCCCCTTGTGCTGGGGACAAAAAGGGGCGAACAAAAAATCAACGATCTATTCTGGAAGAAAGGTGGTTGAAACGCGAAGCTTTCTCAGATACAAATGCTAAGTCCGTTATCTCGTCAGCCCAAGTCGAAATCTACGACAACGCTGAACCAACCGAATGTGTTGTTATGATTTTCTAATAGTTTATGATTGCGTCATCTGAATATGTGATTGGGTTAGCTCAGCGTTGTCGTTGACTTGGAGTTTGGCTGGTTGGATTGTGTACTTTGCATTTGTATCGAAGAAAGCTTCGCGTTTAATTATCATCGTCATCATTATTTGTCCTCCCATTGCGTAAAATTGGCTTTCCTGGAGTGCGTTCTCGCACTCAGCCCCACCAGTGAGGCATACAGAAGGCTTCGCTTTATTACAGGACATATTGACTAACCTGCCATCTGTCGACACAATGTGGTTGTAGAACGAATTGCTCGTGGCTTCTGCCGTAAGTTAAAATGAAACCTCGTACTCTTTAAATAATACTCAGTTGAACTGACTGTTAATTACAAGTACCTTGGTTTTTACCCTAGTTCGGACTTATCTTGGAATCATCACATTAACGTCGTACTTGCATCGGCTATCCGCTCACTAGGTCTTTTAAAGCATAACTTGAAGCACGCCCCATGGCACCTACGTAAACTCGCTTACGTAAACTCGCTTACCACTTATACAGCCAAAAATCTAGTACGCATCAGCCAATTAGGACCCTTACCAAGCTTACACAATCAACAAACATCGAACCCACTTCAAACCGCGCAGTGCGCTCATCTTTTCCGATCTACTCCCGTCATTCCAGTGTCACAGCCTTGAAAATTCGTGCAGAACTGCTCGACTTGTCGCAACGACGCACAGCTTCAAGGTTATCACTTTTTTCATAAACTTTTTCACCACCCATCGCTTCATGACGATTTATTTTTTTTTCACCAGCTTCCATTCTTCCTAGACACCGACCATCCTTTCAACGTGAAACGTTTAGCATGTCATACTTTGAAACCATTCAAGTTCATTCGTTCCGCGTACAATCATTGACTGGAACGCATTGCATCACACATAGCCACCGTCATTGATGCTGTTAATTTAATCGACAAATACTCACGGAAGTTGGGAATTGAAAACAAAAACTACACTTTTTTATTGCATAACTTCTGACAGATTGTTCTTTCTCTACAGGAGATTGTTTGTTGCTTGCTTCTTCTGAATTTATTTTTCGCGTTATTTCGAGCTAATATTACATTTATCGTATTTGTGTTCGCGCATACGCTGTTCTTTTTATGTTTTTCTTTCTCCCAGTGTATATCGTTGTTCGTATGTTTGTTTTTGCTGCATTGACCACCCCGCGTGTAATACCCTCCTGCGTGAGGGCCTTTAGGGGAACTTTTAATAAATAAATAAATAAATAAATAAATAAATAAATAAATAAATAAATAAATACATTAAATAATAAATAGATCGTTGAACCCACGAGTTTAAATCATTACCTAGCGAGCTAGATTTTATAAAGTTGTGGCATTAAGTAATTGTTTAGCAAATTTCAGTTCTTGCCCCCTAGAGGTCGCGCCAATACATATGCCCCTCAGCTTAACGAAGCAGGGTAGCTCGCACGGTTCGAATACCGAAGGGGAGTTTCGCAACTGATGTATATTTAAGCACTCTGGTCGCAGTGGCCCGCGCTGTCCTGGAGACCTAAATAGAGACTCCTCTGGAGCAAGGGGGAGCCATTGTAGTACGGGACTTTGCATTTTCAAGCAACGGCTGCGGTTGCTCGTTAATTGAGGGCTTCATAGTTGATTTTTTTTGTTGTTTATGAGTTCCCGTATGGATCTCCTACAGCTCTGCACGCATCGCTGCATCTTTCCCACCAGGTGCAGCGTTCAATAAGAGCGAGCCAGTCGAACAAAGTGATTACGTTCGAGGATTTTGATTTGACAAGCAACAGCTGCGTGCGGTTTTTGTATCTGTGAGACTTTGCTACGGGTTGTAAATGCCCGCAGATATCTATATTATAGCGCAGCAGCTGCACGAATACGCACCGGATTGCGCAGTTCGAATAGGATTGGATCGCAGAGCTTAGTCGACTCGTAGTTCAACAGTCCTCTTTTATTGAAACAACACTCGTGCCCTATATTATATATATATATATATATATATATATATATATATAGCAGTATATATATATTATATGCAAACTACGTAATGAGATATACCTAATTATAACTTAAATAGAGACTAATATAGTGTTCGGCTTGGAGCTTTCGTCTGTCGTATTCAATGAAATGTACTGAAAAACTTTTTTCCTACGTCACAACGTTAGATCTCTTATTATATATATATATATATATATATATATATATATATATATTGATATGTATGTGTGTACATTTGGAAAGGTGCAATAGGTTTTGGTATGGGAAAGAGATGACATGCTCTAACGCGCATGGCACCGGCTTTTAGCCATTAAAGTGATGATTAGAGTGAACATCAGCTCCATCATGAACCGCCCGTCGCTGCGTCTTTCAAGCTGGTGTGACACAGGATGGAAAGGGCGCCTCTTTTTCTGACGCCATCTATTCTCAATCGAAGCAACGTGCAATGCCTCCAGAGCATCGCGTATAACCATAGTTCTCTGAAACGCGCGTATACGGGGGTCTATTTTTTAAAGTGTATCCTCACTCTAGAGAGCCTCTATCAACAAGAGTAAAATGAAACATCTTAAAAGCGTCTTCAAGCCGATCTATGCTCTTTTTATTTTTATTCTCCCCCATCTCAGCTGCCGTCTCGCACACAGCGGGAACCGAAACACAATGCATCCGCTCCAATCGGTCCGGCATTCGGGTAATTACGGGTCGGTTCGCTAGACCGCGCGCCGAAGAGGGAAATGAAAAGGAAGAACTGGAAGAGCTTGGCTGCTACCAGATGGCGGCGAAGAGCAAATAACTCGTACAACTTCGCATTTCAAGTAGCTTCGCTTGCCCTTGATGTTTTTTTTTTTTTTTTTTTTTCCCCCTTTTGTACAGGGCGGGCCCGTGGGACGCACTGCAGCGTGGCGTTTCCGCGAGCGGTTCTCAAGCGCCGCTTCACCGCCGCCGAACGATTTGAGTTCGAGTTAACTGAATTTTAAACTTGGAAATTTGTCTGTCTCAGTGGAGTTGGTTGTGATCTATGAGAGGAAAGAGAACTGGACGCGTATCTGGTCGCTTTGCTGCAAATGTCGTGAAGAGACGATAGTCTTGCACCTACCCTTCCTCGTAGACGCAGTCTCCCCTTCCTACTCCTTACGTACATCTCCTCTCTCGCTTGTCCTTTGGTGAAGAGAGAGAGAGACAGAGAGAAAGCCTTGTAATGTTGGATTGTTCAATTCAATTTTCCCGCGTTCGCACTGCTTGCGAGCCTTCGGTTTAGACAATGGGCGTCTTCTTTAACGTTTCTCTTGCAGGAAGCCGTATATGCCTCGGTTTCCACATACAGCGTGCGTGGACAAAGCGGCGTAGAACAAAAAATGTCCATCTCAAGGGCTGGTGATTTGTTTTGCCTTATCGAAGGACTCCTGCACTGGTGTTTCGGCCGGTGTTTTCCCTGTACAGATACGGGCACCTTAGCTTCCGGAGCGACATTTTGGCCGGTGTCTTTCCGGTGCAAGCGCCCGCACTTCACCGGTCGCCCCTGTATGCGCTCACGAATGGGCGGGTATAGGGGGAGGTTGTGCACGCGCATTCAGGCTTCACGCGCTCACCGATGACATTCCAGTTGTGCTGGTGTTAGATTTAAGCGTGGACGTCTTATAGCCTGATGCGACTTTGCTGCTGTCCCACGTGGTCGAGCGGTTTCTGGGGGCGTTGTACATTGATTGATTGATTGATTGATTGATTGATTGATTGATTGATTGATTGATTGATTGATTGATTGATTGATTGATTGATTGATTGATTGATTGATTGATTGATTGATTGATTGATTGTGGGGTTTAACGCGCCGACGCTACGCAGGGGATAAAGCGCGCCGTAGTGGAGGCGAAATATCGCCGCAATCTCGAACACACGGGTGTTTTCGCTTTTCGCATCCATCAGAAAAGCGGCCGCCGCGGCCGGGAAGTCGAACCCGCGTCCCTTGTGCTCAGCAGCACAATGCGTGTTACACAGAGCGTAAGATGCCTACGACGCTGGATGTTAAAGGACTGCCCCATGTTGTCCGCTAGAATAAAACTTTAGGCCTTCCGAGTTTCATTCAGGTAGTTAGCTAGGAAGTATACTCAATCGCAAATTACAAACAAACGTGTTTTGTTTTGTGCTCTCGTTGCGCTTGGCCAAGCTTCGCTGTCATCCTTCTCGGCTCATGATTATTTTTGTTTGCACATGGGCCTTATAGTGTGTTTCGGAACAAATATTACGCTCCTTACTCTATCGGGAAGCAGACGCCTACACGGGCGTAAACGCAAGCGGTTATACAAAACGGTAATTTCCAGCAGAATACACTGTGAACAGCTATAGGTCATTCGGACATATTTTCATAGCGCATAGGAAAATAACTGTGTGACTGATTCCTCTGGCATAGGAATCGGTAAAACACGAAAGTAAAATGTGCAGCGAAATCTGCAGCTGAGGCATGATTTGCGGGTCGGCGGCTTGTCTTATGGGTGTGCTTGGTGAGCGACGTCCTGCTGGCGGGTCGCTTCGGCAAAAGTGTACTGGCGTCATTTCCGTGATGCATATGACGTCAGTGAAATCTTGGTGTATCCCGGCATAAAACACTTTAGTGTTAAAATATAAAACCCTAAAACGAACAACCCTAAGTACAACGTACTCTTTAAAATAAAGGTTGCTTCCCCGCAAGAAGACCCTTTGTGCAGTGGGACACCCTTTACAGGCCGCTTGCTTCGTTGCACTGGCGTCATTTCCGTGACGGATATGACGTAGGAGAAATCTTCGTGAATCCGGAATAAACACTTTCGTGTTAAAACAAGCACCTACCACCTCTTCTTCGCACGTACCCCCAACCCTCAAGAGCAGTAGTGGGAGAAGCTGCTGTCCGTGCAGAGCCTGCCTGTCGGATCAAGTCCTGCTCACCGAGAGATCAGTAGATGCTAAGACGCCTCATGGATACCTGTGGAGAGGGAACCACTCCGTCTTTTTAAGATCATCTAAATGCTCTTAATAAACATGTTTTATCCTTCCCTTTTTCTCTATGTTCCCTCCTGCATCACGGTTTCCGAGACTTTTCCTCGGTAAAGGTTTCAGGATTAAAAAGAAACCAAGAACCAGAGCACGCCCAAAAATGCACGAGCTTGTACCTGAGAAAACGGCAGTTAACGGGATCCGGCTTAAACCAAGTACTAAAGCAGCATCTCCCGTAACCGCGAAACTTCAGGTGCGCTCCCACCGCTCCCAGCTTTCGTTAGCGCCTCGCCGCTGGATGGTGGAGGATAGGGGATGCGGAAGATGCTGGATGGGGAGGAGCGAGAGGAGGATGCTAGCGTCGCCGCTCCGCACAACCTGCGCTTCTTCCAATCCGGCGTCTTCGCCGGCAGCGCTCCATTAACTCCGGCCGCCCGGCGCGTTTAAAAGGTTCGTTGGTACACGCGGCGCGGAGGAAGAAAAACGATCGCCTTCCTGCGGAACTTCGACGCTTTCCAGTCCAGACTCCGCAGTTCGCGGCCTTTCCCACTTTTCACCGAGTTTATGGTTCCGACTTCATCAGATTGACGCCGGGGAGTTTCGCGGAGTAACTTGCGGATGGATGCTCTTTTTTATGTGAGCTATAGATCGATTTCGGTCGGGCACAGCCGTCTTGGGCGGCTAAGTACTTTTAGCAGGGGGTAAAACAAACTTAGTATCGACGCCGGCGGAAATTGCACGCTCTCTGCGGCAGTAAAGTGGTCTTATGTGCATGTAGTCGCCGAAGCGTATGCTTTTACGGTTCAGACGTCGAACAGAAGGTTATTTACTTCTTTTTTTCTGTGCTTACACCGAAGGAAATTTACTTATGCATTCGTGCTTTCTGTTCACTGTTGAAACTGAACTTCCAGGAGTTTAACTCAGTCCGTTAATTCATGGCCAAGTTTAACAATTATTTTAGATTTCCCCTTTAAGAGAAGCAGTTCTAAACCACCGCAGTGTAAAACACGGGTGTTCCAACGTTGGAACGATTACTACGAGGATTGGTCAAATAAGTTGTTTATGTGTGCGTCTCTATCCCGGATGAGGACCGTGTCCATCATCTTGTTCATCTATTGTAGATGTCCATCCCGGATGAGTAGGGTGTCCAGCATCTTCCTCATCCCTTCTTTCTAATTTTTTTCTGATCTTGTTTTTTCTACCTTTCTGACTGAATGGGCGTCGACGGTGCGAGCAACATTTCGCCAGAAGTACGTAAGCTTACTTAACACAGACAGAGGAGATCTAGCGCAGGCTGAGCGGGTAAATTATTGCAGTCATCGCCCCGTATAGTTCCGCTGCGGCGTAGGTCAACCTACAGCAGACAACATTGCGTTCCTTAGCTCAACACAAGACAGGATAATGTCCCCCCCCCCCCTTTTTTTTTATGGCTACGTCGTAAAAGTGTAACGTCCGTGAGGAGATAATCTGGGGACGTTGAAGGGGGACCCTTACCCTACATGGTGCACGTGAGAGCAACGCCGCTACTATATCCCACTCAAGCAATGAATCTCAATGAACTAACCCAATGCTCCACCTTGCTGCGTTTTGCTCAAGAAAGGGGACTAATCGGCCTTGGTTCCAGCAATTAGAAGCTCTACTTCTGAGCAAAATATCAGATTCTTTAAATTTTTATGTAACATTATGATGTCTGTAGGTTTTTTACATCTTCGGGCGTGAGTACGTGCATGCGTAATCGCCGGGAGTTACCTAGATACCACTACGTACTGCAATTTTCTGCACGCATGGGTGCGGAGTAGAGTTATCGTATATGAAAAATGTGCTGTGCCTTAGTTCGTTACTGCGATAGAAACACGCAAACTGTTTAGCTTTGAATCAAAGAAGATAGCTTTCAATTTTCCCGTAGGATGTCCTCTTTTGTTAATGTTTTTCTTCACACGATAAGCTTTCGCAGGGCACTCAACATTTCCCCATCAGTATGCAAGCTTAACTGCACACACAGAAGATATTGCGTGCGCTAATAGCGGGTGAACAGCGCCAATCTCAGCCGTCGCCCTATATATTTTCACCGGGGTGTACATCAGCCTACAGCACACAGCATTGCGTTTCGAAGCTCAACTAAGGTGAGGCATCTGCACGCCTTTTTTACAGCGCCGTCGTAAAAGGATAAGGTCTGGGCCGAGATAATCGAGATTTGTCGAATGGGACGCTTTCGCGACGTGGTACTCGTGGGGGAGCCCGGCATTACGATATCCCGTGCTTTCTGACTGCGAATCGTCGGCAGCCTTCTTAGAAACAGCCACAAAAAGTTTATAGTGGTGATGCGGTCAACGTCTATTCATTGTTCCTCCGCTTTGTTTGATGTGATTCAAGCAACACCGATCCTAATAATGCTTAACGCTCCTCTCCGCACCAGCGTTTTCTAACGCTTATTAGAAAAAGAAACAAAAAAACTCGGGGCATCTTGCTGATGCATCAGACTATTCGAAGCGTAGCAAGTAGCAAAGGTAGCAACTATGGTCCACGGTGGTTATCGGTGGGAATTAGTAGGCAACATGTTGGGTTGGAATAGAACGTACAGGGGAGTGTTCGAGACTGCTTTCGCTAATTGGGGTGGGTAGATGCGGTTCGAGGAGGTCATTCAAGGAAATTCAGCCTTAGGTTAGCGGAAGGGTGTCAAGGAGAACCTGTCTGTGGTGTTGAAATCGAAGGCAACCTCAAAGAATATCTCAAGTAGTGTCCTAATTCTACAGTTGATGCATATGCCGAAGTCCGTGCCGAACTCTTCTAATAACCTCTCTGTTTGCGCAATCAGTCTAGCTGACAATCAAACAAAAAGAAATTCTCCTAAACTCAAACTCTGATACGTCGTTTGTATGAAATCTTTAAATGAGGAGCTCGTTTGAATTTGGCGGGCTTATCACTTTCCTGAACCGTACCCCGTGCACCCTTCGCGTGTGCTCAGTAAACAAGCCGTGATTGTGCCTAGCGCGACGTTCTCTGACTCGGTTACCTTCCCAGCCGCTAGCTGTGGGCGTTTGCCTGATAGAAGTGAAAACAAAAACGACAGAGACAAAACTATTGCGTTGCATTTCAATACTAGTATACCGGTTAGATTATTCGCGGGCATTTAGAGAGTATGAGCGAGAATATCGAGTATGGGATGTCACGGCGAAATTACGAGAGTATCGGCGCACTGTGAGTACGTAATGTGAGAACACTGAGAACAATGAATGCGTTACATATTCTAGAATATCGAATTCGAGAATGTCGACGCACCAGAGAATATCAAGTACAGTAATTTAGACGAAATATTGCGCGAATATCGGCAATATTATCGAATTCGAATGTCGTGGCGGGAAATATAGGCGACGCGCTACGGCGACATCGAATACGTGAATATCGATCATATTGAATACAAAAAAAAAAATATTCGAGAATATAGGATTGAATATCAACGAACTGAAGAATACAAGTAGCATCATTTCGACGATCTAGAATAGGAATTTATTAGAGAATACTGGCTACTATAATATTTTAAATGTCAGGTTCGACAGTCTCGGATACGAGAATATTCGACCAAATCGAACGTGAGGATATCCATGCACTAAGAAATCTCCAATACGAGAATATTAGAGAATGCCGTACAGTGTCGAGTACGAGAATATGTGCGTACTTTAAAGCTGCCAATCCGTGCGTATTCTAAGCTCAATTGTACAGCACAAGCGCTTCAAACTCCGTATTGAGGTCTCGTTCATTCGGGTCCCAAAAACTGACAGGTTCGTTTGCGAAGCAGCTGACTAATCAACCTCTTACGCACAAACCGGGCCGAGAGCAGGCTATGACACAGTTGCTCATTACGGCCTAGCATGTGTGCCGTCACACACGAACGATTCCACGCTGCTGCGCTTAGCAGCTGCGGTCTCGTTAAAGCATGCTTCTCTTACCGCGTGCGGCCCCGCCCTAACACTCCGCCATACGACTGCTGCGCAACTGCCAGGTCTTTTACATCTTCTCTCTGTCTTTCTTTCTACCTCTACGCACGCACGGCGCTCCCCTCTTCAGAAACTCCGCTCGCACCTTTCGCAACGACAAGTGGGCGAACACGCACGGAAACGGCTGCATTCCTTGCACCTCGTCGAGTTGCGCTAAGCGACAGCGCCGAGCGTCACGCGCTAAACGCGACGACGCGGACGGTTGCAACACCCTTTAGGTAACAATGCCTCCGCATTCAGAAAAACCTTCTCAAGTAGCAAAGTTTCTTCGTTTTTTTTCTAAAACAAATTGCGGCTGTTTCTTCTCCGGTTTTTGAGGATAAGAAGAAAGGTGCTGCTATGGGCTTTCCTGTGACGAAGTGATTACGGAGGCATCATTATCTAGGGGTCGTGTTGTGCCGCCAAGGGCACTACGGTGCGCAGGGTTTGGCGGTAGCGGCGAGGCCTATTGTGTTCGCTTTGGGCATCCGATATCCTCTCGCTCGTTCTTCCATGCATACTGGGCGCGGAAAAAGAAAAGAACACGCCCGTCAGCGAGGTATTTACGAGCTCACACGAGCCGGCGTATAGCTTCCTGCCGGCGTCTGCAACGACGACCCGGGGGTGTACGCCGCCGGTGTTTCTTCAGAAAATTGTTCTTCTCGCTCCCCTAGCGATGATTGGCGTCGTTTTCGTACATAGCTCTGCTGGCTGCGGGGCTTCTCGGAGTATTATTACCTTGCTGTCGAAAGAAGCCTCCGGTCGTTTCGTTTCTTCTGGCGGAACAGAATGATTGTCTCGACAGTCCTCTCTGAAAGCAGCCGTTACGACGGCCTTGCCTTTCTGGGGATGATGATGACGATGTTGCTGATAGGTGGTGGGTGCTCTTAGTGTTGTGCTCGTTCACATGGTTAGCGCGTTTCAGCGCTGACAGTAGCCGAACACTGTATCCTAGTTGTATTCTAGCTGGCAAACGTGGGGCTGCCAGTTCCCCTTCCGCAGTAGCCCATGTTTTGACGACAGGACGGGCATTCTGTAGCCTTCACGATTCACTGTGAACAAGCTAATCAGGACAAGAAAGTTAAACTCGGCGTAATGGTAGAGTCGTTCTAGCGGCCACTTTTCATATGACTTGGGGGGATGGCGGTAAGTTTTGATGCAATGACAGTTTGCAACCGTTTTCTGCTGAGCGTTCGCGGTGTACAGTTTGCTTTGCCGCAAAGCGTTTTTGTCACCCCAGATTTTTTTGAAGGGCACAAACTATACGTTGTACCCTAGCTATAATCAGCTCTTGTGTAAAACAAGCTGCAAAGCCTGAAGGTGGTGCAAGCAGCAATGGCCAAGGACACTACCGTATCGCCGTCCTTAACATGCATAAAATCCCGGGCCATCTCCACTAACGCGAAACATGGGGAGGAGCGAAGCATGCAGTGTATAAGTGTATTCTTGGCGCTTTGGCGTTTGTCCCAACAGAGATGAAACTGTTGGGGTGGTACAGGTATTCAGCTTTGCTGTAAAAGTCTCTTATCTTTGAAGCACGAAGCTCTCTAGCGCGAGGCATAAACAAGTGTCCCGGTGGTTTTTTTTTTTTTTTTGTTTTTTGTATGCGTTATGAAGCGCTCCAGTGCGAGACGTAAACGAGTGTCCCGGTGTTTTTTAGCACGCGTTACGTTTAAGCGCGAGGCGTAAGCGAGTTTCCCTGTGTTTTAGTGCCGTGACTACATGAAACGACGATTGCGACGATGATTACGACGACGACGACGACGACAGGAGAAGCCAACTGTCCCAGCCCTTAGGGGACTTCGCCCCTAAAATGACGTCTGACACCGCGGTACTAAAAAGTGATTCGTACAAATAGCACTAACCTTTTACGATAATTCAATCAAAACGGAGTCTGTTGAGTAATGATGATGATGATAGTTATGATAAGTACGATTATGATGGTGTGTTGCCCTACAATGGTAAGGTGCCAATTCCTGCGGTCCAACGTTGACATTTGCGACGAACGATTGGCAGCCGTTACAAGCCTCCCGGAACGCTGGCACGCCGGCACGCGGCAGGTGAACGCGCTACTCAGCAAGCGCACTGTTAGGTTGGCATTCTCACGAGGACATGCTGGTGAAAGCATTAACCTCGCGTATTTGCGTTTGCCGCCGTAAAAATGCCATACATCCGGGCATAGAACCCGCGGCGTATAGTTTAACACCGTAACGCATTAGCCAATGGGCCGCATTGCGGAGGATGGGAGTCCTTGCTTATGCAGGATGAATTATGCGTCACCAGTAAGCTCCCGTGCAGAATGTTACTTTGCGCATGCATTCGGAAAGGGGAGTAACGCCTGTTATGATCACCATCCTACAGCGGTAATGCCGCTGACTACTCGAAGAACCGGGGCGTTGGAATGGGTGGATGTTCCAAATAGCTGACCCAAAACAAGGTCGTAAGCACGCGCCTGTGCGCCGCTAATTGTGCGCTAAAGGCCGTGCGCTAATTGTTCTCCGCCACCTATAACGCTGACTGAGGCTTGTATCAACACCGGCGAGCGTTGGCGGTTTGTGTCGCCGCCGCGCTGTCGCTCGAAATCGTCGACTGGCGGCAGGCTTTCATCGCTGCGCAGCGTTTAGTCGGGAATGTTTACGGTTATCGGCGAGCCCTTCCTGTCGGGGCCGCCGGTGCTTGGAAACGGTCTTCGTTGCATAGCGGTATTTATCACGTACGACAAAGGAGGCAGAGACGTGGCTGTGCCAGGTCGCCAAACAAGCGGTATTTATTCGTCGTGACCGGAACGGACACCCTACGACATAAAAAACGCCTTTTACAAAAAGAACCGTTGTACCGTGGAGCAAATGCATCGCACTCTCTTTCTTTCTCCCTCTAAGGCCTTCTTCCGGCAGTGCACACAAACCGGATGATGAAGATGTAGATGATGATGACGGTACGACGACGCCGACGACCATGCACAAGGCTCTTCACAGCTTCATAGGCCTGCGTTGTGAATTGCGTCGCTTCACTCGAAATTGAATTATCCTGTAGTCACGCTCTCCCCTTCTCCTCCTTCTCACTCGCCTTGCTGGTTGAGCTGCAGGTGGATGCCGCTGACGTGGGGAATGAAGACGAACTCGTTATTTGCTGGCACCTTGAGGAGGAGACAACTACGACATCTGAGAGAAGAGAGTGTTTAATGCGTCTCCTGCTCTATTTACAGTGTACTTGCAAGAGGTTATATAGACCTTCTAAGATTATCTGCAGACCAACCATAGAACGGCACTATTCCTTTCGTGAACTTCCCATTGGCTGCAGATGAAATGCCCGCCCGGTGCTCTTTCCCGCAAGTTATCCTCGAGTTGAATGGATCGTCCGCAATGTGGTAGCGCTTTGCCATTGTGGTGCAATCATCGCGCCACCCGCGAATGCATCATGCACACAGGCCCGTGCAACGGCATTGTCGGTTACACAACGCTGCGCAATCCCTTGGGATATCGCATGTCCACGGCGCACTCGCACGAGTCCCTCGCAGACCGGAAGCACTACATGTGATGCCACAGTCAGCGTGGTTCGCCGGTGAGTGGCCTTTCCGTCTCCTGGTCGCCACAGCTTGGTCGAACAGGGTGCAATGTAGAGGCAATGATGACACTGCGCGTCCTTCCGGTGGTTGCGGGCCTTTTCGAACCCAACACCTTTATCACCACACCATTCAACTCAGCTCTTCGGGGACGAGTATTTCCTCACAGCGAGGTTATCGACCCCTGATGTCGCGCCTACTACGTTATCCCGTCCTCGCACATCTCCGTCGTTCTCTGATATTTCCACCCCACTCCTTTGAAGGAAATACACACTGATGCCAGCTGCGTTGGCTTCGGTGCGGTACTGGCCCAGGAAAGTTCCGCATTCGACGAGTACTGGAGCTCTTACGCCAGCCGCGAGCTCGCGAAAGCGGTGGATAACTATTCCGTCACCGAGGGAGAATGTCTCGCCATCGTTTGGGCGGGACGGAAGTTTGAACTTACCCCTATGGCCGCGCTTTCTACGTCGTAACGTACCGCAATGCACTTTGCTGATTGTCGTCGTTAAGAGACTCACCCGGCTGTTCGGCTAGCGTAATGGCCTTTTCTCCTAAAGGACATATGGCATTCGCTCTATATATCGCTTAGGCCGCAGGCTTGTGACGCCGACCCTCTTTCGCGTCCTCCTTTGTCGCCAGATGCTGAGAGCGTATCCAGCGAAAGCTACTCTGCTCAGTGCCATCCAAGCAAACCAAGGAACCCCTGAATCGCCTGCCTTTACGAGCACTTGTTTATTCCTACCGCAGATGCAGCGTCTCGTGCACTTCGGCGGCAGGCGTCCCACTTCACCATTCATGACCAGGTTTTTCACCGTGCGCAACCATCACCACGGTGGGCGGAAATAGTTACTCGCCAGTTTGCGCCATTTACGCTCAGAAATATGTGACTGTTCTCTCTGTGAACCTTACTGCGCCCACACCCGTGTCCTCAAAAACCTACCGACGTCTCCGGCTCCGCTTTATTGGCGTCGCGACATGTAAGGGTTTGTCCGCGGTGCGTTCGCTCTCGCGCAGACCGTCAACGCCGCTAATCTTCTCCTCAGCGTTGATGCGGCACCATGCAGCCATTACCCTGTTAGTACGAGTCTTCAATCGCGTCGATATTGATCTGCACGCAGACCTTCCTTCTGTCGCGTCTGGAAACCGCTGGGTCATCGTTGGGGTCGGCCATCTGATCCGGTACGTCGAGACAGCGCCATTAGCCGGCGCTACTGCCAGCGACGTTGCTTCCCGTAATCTTCCGTACTTCATTTTTTTATTTCACAAGCAAGAATGGCTAAGGAAGCATGGGCACATTCCGAGTGCGATACCGGTGGCGCAAACAACATGTTTAGTGTCCATGTGGGTTTCTGTTAAGGTAGACGGTTTTATAATGTCCCTAGGAGTCATAAGTGAAAGTAACGTATGGAAGGCAACCTTCCAGTCCCGGTTCGCCATTGTTCTGCGGAGACAGACGGCATGTCTGTGAGAAACAGGCTCAGGTGCTTGGAAAGGCCGTTAGCATTGGCATGATAGGCTGTTATCAGCTGGTGCTGCGTTGCGCACTACCCGAGTAGCTTGGTACAAACGTTAGCGGCCATGGTTGATCACTAACTACCGAGAAGCACCGTGGTGGATATAAAATCGGTGACATCCGTGGCACAGCTAGTCAGCGCAAATTCCTATTTTTTGTGAAACCGTCTGCTTCCTACATACTTTCGGAAGCCCTCTTGACAGTTGGCTTTCCTTTTACATGTTCACTGAACGACTAGCTTAATCAAAAACAATGAGGATTTTACAAGCTGAAGCTGCACGTGGGCTGTTAAGCGCGCCGTAGTCGAAGGCAGCGAATTATTCAGACCACGCGGCGGTCTTAAACATGCGCTGAAATCTCGGCGCACGAACGTTTTTGTTTGTAGCCTGTATCAGAAAAACGGCCGCGCGGCGGGATACGGAAAAAAGTATATGAAAAGGTGAAAGCGATAATCAGAGAGAAGCGAAAACAAGCGATGGGGGCAGAGTGCGCAATAACAAAATCTCTCTAAGGAGTGCTCACAGAAGTCAGATTACTTAGAGATCGGGAAGGGTGCTATCATCAGCTCGCGGGCGCAACAAATAGAGGCGCGGCCAGTTTTCCATAGAACTTGTGTTTTCAGCAAAAGGGCGATGGGTATTCAATACAAGCGACAGCCGGCAGCGCGTAACCTCAAGACAGAAGAAATACAAATTTGACCTTGAAAAAAAAAAAAAAAAACATTAGCAGTGGCTTAGCTCGGCTATGCCAGGATATACGTAGCGTGAGCTAAGGTTCAGCTGGTTATTCTTAGGTTTCCTGGTTGTGTAGGATTAGCTGATTATCATTCTTACTGCTGCTAAAACGATTTCAATCCGATCCAATCCAATCCAGTCGCGGCGGCGGCGGCTCCGGCGCGCCAGCTGTGCGCCGTGAGACGTCACTGCTCCTCGCGCATGCGCAGCACGGCTCTCCAGGACCCACGCGAAACTGCTCAACCTCGGCCAGTGTAGCTCACGCTACAAAAAACGTCGCGTTAAATCGCGAACCATTCCGATTTTTCGGGCAGTTCGGCATTAACTACCCCAACTTAATAAAAACTCAATTCAGTGTCTCTGTATAAGCCTTTTTGGGAGTTGCGTCTTCCTCTTTCGACTACCTTCGCTTTCAACCCCAAACTGATACTGAAACCAGTGAAGACAGGACACCACAGTCCCTCTAGCTTATCGCTGCTCCGAACTTCGACAGCTTTCACAGTGAGCAGAACCGCTTTAATTTTTTTCGGCTACTTTTCCAGGAATTTTTTCGTCTTCTACTCCTCGTCCTCGCCCACACGCGCTGTACCTGCGGATCAAATTTGGGGGCTACTTTGGCTAGCGTACAACCATGCTGGCAGCATCTGAGTTTCCCATTGCACCAGATTAAACGCTGTACGCATTCACCATCTCGGTTTCTTGTAATCGAGGTTCCTGTAGTTTGGCGGGACCAACGCGCGGTGGAAAAAAAAAAAGCAAAAATACCGATCTAACAGTGTTCACCAGAGTGAGTCCTACCGCGCTCGTCTGCTCCGCAAGAACGCAGTAGGCAGTGTTTGCCGGTGTGGATTCCGCCAGGCTTGTCTGCACGGCAAGCGAGGTTTGCTTAGCGACAGGGGTGGTGGTTCAGCAGTGCGTGGGCGACACAGGGGAAAGTGTCTGCACAACCGCGAATCTTGTCGGGCTTTGCCGTCGCCTCCCCCTGCAAATATCTCCTGTGTACATGCGCGGCGTTGCGCCGTTTGTGCTTCTTCGACAGCAGGAAAGACCGTATGGCGCCAAGTGTGTGCACAGAGACGCAGGGAAGAGTAGATTAGTTCCAAGTTGAGCGGAATTTGGGCCCAGATTACTGTGTGTGTCAGGGTACAGGTCTTCATTCTTATATCGTTGGGGAAAATGTATGCGAGGATGGAAGCAAGCATTTGCCCTTCGTAGATGGATTCATGGGCCGCATTTCCATATATAATAGTGAAGAGACAAGGGGAGTAATCCCAACATATATAGCTATCAAAGGTCGTTAAAACGGATCCACGGACAGCATAATCCATGGAAAGAGCGAAAAGGTCCCGATCAGGAAGGGCGGGGTCAGAAAGACTCTCCATTATTTGAGTATTTGATTTTTATTTCTTGGCAAAACCAAGGGGAGGCTGAGGCTAAAGGCGAACGTGGCCTTAAAGAGGCCTCAGCCACCCGATTTACTGCGTACATAATAAGACGTCTGTTCACAAATTTATGCATAATAGCACAATCTTAATCGTTTACAGCCCCGTATATACGCATACATATGCATGTACGAGGCGCTATGAAAGCTGGATTTTCTCGCTTTTGCGTTCAGAGTAACGCCAACCTGGACAGTCGTATAAGAACTAGTGCACATATGCACACGTTAACTGATCGAAATGATCTTGTGGAAGTTGGGGGAAAAGTTTCCGTTCAAGAAGTTGGTTACGCAAAACCATCCGTTAGCTCTAGATGGAGAAATTTCGAAATTTATGTCGAAAATTTTACTACGTCTCCGGCGAGTCCTATATTTACTTCCACAAATACTGCTCTAAGTGTGGCAAATATCTGACCACAAGGATTTGCGCCCTGATTTGTTATTCTGCGGATGCGGATAAGTTTAAAATATGACTAGGTGCGTTAACGCACCTAGTAATATTTTAAACATATCCGCAAACAGCCACTTTTGAATATTCTCTCGCCCGAACTTTAATGTCCGTCCGCAACGGGTAGCGGAGGCCTAATTATCCCTCTTAGCAGCCGCTGCGCGAAAGAGAGAGGACCAGACTTAAGAACGTGCCTAATACCAACCGTCAGCCCTGTCGCGTATGGTAATTTGCGCTGTTTTTTCTCGGCCCTTTTACTTATTTTTCTACAGCATCAACCCACTTCCATCTCCACGTCCGCAGTGTCATTGTAAATCCTTCGTATTAGTAAACGTTCATTCAGTTAGAATGGGACGGAAGCCATTATACGAGTCCAAATTGAGTGAGATTCTAAACGAGGTAAGCTTCCAGTATGCCACCAAAAAACGGCTGCCGCGGAGTATGCAAAACCGAACAGGAGAGACGGTGTCCATACATTTTTAGGGGTGAGTGTTGGCGTGGTGCAGAGGGTGGAGAGAGGCGAAGTTGCCCAATCAGGTTGCGCCGTGCTCCGCTTGTCTGGCGATGACATATCACGTGGCCATGTCGAGAGGCGGTCGTGATGCGAGCGGAGACGGCGTAGGCAAACTGGGCTTCCGAAACGACCGCTTAAAGGGACCCTGTAATACTTCTGGAAACACTGAGAAAGCTACAGTTACCGCCAGCACGGAGCGGCACTGCGTGATTTGCTCGTCGCACCACGCAGATACGCCTTACGTTTCTGCTTTGTTTTTGTGGCTTTTTTTTTTAATTTGGCATCGGAAAGCGTTCATTGCTGCAACTGAAGGAAAACCGGCCAACAGCCGCTACATGGCCTTAGTGATGTAATTGATTTGATTGATTGAGGGGTTTAACGCGCCGACGCAACGCAGGCGATGAGGCGCGCCGTAGTGGAGGGCTCCGGATTAATTTTGACCACCTGGGGATCTTTATCGTGCGCCGAAATCTCGTACACACGGGCGTTTTTGCTTTTCGCCTCCATCAGAAAAGCGGCCGCCGCGGCCGGGAATCGAACCCGCGACCTCGTGCTCAGCAGCGCAACGCCTTTAGTGATGTAATTCGATCCGTCGAAGAACGTCAAGACCGGGAAAGAAAGAAAAATCTGTTGAGCGAGTTTACAAGTTATCTGATGAGCATAGAGCAGTAATTTTTGGCTGAGGTACTTTTCGACCCCCTAATAAAAGTACTGGATGGGTGGGGTGACTACGTTCTGCAAGCATTTAAGATTTCTAAGGAAAGGTGAAAGAAGCGTTGCGGGGTCCGCTTAACTCGTTCACTTATCTGGGATCGCGCTGCAAGTTTTGCCATTTGCAAAAAGCGCTTACGAAGAGTAGGGGAGAGTATAGTGAAAGCACTGGCGAAAAATTGAGAGCTTCCACAGAATAACTCACAGCATGTTTGTGTTTATTTGATTGATTGATTGATTGATTGATTGATTGATTGATTGATTGATTGATTGATTGATTGATTGATTGATTGATTGATTGATTGATTGATTGATTGATTGATTGATTGATTGATTGATTGACTCCGACGCAACGCAGGCGATGAGGCGCGCTGTAGTGGAGGGCTACAGGACTAATTTTGACCACCTGGGGATCTTTAACGTGAGCCAAAATCTCGTACACAGGGGCGTTTTTTGCTTTTCGCCTCTATTAAAAAAAGCGGCCGCCGCGTCCAGGAATCGATCCCGCTACCTCATGCTCAGCAGCACAACGCCTTAGCAACTGAGCCACCGCGGCGGGTGGGCATGTTTGTAGAAAGTTTGACGTTGGTGAGGATGAGGGTCGGGTGCCTTACTGGTTCGCGCCACTACAGTGGCTTTCGGGCAGTAACGTCAGCAGCCGTGAATTTTAGGTGCGGAGTACCTTAGGACCGCGCAATGTCTGTCCGCATCCGTGCGCATAGCATTTACAATCGCAAAAAATCAGACAGGCACCGGCAGGATTCGAGCCTGTGTCTGGTAGACCACACAGAGATAGTGTCAGTCGCCTTACCCATTGGGCTACGACCAAACGGCTCACTGCCTCGCCTGTAACGGTGCGAAGTACCTTAGGACCTCCCAATGTCCGTCCGCGTCCATCCGTGCGCGCATCACTATTAAGTGAAAATCAAGCAAAATTCGGCTTGAGCCGTGAGTTGCAGTTTCATTTCGGGAATAATCAACGAGCAACTCACGGCTCAAATCGAATGACGGTCGGGGCGCAAATCGGATGTCACTCAGGGCGCAACTTGGATGTCACTTCGAGTCCCCGTACTCCGCACCCTCGCCATCATCCACGGAGTGGAGATGCTACCATTTTTTAATGTGGTTTTCAGCGCAAATTACTTGTACGATATAAAAGTAGTTAAAAAATATTGACCTTGAACTTTACCCATCCCCGCAACCGCCCCGTGCTAAGTATCTCGCCATTAATAACAGTTTTCAATTAAACAGTTATCTCCACTGTGAAAACACTGCTCTGGTTATGTCTGCATATACGAAAATCAGGAGAACATACAAGCACACGGAAGCTCACCTAACGATATCTGTCTTTATCTTTCGAGCCTTTCGAAGCAGTTATCGCCACACGCCCACAGGTCAACACCCGTATCGCGCCTCTCACCCGCCCAAGCCAATCACGAGATTGTTTCTTGGGAAACCGTTTCCCTCTTTCCATAATTTTTACCTTCTCACAGCATCCAGTACAGTAACAGTTCAAATGACCGATGAGGTCGTTGACGTTTCCAGTCGAACCAGGCGCCCAAAAAGGTGCACAAAATTACTCTTATTTCGTCCACCGAAACGGAAGAAAGAAAACGACACCGCCCAGATACACAAACAGGCGGCAGACTGCGAGCAGAAAACTACGGCGCGTTCAGCCGTGTGTACAGCAGTAGCGAAACACAGTGGCGACACATTACTGCGGGACCCCGACGTGCAGCCTATCAGCGGGAGGCGACGCACCGAATGGGGCGCAAAGGAACGACAGGAATCCGAGAGCACCGGCCGTTTCCCCCTCCTCGTCGTTCTAACACCATTGTTCCCTCTGTTTTGCGCGCCGTTGTATTTTGTTTTATAAGCTGCTTTCAGGCCCATTGCCGCCGACATTCGCTCTGCGTTCCTTGCTTGCGAGGCGCGTTTTCTGCGGCTTGAACTTCGCTGAACACTCACTTGTGTGTGCCTTTTTTTTCGAACGTCTGCAGTTTAATGCCCGTGGTGTTCTCCTGGCTCCCCGCTGAGAGCGAAGTTTGATTCCACGGCCATTGTTGTCGTCGAACTGTTTTTGCCTTCTCGGTCGCTCTTGAGTTTAGGTTTTACCTTTTCATTGTTTTCACTTTCTTTTTTCCTGTGTCTTTTGGGCGTTTGTTGTTCGCGCGTGACAGGCAGACCGGTGTTGAGAAGCGACGGGAAATGAGCTGGCGCGTTTGGTTCTCGGCTTATATGCCTCCCCGCTTCAGTTTGGCGGCCCGGAGTTAATGAAATGTTGCGTGATGGAATAAAAAAAAGAGAGGGAAAGTGAAGAGGGAGAGAGGACTTGCTGATGGGAGCGCATTCAGAGTTTTGATCTTTTTGAGCTACTGTGCGGCCCTTATTTGGTCTTGGATGCAAGCCGGATGCAGGTGCAGAAGGAGTGAAGCTCGCTGCGGTTCGCGCGAGCAAGGAAAAAAGAATGAATCCCTCCATTTGCAAGCGGTATATTTTTTCGCTGCTTTAATAAGTTAATTTTGGTGGTAACAAAATAAGTGTATAAAAATGGTACACTAAATGAGTGGAAGTAAGCTAAAACATAACCTTGTTAGGCTAAGCTTCCTTTGTCAATGGGGAGCAATTGAAATTGTTGTTCGTCATTA
This sequence comes from Haemaphysalis longicornis, assembly GCA_013339765.2. Lineage (NCBI taxonomy): Eukaryota > Metazoa > Arthropoda > Arachnida > Ixodida > Ixodidae > Haemaphysalis > Haemaphysalis longicornis. The sequence goes on along the minus strand of CM023458.1, from coordinate 62,346,228 downwards.
TCCGATGAGCAACAAAGAACAGCTCGGAGACAAGTTCCTCTGGGAACCCAAGTCTGCTTGCGTGCTTCGATCGCGAAAACGTAGATGGTTTCCCTGGCGATACGTAGGCAGACTTAAGTTGCCAGGGGAACTTGCCATTTAATTTTATTTGCTACTTTATCAACGCATTCACCTCAACTTCACCCCATTACTTCCAAGAATCAACGTTTCCGCGGATGCCGGTGCACCTGTTCTTCTTACATGCCGTCACACGTTCTTACCACACGCTGTATTCCGCGAGGATCAAAAACGCATCCGGATTATTCGACTCATGACGCATCTAATGTTTTCGCGTTATGAACTGAATAATTCGCTTTAAATGACCTTTTTTTTTTTGGCACAACTGACAATTTTAACCACTCTTCCGGCTCTGCACGGAAAAAGAAGTAAATTCTATGGTGACAGAAGTTATGGCTTTCACGCCTGCCTGACTGTTCGAGCGTATCCACTTAGCTGCGTGCCTAAAAAATTAAAGCAGTTCCACTCAGCGTGAAAGCTGTCGGGAAGTGCGGAGCCTGCAAAGAGGGGCTGTGGCGCCCTCTCTCGACTAGTTTTAGCATCAGCCTGGCGTTGATACCGAAAGCACTCAAGAGAGGACGTGCTAGTCTCCTAAAACGGCCGATAAAGAGACTGTACGAGTTTTCATTTCCTTTGGGGAATTAATGCATTAGTTCATGGTGTTTTCCTTATTTTATATTATTGTGTACTCATTTGCGGCCTCAAAGGCAGCGTTCGTGCAAACGGCGAAGCGCAAAGATCACCCCCAACACTTTGGATATGAGAAACGTGTGTATCTGTGCTCAATGGGATCGACATCGGCTTAGTAACGCTAAGGGCCCAGGTTCGATCCAAACCAGGGGATGGCGGTGGTGTTTTCTAAGCCTCTATTTGGGTGCGTGACACCGGACAAGCTGCGACGACAAGCAGGGCCCCTGAAGTGTTCTGCACTTAAAACCAACGTAACCTGTCGCCGGTGTGTCAGCGTGCCGGCCCTCGCGACGGTTGTAAATGATTCGAAACAGTCAACAAAGGCTCAGAAGAATTCTCGTTGAAACACAGTACGGCAACGCAATGGTTTAGAAAAATTAGCAGTGGCTTAGCTCGGTTATGCCAGGACATACGTAGCGTGAACTAAGGTTCAACAATCCAAGCCAATTCAATACAATCCAATCGAATCCAGTCCAGCCCAGTCCAGTCCCGTCCAGTCACTGCTCCTCGCGCATGCGCAGCACGGCTCTCCAGGAGCCACGCGAAACGGCTATTGAATGGCTCTGGCGCAGCGTCAGACTTGACTACTGCGTAATGGAGGCGCACAGCTGGGCACGCGCAGGCGCCAGTGCGTCTGCCGCGGCTATGACGTCACTCCTCTGGAATGCGCAGACCGGCGAAAGTGCAGACCCAATTCTCTACACACCCGTACTCCAATTGGATTGGATTCCCATCTAATCCAATTTAATCCAATCCAATCCATTCCAAATCCAATGCTCCTCGCTCTTGCGAAACACTATAGTGCCTAGAATATACTTCGTAGAATATACTGTATTCTAGGCACTATAGCAGCACGGCCCTTCAAGGTCCGCGCGAAACTGCTCAGCCTCGGCCAGTGTAGCTTACGCTACAAAAAGGCCCAGACGAGAGACGGGACACTCTAATCGAATTCACGGGTTACGCTGGTCAACGCAGTGTTAGACGTAACAGGCCGCTTTGCACATACAAACGCAATGGGCAACGCACGCGGTCTTCCCAAGGTGTTCATAAGGTTGAGTTGCCGAGGGCGGTGCGACAGTTGTCGCCGTGGTTAAATTACGCCAGCACGCGGATCTAATTCTGCACACATTTATTTATTTATTTATTTATTTATTTATTTATTTATTTATTTATTTATTTATTTATTTATTTTTATCATACCCTCAGGGCTAGAGGCATTGCAGAGTGGAGTGGGTTGCGCAAACAAAGCAAAAAATACATGAGAATACAGCAACCATGGTAATAAAACAAATTATTCTGTTTATACAATTTCTTCTATCCTCTACAGTACAAGAACATTCAGTGTTAATCAGTCCAAACAAATGAACGCCCCACACCAGCATTTTTTTTTTCGATTTGATTAACAAAGACTTCGGCGGAAGGTTGGTTTCCGGCCGCAAAACAGGCGGCCAACAATGCACCATGAGGGCTTGGAGAGGGCGCATTGTGAATTCTCGCTTCGATTATGCGCCCGTCGTTCTGTCTTTACGTGCGTATTGTTTTTCTCTTGCTAAACCGCGTGGCAGGGTTGGTGACTACTGCCGGATTTGGAAAAAAGCAAAACAATGCCGCCGCATCTGCCGCTCTTAGCTTCTCGCGACGCCTCGAGGCAATGGCCGTCTCCCCATTTCATCTACGTTATCGTACCCGCACGAAGTTTTCGAGAAAAAGGAACGCTTTTCTTCTGAGAGCTTGTAAGTTAATAGGTAAAATCGGTTTTTAGCCACGTATAATTATCCCCTGGTCGAATATTTATGGCAGCAGCAACGTACATAGTCCATTATGCCTGCCTGTGTTGCCTATATCTTTAAGGTATTAGTGTGGTCTCGACCTTCAAGAAGACATCGTATAACCCGTAACTCTCCGTGAGGTTTTAAAAAGTCATAAAACACGCATCCTAACTCGAGGTGTTGTCTTCTTTATAGGCTGACGCGAATGTTAACAGCGGAATAGGGTGTGGTAGTCGGAAGCAAGCTGAAGTGATCATCTCAAACTCCCGCCTTACTGCTACGCCTCTTCCGTTCTGCTTGTGTAATTTCTTTTTTGTTAATCAGACGATGTTTAAAGTTTAGCTCATTTTTAGCGTTGAAAAGGAGCAGAAACGGAGGAGCAGAAACCATCGTTAGAGCCGACGTCAGCAAGCCATGTGTACGATAATGGCTATCACTTGGCATCCCTAATTTCACCCAAACCGAGCTAGCGGGCGGGTACTAAATTGTGTGGTGATACCAAAGCAGTTTTCCGGAAAAATCGGCTATCACGTTGTTCGATTCACCGATTATTCGAATTTTGAAATCCGGATAACCGGATAATTGAAGTAATCGGTTAGCGTATACCTTTTTAACCGGTTTTTTATCCAGATATTCGAACATAGGAGTTTCTCTTTCATATGCGAAAGATATCCTTGCGAACCCGAGCAGGTTTTTTGGCATCGATGTTTAAGGCGTCACCGTTTCGCCCTCGCTTTTTTCAAGCCTATTTCTTTTCCGTGGCTCCTCCATTGCAGAATATATTTCACACTCAACCGTTCGAATATTCAGATATCTGGTTAACTGGCTATTTAAACAGTGCATACTGTTTACCTTTCGTTGAAAATCCGGATTGCCGCATCACCGGCTTTGAAGGCCGGAGTCGCTCCGAGCCGGTTTTACCCGGATAACCGGTTTGATGGATATTTGCAAGCACTAGTACTAAACCGCTAGCCGAGCAACTATGTAATGTTTCTGGTTGTGGTTCCAATTACTCCGTTTATAATAATAATTATTACCGTAGCCATCATCGGCACCGTAATTATTATCATCATCGTCTTCATTATAAACATCATCATCACCACAGTTATGTCCACTGCAGGATGCATGCTCCTCCCATTCACTTACAACTGCTCCTGCACTGCGCTGTGTGAAGCTATTTTTTGCAACCAAATTTCCTTATCTCCGTCCTTCCATCAAGTTAATGGCCTTCCTCTATACTTTTTGCCCCGTGTCTCGTTATCTCCGCTCCGTTACCCTTGCTGTCCTTTGTTTGTCAGCTTTCCGCATTACATGTCCAGTTCAACTCCGTTTCTTCTTTTCAGTTCGAGTTAAGATACCTTCCACCCCAGTTTTCTCCTTAGATAACACTTATTTCTTATCCCTTAGCGTTACTCCGACCATTAGGCCTATTTAAGTAACACACAAGCTTGTACATAAGCCCAGTAAACCAAGCTTAGTTTCATACTTTGGTCTCCCAGATATTCCAAATACAGCTCACATTACCTCCGCAATAGAAACATGTTCCTTGATGCCGCGACTAAACATATTTACTCCCCCAATCGCGTTCACCTCTACTTCATTCCGCCTTCATCACAATCGCCACGTGTGCCAGCCACGGGGGCATCGCTCCAGCTCTCGGTGCGCCGTTAGCCCGAGGATCTGGCGCTGCTCCCGCAGTCGTCATCGCCGGGGCAGTGGACCATTCATTTCTACGAGCGCTTTTCCAACCGTTCTTCGCTCAGCCTCCCCGCAGAGTCGCTTTCCCGCTCGCACAGCTACACGTTCTTCTCTCGCCGGCACTAATTCGGAGTTGATTGTTTTCGCGTGGCCTCGTGCCACGGGCGGCGCGAGGAACACTGCCTCGACTGTGTGTGCGCAGAGAAGAGACGGGATGAGCGATGGACCTCGCGTATTATCACTGACGAGCAACGCTGGGAATGTACTGCGCCGCTTCGATGAGAAATGGCGCGCGGTTCGTCGTTGTGGTGGCTCGGCGAAACAATCCCTTTTCCTCCCCGCCTTTGTTCTTTCATTGTTGCTCTTTCGTAATAGTGGCGCGCGTCTGTGGAGTTGATGAGGGCATTTCCTGAAACAAAGTGCGTTTCTTGTGGTGCGAGAAACGCGTTTGAAACGCTTTCTTATGTATACAAAAGGAATGACGAGAAGCCTAAAGTGGTGCTTTGCTGTTTTTGAAAAACGCACGGTGCTTTTGGGCTGCTTCCGAGCGGCGGCGGAACTTTATGCCACGTGTGGTCTTGATTGGCACTGCGGTTTTAAGGGAATGAGAAAATTGTAATTTTTTTTTTACTGGTTGTGCCTAGAGCGCCGTCCGACGGTAGTTTATAAGTACTGCACCAAATCAACGTCCGCCGCCATTTCGATTAAAAAATGCCGCCTCTGGCATTATTTCGCCCTACATTAACGTAACGTAACGCAACCTAACATAACCTGACCAACTGAAAGAGCTCGTTTAAAACACCGAAAACTAATCTGAGCTATGAAAATATAACTGGCACTGAACGTAAAAAAAAGTGGCGAAGCTTGAACTGAGTCGTGTAAGGCTTGAACTATAGCGACGCTGCATGATTTCTCTCTACGTGAGCACTGAAGGACACATCACCGCACATTTGTACAAGTTTGAAATTGTTTATTTCCACATTTTGTCGTTTTTTTTTTTGCACTGTGCTAGTTGTAGTCACCGCCATATTCATCGATATCGTCGTGTTCCTCAAACCAAGCAATGTTCCCGTGTGCCCTACTAAACTGAACTGACTTGCGATAGGGACAGCATCTGGTTATTGTCCCTAATCTTTTAATGTAAGGGTTCATGCGGTCCCTTGATGTGGAGCAAAGCTGCCGACGAGTTCCCTAGTCGTCTGGGGGATACTATTTTACGTTGCGGTGCCGTAATGTACTCCAGGATGCTTTCGTTCGTCAGCCAGCCGGTGATTCCAGCCACCATTCCCGCGCTCGTGTTCGGTTAAGGCTTGAGGTATGGAACAAACTTGTATACTTTTGTTCATACCTGTAGCTGGGCAATGTCGGTCAATCAATCCACAAGCTCCTCGTGCGGCGTGCTAGCGACAAGCAGCGGCCACTCAAGTACGGCGTCCGCCGTACTTGAGTGGTGACCTGGTTCACGAAATCCTTCAATGGCATGTTCATCGCCCGCGCCATGGCGATAGCGGTGTCCGAGTCTTTCCACTTTGCGAGTTGCAGTCCGGGCGGTGCCCTGTACACGATATTGTAGCCCGTCTTCTGCAAAGGCGGGCAAAAAATGGCCGCGTATCTGCTCCTTTCGTTGCAAATGTCGACAAAAGATGATAGTCTTTGTCGGCATTTGAAAAGTAAATGCCTCCATTTGCTTTCCCGCTCACTGCTAAGGCTGTTACTCTTCCGTCGCGCTCCTCCCAAGGTAAACACACTAAAGGGTTGCTCAGGTCAATTTAAATTTACCGCGTTCCACTGCTACTGGCCTGGTGCGTCGATGCCAGCGCTGCAGTACGGCGGAGACGCGCGTGAATTGAGGCGCCGTACTTCAACGTTTATATAACCACGTTGCCTTACTTCACGTGCTTTCCAAGCAGGACATGGAACCTATCTAGTGGAACCTTTTGTGCTGTTGCCGTGTGATTTCTCAAATGCCGCCAGAAGCGCGGGCACCAGCAGGCAACGGTTCTCTGCAGTAAATGTAGAATATCATTTGCTATCGCAAAAGCGAAGCATCCATACATTTTTTAATAAAGGAACACTGCAAATATCACTCATGTATTGATGTTCCGCCTTATGTTTGCGTAATGCTTTTTTTTATTCAACAATGTTGACAATTATGAACATTGACACCGGACTTAGACGTCTAGATTTGGCTGTAATTATATAAGACTATGCGCAGATTTTGTTTCACTTTTGCCGGGTGGCTGAACCGAGTCCTAGACAAACAGACTGACAGATAGACCAAAATTTCTGGGCTTAAGTAGCCCGAGAAAGACTATCATCTTTGCGAAACTATTGGCGAAGCTTGCCCAAAGTCGCGCAGGGCGTGAACAACCGCGAAGCTGGAGGATTTCTGTTCATGTAAGCACTGAAGGACACACCACCTCACGCTTTTGTTACCTTTGAAATAGTTTATTGACGTGTTTCGTCGTCGGTTTTCACTGCGGTAGTAGTACTCATCATATCCATCTATATCGTCGTCCCCCGACTGGAGGGCCCGGGTCGTTTTGTCCGCAGGCTTTCACTATTCTCCCCAAGTGGAACGTGTCTGCACGCGCTAGAACCGGCGGCAACCTGCTTTTCGAACTGGGCGTCTGTTGTCGTCTGCTCCCGCCTTGAGGCGCGGACACGTGTGAACTGTTTTCTTTGCATTTTTTGCGAGCACCACGCGCAAGCCTGACGACGCCGGACGCTCCTCGTAAAGCGCGTGCTCACGAGCGTCGTACACGGCGGGAGTAACTGTGACCCATGATTTTTGCGAAGACGACGCATTCTGTACGGCCAGCAACAACAGCTCCACTGTTAATGTCAATACACGCCACCCCTGCACCTTTTGAAAACCGCTCTCCGTCGGCCGGGGAAGCGAGCGCTTAAGCCAGATTGTCGTACGGAGTTACGCGCCGGCTGGGAGGAGCGAGCGCTACCGTCCCGGCGTCGTCACGGGAACTGTACGCCGATCTCAGCCGCTCTTGCGCGTCTCGGCAAAAAAGGGGAGAGAAAGAATGCCGCAGCGGCTGCTGGTTCTCTCGCGACACTCTGTCCACCTGTGCATAGTCTATTTTGTACCATCCTGCAAGGAAAGTCATATTTGCCAGTGCCAACATATTAGCGCTGCTGTGTTACAGCCCATTCTAAAGCGTTTCTGTATTTGGTTCAACAGTGAGCTCACAGGCGCTATGCTATGACGATGCTTGTTTGTGTGAACTTCCCACGCTAACGGTAGTTGTTTAAACGTACTCCGGAGGACTTGTGATAGCCAGTTCCTTTCGGAAATGAGGCCGCAGACGACAATCTATATAGACTTGTAGCAACACCATTATATAGACTAACGGCAGCGGTTTAAACGTATTCGCGAGGACTTGTGACAGCCAGTGCTTTTGGAAATGAGAGCGCAGACGACAATCTATATAGACTTGAGACTTGTAGCGAAACCATCATCATCATCAGCACCATCATGATCATCAGCGGTGCTTCGCCCGGCAGCGTCAGCTTTGCCATGCATCAGATCTAACACGACTGCGCACATGGGCGGCCGCTCGTCTTCGGCGCTCCAATTTCTGGCCGGGCCTACGCTTAATTAAATGTAGCGAGTCGCATCCGCTACAACCAAGTCTGCTTTCCTGCATACTAAACCACGGATGTCGGGTCATGATGTAAAATTCGTTAATGATAGTGAATTACTGCGACAGCAGACTGCGACAGCAAACTGCTGAGCCCGAGGACGCGGGTTCGATTCCCGGCCGCGCGGCCGCATTTCCTGTGAAGCCGGAAAGCGAAAACGCCCGTGCGTTCGAGATTTCGCCGTACCTTAAAGATCTCCCCCAGGTGGTCAACATTAATTCGGAGCCCTCCACTACGCCGCACCTCGTCGCGTGTCTAGCGTCGGCGCGTAAAAACCTCATAATCAATGAACGCTGCCACCGAAACAAACAGCCCAACCAACCTCGGATATGTTCGCTCTAACCTCGTGTTGACTGCGGCGGTAACACGGAATGTGTTTTTTCACGTATAATTCGAACGTATACAAAAGAAATACCCTCTCTTCGAATTTCGCGCCTTCGGCGAGGCAGCAAGGCAGTGCCCGCAAAAGTATAGTACCCGTTCGCCATTCTATCCGGAACTATCTATCTAACTACAGACGCCGGAACAAGAACAGGAAACCACCAAGAAGAAAAGGTACCACAAGAAGGGGACTGTTTTCGCATGCCTCGACGAGTTGCCGAACCACTTCAATAATATTGCGACGCACCACCGCCTAGTTCGTCGAGAGCAGATACGCGGACCCGTTTGTGTCACTCAGGCAACAAACGCGTTGTCACGGGCTTGCGGAAGACGGGGCAACGTAACCGGAAGAAGCCGGGTGCGGCGTCGGCAAAGTCCGCAGAAAAAAACCGCTCCTAAGCAACGGATCGACGAGTGAGCGGCGCGGCTCTCGTTTCGCGAGATGCAAGTCAGCCGCATACTTAATTAGATATGCCGCGGGCGGCGGCTCAGTGAATCGGCTCGCGGTTGCACCACCGTCGATGTCAAACGCACGTAACCCTATAGGTCCCCGCGGTTCTCGCGTTTCCTGTACCCGGTGTGTTCGCTCTGCTGCACCTACGCACCCTTTTAGCGAGCTCCAGACTGTTGTCGCAGCAGGAGTGCTTTTCTTTTTTTTCGTTCGTACGCCGGGGGCTTTCGCAAACTCGCAACGTATATCTCTGAGCACGCATGTTTATGTGTCACGGCTACAGGAAGCCGTATTTGTGGCACTCTGACGCTGTGCGGTGGATCGCAGGCTAATGCGTTGTGCGGTTCAGCTCGGTGTCGTATCGTTGGTTCTGTTCCCGGAACCGTCGACTGTATAAATGCGGAAGCATTGTTATGCGAGCCACGTGCCGAAAAAGCCGACGCCTGATACGTCCAAAATAAATGTATAATTGGTCACGTTAATGCTGCGATCGTAAAAATTGAGATAATTGGCAACCTTACGATCAATAAGGGATTGACAGAAAGGAACGATAATGCGTAGGACGATGTATTAGCGATGCAGCTGCGTATAATAGTCAAGACGACTTGAAAGAGACTCTGTGTATGAGCGCTTCTGAGAAATAAATGAGGCATTCATATACTTTGATTCAACTCTGTTTACATTGCCCCTGGGGGATGGCTTTCTAATATCAACTTTTTTTATGATGGAGGAAGCCGACTGAATAATCTCTGTGGTTAGTCAACGCACTGGAAGTAATGTGCACGCATGAGTAGACAAATCCCAGTTTTTGTACATTTTAGGGGCGAAGCACCTTAGGACCTCGCTTTGCCCGGGGCTTGGCGTCCGTGTACACAGTGTTGCGCATCCGCGAGCAGCATTGGATTGCATTGGATTTGGATTGGATTTGTATTGCATTGAATTGAACTGAATTGGATTGAAACGTATTGGATTGGATTAAATTGAATTTTATCGGATTGGATTGGATTGGAATTGTATATACTGTACACACGCGTTGTCACTAATTTACATGCGCGAGTGGGCAACGCCAGGGGTGATTTACGGCAATAACGATCCCCAGTGCTTCGCCCACTCGTCATGATTCATTCGTGGAGATGCGTGAATTTTTTTTGTGCCTGCAGGTGACGTGCAGCACGTTAGTTGGCTGGTTATTTAGTGCGCAGCAAAAAGATGAAAGCGCTAGGCTCCATGACTTAAACCTCGGGCCACCCTACCGCGGCGCCTCATAACTCAGGTGTTATTTTCAGCGCTAAATTAATACTTTACACACAATAGCATTTGTGGGGTTACGTGGACGCAGAAATTTAGGTCTGTCCGTCTCTCGATCTGTACCTAGAATCAGCCGCCCGGCCATAGTTAACAAGATGTTAACAGGCTAAGCCATTTCTAAACATATAAATCTGGTGGCAATGTTCGTACTGGTGAACATTGTAGCGCAGAAACAATACATTGCGCATATCCGAGGCAAGACATCAATACATAAGTGATATTTGCAGTGTTTATTCATTTAAATATACATGGATGCTTGCAGGTTTAGCGATAGCAAATGAAATACTATACGTCCATTGTACAAACAAAATACGCCGTCGCCCACGTTCGCCCGAGACACTAGAGCTCCTGGCGGACATTCCAAGAAGTTTAACAGCAACGAAAGATTCCAGTAGATTCTTGTCCCTGCTGTGGCTCAAAACCAACATCCTAATCAACTGCCGAGTTAGGTCCACTGCAGTACGAACGCCTCTCCCAGTGACCTCTAGCCGCTCCTCTCCTGCGCTGCTCAAGTACATTCTTTACCTCCGAATTTCATTATTTCTTACCTCCATCGAGTTATTGGCCTTTCCCTTCTCTAGGCCCGTCTTTCAGTGTCCATTCTGTTACTTTGGTTACTTTGGTAGTCCGCCGGTTGTCATCTCGTCTTACTACATGGCCCGCCCAAGTCCATTTCTTTTTTCTTTATTTCACCTATAATATCATCTACTCTAGTTTCTTCTCTGGTCCAGGTAGCTCGTTTCCTGTCCCTGAGTGTTACTCGAAACATTATTTACGTGGCCCGTTGAGCCGACCTAAGTTTGCTTTCTAGCTGCCTAGTAAGTCAGTAAGAAGATAGACACCACTTAAGAAGACCGACACTACTCGTAAGAAGACAGACACTACAAGTAAGGAGACAGACACTACTCGTACCTGTCTTCTCCCCTGTGTAGCGTCTTAACACTATTTCCCGCTTCTAAAGCCAAGTTTCAGCTCCGTATGTCATCACCGGCAGTATGCACTGGTTCTAGATCTTTTCTTTTGAGTGGCAGGGGTAGCTTACTTTTCATTATTTGGGAGTCTTCCCGATGAGCTAATGTCTGAAGACATAAGGAGTATTGAGTTAAAAAGCATTCATCTTTATGCAGGAGCGCACAAGACCCCGGGACAAGAATGCAGAGGAACAACGGCACAGCTCTGTAGACCCACTGTCATTCCGCGTCTTCCATCTTGTACTGTCATTCTGTGCGCTGACTAAGATGTCCTAAACCCGCATCCATACTCGCCTCGGATCCTCCACACTCTGGGCAGCTGTCAAGGTAGTCGGCTCGTGCCAGCACCAACCGCCTAGTCCGCGCAGGGAGGCAGGGTCTATTTCTGGACCCCGCTGCGCGGGGTTTGGCTTCGGGAGTAGCAACCGCGGCGGCTTGAACGCCAAAATAGGAGAAGTTATTTCGCCAACGATGCGTGCGAGGAATGAGAAATGGAAGAAAAAAAAAGAGGAACCAACACCGTCTTCGCGGTTGGGTGCCTGGGAGGCACCGTACTGGGGGTTCCCCTGACTCAGACCGGCGGTTTTTTGTTATCTCTGTTTTGTAAGCCGCTTGCTCTCGTTGCATTGCGTGCACGAATTTAGTTATGCGAAAATGTCTGCAGCGATACCCGGATCGATTGTTTTACGCTGTCGTAATATACGTCGCGGGGCCTCTGGATTATATCGGTAAAAGGTTTCGGGAGATGCGCTCGGTTCATACTTAATGCAAGGAAAAATGTATCTTGATCTGGTCCGGTGCGCTCTTACTACTCGTGCCATAAACGGGAGTTGGATAGCTCCGGAGCGCATGCTTCACTCTTAGTTTACATATACTGCACTATTGTTTATCTGTGACTAGCGGTATTATTGCGTTGGTTTGGTAGTGCTTTTGGAGAGGGGAGGATGGGGGCGGGGTAAAATGATTTATAAACCTGGAAGTGTAACCTGCTGTAAGTTCCAGGACACGTAGCGTTAGAGACGCGTCTGGCGTACTTCATCCCACGAGCCCGTTGTGGTTAGAAACTCGGGGTGGAACCATGGCTGAGCAGAAAATCAACCGAAAATGGTTAGTGAAGGATATCTGGCTCCATGCGTGGAAGTCAGGAAAGGCTGTCTTAAAGGTAACAGCGCAATGGAAATGATGGCCGAGGAGGAGGCCACTACACGTGGGCAGTTTTCTCCTTTATCGCCCCTACTTTTTGTAATATTTTGCTATTAACGTAAAAGCTATGCAGAAATAATTGTGCGTAAGGGCAGTGGGGGCTCAAAATTGATCCTTTAGAGATGCACTACTACTGCGTTGTTAATCATAAGGCATACTTGAAAAGCGCCGAATAAAATTCAGTGTGGCCGCTTCCTGGGGGGGGGGGGGACCTGCATATCTTAGGTGCTAACTTCTGGCGCTAATCTTAAAGCTTCGCCACTGTTTTGCTTCCGTGAACCCCAGTGCTGTGCGGAGCGTTTAGAACTTTGATTGATTTGATTATGAGGTTTAACGCGCCGACGATACACAGGCGACGAGGCGCGGCGTAGTGGAGGGCCCCGGATTAATTGTGACCACCTGGGGTTCTCTAACGTAAAGCGAAATATCGAACACCCAGGAGCTTTCGCTTTTCGAAGGGTTTAGAACTTAAGCAATGTTGGCAATACAGTGATAATATGTGTGCTCATTCCTTTATGGCAATCTTTTTTCCACTGCTCTTTCCAGAACATCTTGGAGAAGTTCAACCCCTGTGCCAGGCAACTGATCGCGGCCGGCAAGACGTACCTCAAGGCGTTACACGGTTAGTTCAATGGACGTGTTTTTAACTAAAACTTCCGGACTCACAGCTCTGACTAAAAGTCGGGGGATCTGCTCATGAGTTCACTTAATCCGTCTCATTTAGGCTCAAAATCACGCGTTAGTTTGAGCCTGAGTGAGAGTGAGAACAGTAGGCGTGAGACAAGTAGACTGGGTGAGCCTGAGTCCACCTGAGACTGAGTGAGCCCGAGCCTACCAGAGTCTACGGCGAGACCGCCTGAGCCTGAATTCACGGTAGGCTTTAACGAACTCTTCAAGCGCATGTCATTAAAGAGACCCTAAAATGCCCTTACAATTTTTAAGTGCCGAGCGCTTTTGGCGCTCGCCCTGTCGTCCAAGCTCGTTCGCTGGAACCAAGCATATCGCCACGGCGTTACGGTGTAGCCTGTCACAGTCCCTTCGACGCGGCGTAACCCAGAGGCTTCGAAGGCCAAGCGGCTATGCCAGGATATACGTAGCGTGAGAAAAGGTTCAGCTTTAGCTTTTCTGGTTGTCTAGGATTAGCTGATTTTCGTGCTTACTGCTGCTTATCATCCAATCCTAATTCAATCCAAATCCAATCCAAATCCAATCCAAAACCAATCCAATTCAATTTAAGCCAATCCAGTCCAATCCAATGCAATCCAAAAATCCTGCTGGCGCAGTTTCAGGCAGGGGGCGCGCGAGCACTGCGAAGGCGGGAAATTTGAATTGCATGGGGTGGTAGCAGTAAGCGTATAACGGCGGTACAGCGCATTATGGCGAATCACTGGTCTGCACTTCCGGCAGCTTTCACATTGAGTGGAACGGCTTTAATTTTTTTAGATGTCTTCATTGTTTGCAGGGCCTACTCGAGGAACACGTCCAGTAGTTAGATTAAGGGGTCGCAAAGTACATCAGCCCAAAATTAGTGTTCTGTACCCATCCGACAACTCAGGAACTTGATCAAAAGGTTTTTCGTTCTTTCCTCGGCCTTGGCGTTCTTCGATCCCTGGAATGACGTCATTACAGCAACGTGTAGCGGCTGTTGGCCGGCTTCCCTTCAGTTGCAGCAATGAACGCATTCGATAGCTACTAAAGCCACAGAATCACAGCAGAAACGGAAGGTTTATCCGCTGCGACGAGCAAATCACGCAGTGCCGCACCCGTGCTCGCGATAAATGTAGCTTTCTCAGTGCTTCCAGGCGCGAAGGAAAGAGTGAAAGCGTTTATCGTAAGCGTTGTAGAGTCCCTTTAGAGTAGCATTTCAATAGGTGCCTTAGTTAATTAATTACAGTTTTCTTGTTACCGCTGGTCGATCTGGGGCGAAATTATTCAGTAGGAACTTAATTAAACAAATCTGTCGGGCAAGTTGGTGCATTATGATTGAAAAAAAATGAGCGCGACTTAGACAACGGTCCTTCTTTACTGTCGTTGTCTAAGTCGCGCTCGGTTTTTTTTTTTCAATCATTATTCAGTAGGATACGCCTTTTGTGTGTAGCTGAAGATAGCCCCAGATGACACTAGTCATCGAATACACTGCTGGATGGTCATCAGAACAGGGTGGTCCCTAGCGGTAGTCTAATTCAAGTGTTCTGAAGAGTGAGCACGATTCGTGACCAAGTATATTTCTTTACAAGCTTCGGGACCTTCAATTGGCTAGAAAGCATCACATGACGCCTTGCCACTCCAACCTGCCACTTGGCTCTATTACTGGAGCCTCTCTGATCTTTACTTTCTAAGGCTCTGCTTGAAACCATTACGTGATATATGGCTGAACAGCGCAATACTTCGCAGCTCATTGATGTATTCGGATGGCATATCGCCTACTTAAAGCTCATCGTCTTGTGTAGTGTACAGGAATGTAAATGGTATATTCGTGCAGCGTCCCGCGTGAAACATAAGTGGTTCTGCTCAGTGGTATCTCGGAGCGTCAGTCTAACGTAAAAAAAGTGCAGATCAATAAAAAAAACGTGAAAGGATAAGCGTGAAGGATGAGGGGGATAAGCGATAGACGTTTAACAGAGCAGTCAAAGTTGTTGGTTGACTGCCAGGTGAGGGACCTTCTTAGTCCAGGAAGCCCTGGGTCTTGTCTTCTAGAAAGAAAATGGAAAGGCTACAAAACACCCAACACAGCAATGTATTGTATTCCTGTGTGTGATGTCTGTTTGCACCGGTTGTGAGGATCTAGGTACAACTCCCTATTTTTGAGTAGGCTTCGTTCCATGCTTCTTCCCACAACCTCCACATTGAAATAAGCCTGCAGGATGGTTCTGAACGCGTTAAAATAACGCATGACCCCTTCCGACGTCTCGCAAGCCAGAACAGAAACCGCCGACGTGAAAATTTCACCCGAAAGACGTCTTTCACACAAAGGCCAACCGCTCACCCTTCACGTTTCCGTCGCGTGCGATAAGCGGCAATTGTTTCGCCACACCGTTCGCATTCCGGCACATCCGAGACGACTTCCTGCCGGCACGACCCTATGGGGCGCACTCGACGGCGACGACGATAGTGGGGAGAAGGGGGCGCGATAAAGAAAAAAAACATGGAAGTTCCCTCGCGCGTCACCCGTCCCGCAAATAAAAAAGGGAAGAACGCGGATCCGTTATGACCGCGGCTTCCACGCCGTTTTCCAGCGGCGAACCCATAACTCAAAAGCCGCTCACCACATCACCGCCACAGGGACAACGCCGATGATTTCCCCCTCTCGGCACTCCGGTCATTACCCTCTCCCTCATTCCCTAACTGTTCCCCATTTTACGACGGAGCAAACCGAGTTGGGGAAGAAGGGGAAAGGTTGGGAGCGAGTCGGGGAAAGGGTCCCGCAGTTCGGCGGACGCCGCTCTTGCTTAGTGCCCCGAAGGGTACGGAGTAGGGGAGGGTACGCCGCCATTTTGTCATTTTCCCCCCGCTCCCCCCTCGCCAGCGCGTGCTCCCTAAAACAGACAGGGCGGGCTTACGCGCTTAACGGAGCGCCTCGGAGAATGTCCCAGCGACGTCGTCGGCGCAGTGAAAAATGGGCTTTCGCTCCGAATAAAATTGGGCTTCCGAGCGCGGGGGAGGACCCCGCGTTTGCCACCGGCCGCCTGTTCGCTTATACGACGCCATTGTGTCAACGACAGTTGCTCGACTGCGGCTCGCGACGCCGCAGCACCACTTGGAACACGAGGAAGGGACGTTTCCGCATACGCCGTAAGGGTCTGGTACAGGCGGGCCGGCCGTGAACGACGTATGCGTCGTGAACGAAAATTGTCCGTGCTCTATTGTCTTGTGGGTGGTTTGTGGACTTGGCTGGCGTCTTTTAGAGGAGCATGCGCTTGTCCCATTATTGGCACACGGTGCTGTTGACGCCAGTGTGCGGTGGCGTAACGTCATAAATTAAAGGAGCTCTTTGTTGGCAACGTGGTCGGAGTAAAGTGGGAGGAGAGCAGAAGCTTAGAGCAAAATTTCGAGGTTATCACTACAGCATTAATCGCCAAAAACCCTAGTTAAAGTGCCAGTTTGGCGGTTTTTGAAGTGCCAACATTGAAAACATTTGCTGTAAATTTGGAAACCTAAATGATAGGGCTCTAAATCTTCAACGAGGGTACAGAAATTGTACTAGCAGTGCGCAGGCATACAAAATTACTCTCGTTATTTGATCCAACTCTTACCGTCCGCGTCTTCGTTTTGCAATTTCTTGTGTTCCAACAATTGTAAAAATCATGGCGGAACTTTTTTTTACTGGAACTTTTCCTTGATATAGAATGGCAGACCTCATTCTATCGCATTCCTTTCAAGATTATTTTTTTTTCTCTTTCCGTCGCTGTGTTTCGTTAGCGCCTATACGTGTGCGATTTTTGTTCGGTACAATCCTTGTGGACGATATGCAGCACTGCGAAAGCTGCGGAAGACTTCTTTAAGACCGCGACTTGCTGTTCAGTAAAAAAATTGTTTATACTTTTAAGTTGGGTTAAGTTACGGCAAGTTAAATTAGATCAAGTCAGGTGCTTAGGTTAAGTCAAGTGCTGAGGAATTTTTTGAAATGTAGTGAGCAGGGTAAGCTCTGCCGTACTCTCGAGGGCCCGGTTGGTCAGTGCGGGGGCCTGTTGGTGAGCAAATTCGGTACCATCCATGGAGGCATACGCAGGTGTCCACACGATTTGTACCTTTCTGTAGGGGGATCAATTGATAGTATTGGATGTGCTTGACAGGTTGCCCGTCCCCATTGGTAAATTCGGTATGCGTCTTGAGAGTCCGTGATATTGTACGGGCTGTGGTCTACGTGAACGATAGCGCGATGGCTAATTCTTCCGCCTGTTTAGTTGAACTTGTTGTCACTGTAGCGCTTGCGACGAGATCTTACTTGGTCGTCACTACTGCTGTCTTGGCCTTTCCTCCAGGAGGAGTTGCTGTGTCAGTGTCGACAGCATTTTGTCTGCGCCGTGCGCCTTTTTAATTCCTGAGCTCTTGCTTCCCACCGGCCTGTGTGGCGGACTGGGTGCAGATTCCTGGGTAGAGGACGAAGAGTGACTTGCGCTCTCCATTGGTCAGGAATTTCTAAGGCCTCATTTCCAGTGTTGGAAGTCCACTTGATCTTCTCGAGGACTTTTCTTCCCGCCTCAGTCTTGACTTTTGGCGTGAAAGAGGGCCTTCCACTACCGTATTGTGCAGGTCCATTCTCAGCAGCCTGTCGGTTGAAGCGGTCATGGGAATGCTTAGGGCGTGCTTTCTTGCTTTCCGTACGAGGGTGTTAATTTTATGGGTGTCTTTCTTGCTTAAAATCAAATTCAATATGGCGTAAGTGATTCTGGAGAGCACACGTGCCTGAACGAGGCAAATAATGTCCATTTCCTTCAGTCCTCGTGTCTATTTGCCATTCTGCGTATCTTGTGAATAACCTGTTCACTGCTTTTTGTCGAACGTTGGATCGCTATTTTACTTTTCCCAACGGCCCGAATGGGGACGTCAAGCACTCGAAGGGATTCGCAGGGCTTGATTGTGTGTCACTCCCTCCAAGACGATGTAGATGCCCTCTGGCTTCTTTTTGTTCCTTCGCGGCCGCACAGACAATAGTTCAGTTTCCTGGTTAGCATGTAGATCCCGAACTTTTTCGCATATTGGCTCAGCGTTAGCGGTTTCCTAACCGAAAACACTCATAAGAAGTCGGTTTATGACTTCAGGGATTCGAGGAGGAAACAACATGCAACTCATTCTCGCCAACTTGGACAATATTGTTACACAGGGGACACGGACCACGGTGGATGGTGGCAAATGACGATCTCTGCCATCTTCGTCCCCAATACCGAAACTATGTGTCACCTGTTTGATCCGTCGTTTCTTGCTTTCTTTCACGGTCATGGCGCGCACCACTGTTTAGTTATTTCTGTAACACACCCTCCCCCTTCCCCAGTTCAGTGCACCTGTTCGTTCGACAGCGGAAAGGGGAGCACTGAGAAGAGGACTAAGAGCAACTAATTCAATTCCGCCACAAATTAAGGGGCTGTGCTCGGTGAACGCCAACCCCGGGGGCTGCGATGTAGGCCAATGCAGCAAACAAACGTCGAAAGCCCTTCGATATGCCTGGATGTACTGAGACGGGGAGCGACATCATCGTGTTTAGGTCACGGCGGGTCACGTTTCGGCCATTTTCAGGTGTGTTACAGGCTGGTAACACAGGGCTGGGGACATGGGCGAGGGTCACTGAAGGACTGAGCTGGGGCGAATCGCACCGAAATGAGGACCTTCAGGGGAACCTTTCTATTGACGATCCGGGCGATGTTTTAGGGTCATGATGGGGATGATGTCACGCGAATGCTAAGGAAAGGTGACGCTAACCACCTAAATGTGGTGGCCGAGGCTGAGATAAAGGTTTTTTTTATGTGCGACCATCTTAGCCCAGATTCCGAAACTATGGGCCACTTGCGTGCTTCTTCGCCTTCAGCCCCGAAAACGGCGCGGATAGCCACTGTTTAGGTGCTTCTGTAACAATATTGTTACTAGAGGGGTTTAAATACTGGGGTGTTTCAAAATGATCACAGAAAAAGAAGTGGATCTTGTTATTACATAAAACGAGGGTGGGGGGGGGGGGGTGTCACAAGAGTGAGTTTATTGAACTCTCATTTGTAGCGCTGTAATATAGTTAAGCATGATGCCTCCATTGAATAACTCGGAAGGATCCTTGAGCCATTAGTTCATTTAGAAAGCTCGAAGAAACAATAAAAACAAATATCACTCTTTCCGCGCGGCCGTCTGACGAAGTACCGGAGTCACTTCAGTGATTCACAATGCGCTTTTGTGCTATGAAATAATAACTGGCTTAAATTTCAAATAATAACTGGCTCCATTATAATTAACAACTTTCCCTTTTCTTGACACGTTTTGTGTTACGCACGACGGCGGGATTTCATCTTAATTAATGCGAACGTTTTCTCTGAAGCATAAACAAAGATATACCAAAATTCTAGAATTGCGAAAGGAAGCGTGAAGAGGCCGCTGACGATTCCCCAAGTCCAAGGAGTGTAGTCCGGTAGCCGTTCTGGGGCTAGCCGTACGGACATCTGGGTGTTTCGCTACACTCGTGACGTCATCAAACGGGTGAGAGGGTGGTTAACTGCACCCGGCACTTTTGAACGTGCTTCTACTGCTAGCACATACGAACGTAAATACTAAAAAGAGGCGTTTTACACTCTGTACTTTCACTAGCTGAGCCGATGACACAAGGTTTGCAACTTTAGCTTATGTTGGTTGAAAGTCACGTTGCATAAGAATATACCGCTATCCTTACCCCCGATTCGTTGATGCCAGAAAGTTTCGGCCTTATTTCCTCTCCCTTTTCGCCTCCCCAAAAGAACTCCGTATGCGTAACAAGGCATGCAGTAAACTAAGCAAACAAATGCTTTCATGCGGAATCTTGCTATTACGCAAGCGGTCCGTTATTCGACCCCAGAAAAAAAGTAGCAGACAAAGCACGCTGAACGCAGTGACTGTGCGGTGTAAATTATTCCTCCCATGTCCTCTGTTGCCTCACTAATTTATCACACGGACGAAGATAACTCTTCGATGACAAAGGACGCACACAAGTGAAAAGAATACAGATTGCCTCCATAATCAAGCCTCCATGCGTCATTGTTCCCAACTTCGCACCCGCGTAAATTGAGAAATAGTACCAGTGTGCAGTTGCGAAAGCTGTCCGACGGATGTTTGGACAGTTCTCGCCGTTCCATTCTTCTCTGTCCGCCAAAACACAAAAAAAGGGAAACGTGTCGCCAGCATTGACGAATCGGCTGGCGAACTATGTCGGCCGCATTTCTTCCCTCTGCTCTCCGCCGACGCCGAACCTGGATTTATGGCCGCACGGCGTTGTCGCACAGTCACCGTGTTGTCTCCGACGGCCGCGGAAAGGAATCCGGCCAGCGCTCTGGGGACGCATTTGCAGTTGCGAGATCCTCCGCCGGTCGGCGGACAAAGCAGGCAGCGCCGCCCTTGTGGTCGACGCGCGAACCGCACTTACGCTGCGCCGTGCAGCCGTCGCCGGACGCGAAGATGGATGCGGCCGCGGGGAATGGGCCCCAGAGATTTATCATCGAAGCCGTTATTCGGCCCGTCGCTTCGTCGACTTGGAACGCGCTGTGGCCGATACGGTTCTCGCACTTTCCCGCTCCCTCCCCCTCTCCTTCCTCCGAATCCTCTCTCCCTCTTTTCTCTCTTCTTCCAGTCTCTCTAATCTCTCTCTACCCTTTTTTCGTCGTGGTTGCCCGTTACGAAAACAATGGCTTGCAAGCTTTTTCCCCCAGGTATCAGGATGGCCGTTAAGGTTTCGAGCGGTGGTTGCTTCTTTCTAAAGGAAACCTGCGACTAAAGCCACCACGTCACGTTAGCTGTACTTACTCTATTGTATCTGTGTACTTAACTTACATTCATCATCATCCACAGACCATTCACATGTTCACTGCAGGGCGAAGACCTCACCTGAAGAACTCCAACCATTTCTGTCGCAAGGGTTCCCTATGATGAGGGTGCTGATGATGTACTCTACTTAACATGTGTCTACCCGGGCGAAGTTCATGTTGAAGGCCAATACAGTGTACAAGTACGATTGAGGTACATAGCGATAATAAAATGATACTAAAAGAGCCAAAAATGATACTATGGGAATAAATGATACTGAGATGAGTTGTAATCTCATTCCACAGATTTTCAAAACTGGTGAAACAGATTGACATCCGCCTTACTGAAGTGCAGTATTTAGCTGGTTGGTAGGAACTAAACGTTATCACCACCACCGTCATCACCACCACCACCACCCTGCTGATACCCACTCCAGGGTGACACCTCTCTCTCTCTCTCTCTCTCTCTCTCCTCTCTCTCTCTCTCTTCTCCTCATCTCTCTCTCTCTCTCTCTCTCTCTCTCTCTCTCTCTCTCTCTCTCTCTCTCCTGAGCAACAATACTCCATATCCATTCTTTCGCCCCGGGTTTCACACGTCATCTCTTCGCGGGCTTCCTTTCCCGCCTCTGGTCTGCAGCCTGCTGGAGCACGCCATGCATTAACTCGTTAGCATACCACGCTTGTCCCTGGGCTGTAGGAGAAAGGAGGCCCCTCGCTCTCGGATGGCCACGCCGGAGTCTTCACACGGCGTCAGTTTTAAAAGAACGTACGGGAAACACGCTTCGCTCTGGGAAATTTTCCCGCCAACCACCTGCACGGGCAAGGGCAAGCGTTGGTAGCTTTCAGGGCAGGCGTATTCACTTAGCCGCGCACGCAACTTGCTCGCTGCTTTTTGATTAGGCGCCGTACGCGGAAAAGGATGAAAGAAATGGAGGTGCAAGCAGTGTGCGTTCATTCTGGCATCGGCGCCGTGATTTCGCTCGCGGCCTACGGGAGGCGGGATGGGGGAGCCTCCCGGGCCGGGAAAATTGTTAGGTGGCGTGAACGGGGGCGATTACCGCCCTCGGCTTCCGCGAGTCTTCTCCGGAAGTGACAGCAAGCAGCGGGAGGTCGGTAAGCGCGTGACGTTTTATTGCCGTCGTGGTCGTCACGGACCATTGGGGCCTCGCGAATTGGCTCGCAGGGCAGATTACCCGATGGTGTGCTGCGTTGGAGGTGTGAAGAAAAAAGCGTATTTTGTGTGCTTTGAAGCGTTTTGTGTGAAGAGGAACGTTCAAATTATGGGAAGGGGAAAGGAACAAAACACGGGTGCTAGAATTCTTGTTTTTATTGTGTTTGGGATGTTTTAGGGACACGTGGCTGTTCATCATGTCCGCGCCATAACATCAACATACGGGGCTGCCTGCCTTTAAAGGGTGCTTCGCAGAACGCCGACTTGTACTGCGGCAAAGTTAACAAAACGTACACTTGAACGAGTATTCAGTACTATAAGCGTTATAATTGCGATAAAAATATCATTCGTGGAAAAAAAAATGAAGAGGACAGCTCATTCGTAGAATTTTGCCAAAAATAAATGCCAAAACCACGGAACCATAGTTGAACCTTAAGGCAACTGTGCAGGCGTATTTTTAAATACCAGACGTATTCTTCTTCATGCCGCCGTGGCAGGAATGTTTAATTTCGCTCGTTATTAGTGGTGTCGGAACTTGCCTGCGGTAGTCGTTGCCTGCCTGAAATTGTTACAGTTAAAACCTGGATGTAACGAACCCCTATGTAACGAATTCCTGGATTTAACGAAGTTTTTCAGTTCTCCATTGCCAGCCCCATTGAAACCCATGTTTTTGGCGACCTCTATGTAACGAAGGCGTTGCGACTGTTAACCTTGACGTAACTGAAGTCGTTACAGTGACGAGCCATTGTTTTTTGCACTTTTTCTGAAAAATAATCCGAACAAATGCACTAATTTAGCGATCTTCGCCCGCACCGCAAACTACCGCGCGTTTCCAGTGCGAGTGCGGTGTCGTTTAGTTGCTAGGCCTGTCTGTCGGCGTGTAGTCGCGCGTCTCCAGTGCCATCTGTGGTGTCGGTTCGTCAAGTGATGAGTTCTGCTGCCAGAAATGAGAGCTGTCTTTTAAAGACAAGCTCGCAATTTTAAACGACGTCTCCGCCGGCGAGAAAGAAGAACGTCGCCGCCCGGTACACTATCCCAGCTAGCAGCACCCTCTCAACAATTTTTGAGTACGGCAAAAAGCATCAGTCGCGAGGAATCATGAGGTTGGTCCTTGAAACGGGTTGAGGCACCGAAAAGTGTTAAGCGCCACTTAACGTACGCTTGTAAATACGGGGGTAAGTGACGTTGCTTCTTTCGAGTACCGTGTAGTGACTAAGTTCGCGGGAAAGCAGCCGGCAAAAATCACGCAGTTTTCCGCTGCGAAACAAAACCTTTAAGGGCGACTTCGCCATCACTGAGGTATAGCATTTTGGTTTCGTTTCTGCTTCATTCACGCAAATCCTAACTCCAAACCTCTCGAAACGCAGAAATTATTGTCTATCTGTCGGTCTGCCTGTCTGTGACTCGATTCAGCCACCCGGCCAAAGGGAAATCATTCTTGCTGCAATAGTCTTTTATACTCACAGCCAAATCTAAACATCTAAGTTCGGTGTCAGTGTTCATACTTGTCAAAATTGTTGAACAAGAACAAAACATAGGCAAATATGAGGCAGCATACTCAGCTTTCTCGCTCAAAATTCCCACCTCTCAGGATTCTAGCAAAACCATTTCAGGAAAGTGATATTTGGCTTAAAGCAAAAAGTCAACGGCATTAAGAACACAATAAACGAAGTTTCCAGGAATCTGAATATTTCGTGTGTAAGTCGCTGTCAAATCTTACTCCCCATGCATTTCTATGGGGTAGTTTCAATGGCTCAGGAGCATAGTCGCGCAATGTGCAAGACTTGAAACTGTGCACAAAGCAAGTTTGTTTTCACCCTCAATATTCGCTGCGCCAAAAAAAAAAAAAACTTTACATTTCACTAAATAACTACAGAGTAATCTCTGTTAAAACGACTGCCAATAGCGGGAAAGCTGCATATGAATCAGTACACAAGAGGTATTGAGAGTGTCCCTTTATTAAAAAAAATCATTAATGCCTGGTTTTCGCGATAGCAAATGAAATACTACATCAACGGCAGAAAACCGTCGGCTGATGTTGCCAGCACTACCTCCTGGCGTCATTTAAGAAATCAAACGGCAATAGCAACGAAAGGTTGCACTAGATGGTATCTTCATTCCGCTTGGAACGCTCGTGCAGTAGGGCATCGTGATTCTATAAATGTTTTAGTAGGGTGCCTGAATTCACGGGCATCTCAGCCGTACGGCAGCGCTGGCATCGAGGCACCCGACTTGGAGCAGTAGAACGCGGTAAATTTAAATATACTTGAGCGACCCTCTAGCGTGTTATCTTCGGAGGAATGGGACGGGAAAGGAACAGCACGAGAGGTGAGCAGGAAAAAGAAGGGAGGCCTTTACTTGGCAGGGGCGCCAGTCGACTATCGTCTTTCGCCGGCATTTGCAACGAAAGGAGCAGATACGCGGCTAATTTTTTTTCTGGCGATGTTATTTTCGTGACGGATATGCGTCAGTCAGATCTTGGTAGATCCCAGCATAAAACACGTTCGTGTTAAAATTGCAAATTTTGCGGTGAAGCTCCTTACGGGCTGGAGCTGTTGGCGTCTAATGTCGTCGACGTAACCGTCGCCTCATGTAGTCACGGTACTAAAACACCGGGACACTCGTTTATGCCTCGCACTAGAGAGCTTCGGGCTTCAAAGACAAGAATTGTTTTACAACGAAGCTGTATACCTCTATCCCCCAACGGCTTCTTTTCCGATGGCAAAAACGCCAAGGCTCCAAGATTAGTTTACACTGCACGCTTCGCCCCTACCCAGATTTCACGTTAGTGGAGATGGCCCGTGATTTTGTTTCTGGTAACGTGCCCCTATTACGTACAGTCGGTAAAACGCTTGTCTATAACAGCGATTTCAACTTCAACCAGCTACATCCGAAAACTGCCGAAACATACTCGTTCCAAACATGTCGGAGGCAAAAGCGAAGGGCTAAGACTTCAGAATTCCGCTGTAGTTTTATTCAAATCCTGCTCCGGCGGGGCAGGACAGGGCTGAGAGTACGAAAGCTGTGTTATAGACAAGCCTTTTACCGGCTGTACGCTTTTAAAATTGTTTTTCCGAACTTATACATAGTTGGGAGCCGACACATGTTTGCTTGTGTATGCATGCAGCCATTATCTGTCATCAAAGTTTTATCTCCGCATCAATTACTTCAGCGAGCGATATTTTTATGACACCCCGAGTTTGCTGTTCCAGCGTGTCGGTCGTTACATCGCACTTCCGTGTCGGCTGAACGTGTTACACGTCAAGCGTAAAAGTTCAGACTTCACGTGCTAATAATAGTTTCCTTGTTGGAACTTGTTAACGAAAGCAGAGCCCTTGTTTGCTTCATCTTGCTTGCTTTTCGGAGCCATTGTAAACGTCGTAGAAATCATAACTTGTCTTTGCCGATGGCACACGAACCTCTCGCTGTGGTATTTGTGCGCAAGAAAAAAAAAAGACTTTGAGCAGGAAGTGAAGAGGTTCGTATTTCTCGTAAATACGGGATTTTTTTCGGGCACTTATTCTGTTCCCTTTAAAATAAAAAGAACGTTTGTAAAAGGACCTCGACGTATTTACCAGCGTTATAAATGTGTGGCCCACCGTTGGACAAACAGCTCCGGGCATTTTTGTGGACGCCGATGTGGGACAACAAAATCTTCGCCGTGAAAGGCGTCTCCGGGTGTTTTTGGTTGTCGTTGTTTTTCAAGTGTCGCTTGTTTTAGTGGACGTTCCGGATGCCCTTGGGCGGTTTTCTATTTCCTTTATCGCCCTTGAAGAAATGTATTGGCGCAAGCAGAGAGGTAACAAAGAACAAAAATGTAACGCCTCTTCAATGCGGTAAAACCTAGAAGTTTTCTGTTAAGAATGCGCAACAATACCAGAACGTAAGCCGCGACATTTTGACATTTCGCTCTATAAGCTAAGCCAACAATCTTTCTGCGCTGTTTGTATTAGCTTTTTTTTTTGCTTTTCACAAACAGCAGTTCTTCCGTTTAAATGTTTTATTTGGGGATAATCTTTTTATAATCCTTTCTAATATTGTACGACCACATTAACTGAAAGACCCATATTAGATTGCGAACTATCAATTTTCATTACTTGTAAGAGCTGCGTAATAAAATCAGCACTAGGCTGCCACTTATGGTTTAATAACCTTGGAGAATTTTTTATGCAGAGTCAATAAAACTGCGTTGCGATAGTTACCGATAGACAACCGTGTTTTGTTTCGTGCATAGGCGCGTACATTTAGGTAAGACCCATCGCTCTTTCGCTGTTCGTCCAACTTCGCAGAGTGGGAGGACTAGTGAACTTGTTCCCCCTGTTTGCTTATTTACACTCCGTTAGCTCTCGTTGCCACAGTTCTGACATCGCGTTATTTTCAATGCGAATAGAAAAAGATGCACTCTGAGTAGATAACTTCACCATGCCTTCCGAAAGAAAGTAGAGAGAAGCGCGAAAGCTCTCTCCCATCAGAACTGCGGTGAACGTGCGTCAAACCATTCGGCTAAAGTGCGCCCAACCGATCGTCAAACCATCAAAGACCCAAACTGCAGACGAAGAACGAACCGATTCGACGATTTTGCGCGCTAAGTAAACTCATTTACGAACACTACAACTACGCTGATGCGTTGTTTACGAGATAACGGTGTACTATTGTACTCCTTCTTCACGATCGATGCGTGTATTATCTTATCTAGCACCACGTTTCGCGATTTTCAAGCTACCATATGACACAGTGGAATCCCGGTTTCACGCACGCGGCGTCTGTGCAGAGATCTTATCAGATTGATTGTAGCGTTTAACCCGCCGACGCAACGCAGGCGATGAGTAGTTGAGGGCTCCTGATTAATTTCGACCACCTGGGGATCTTTAACGTGCGCCGAAATCTCGCACACACGGGCGTTTTTGCTTTGCGCCTCCATCAGAAAAGCGACCGCCGCGGCCGGGAATCCAACCCGCGACCTCGTGCTCAGCAGCACAACGCCTTAGCCACTGAGCCACCGCGGCGGGAGAGATCTTATCAGAGCTTTTCGATCGACCAACTGGTCTGTGGGGAAATGAAATTAGTTTTTTTTTTTACAGGACGCGATCGGTCCCGTTAAGAAGCTTTCGAATTAAAAAGCGGCCGCCCAACAAACGTGCCACATTAATCCCTATGGGCGATGACGCTGTTTCGTAGCGCATGCCTGGAAACAAAGCACAAAGAAAAGGAACACGTGATGCTGGGCTACCCCCGCTCATGTGCCGCGCCCAGCGGCGCAGTAGTCACTACCGATTCCGTGCACTGGGCGTTTAATTGTACATCGAGGCTTTCTTATTCGCAGTCACGAAAAGTTGGTATCACCAAACAGTCTTAAAGTTTGTTTAAGAACACGAAGCACTGGGAATTTTGTTCCATCAACCTAACCCCTTGGTGAGCGCCACGTTTTTGGTGCGCCGTAAGCCCATTGACTGCCGCTGCCTACTACGCTAATGCACAGGGGCGTCTCGACATCCCACTCATCCTTTTTTTTTTTTTTTGCATTTCTTACCCGCTTCCCGCAAACCTTGTTGGAGGGCCTCAGACCC
The DNA here is from genome assembly GCA_013339765.2 of Haemaphysalis longicornis. NCBI lineage: Eukaryota > Metazoa > Arthropoda > Arachnida > Ixodida > Ixodidae > Haemaphysalis > Haemaphysalis longicornis. The sequence continues at coordinate 62,318,837 of CM023458.1, read as the reverse complement.
ACAAAGACTACCGTTTCGCCCATCTCAGAGTACACCCAGCGCGGACAACAAAATTCACTTCCGCAGCGACGGCGGAACGGGCACCATTAGTTCGCTCCATCTCCTAGTCCGCCTCCAAAAGGAACAACGCGGCAATCCATAACGTATCCGTCTCTCTCCCAGAGAGAGTAGAAACCACGACGAGCGCTAAGCCTGCAAGTGTTAGCCTCGTTCCCAGGGATTACATGTGCGCCCTGATCACACAACACAGAGTAACACAAGTGTAGCTTGGTTCGCATCGCAAGCGCTTACATCCGCCGGCACGCGTCTTGAGACGCCTTATCGCGGTGTGGGCCCGAGGATGTGAGGAGGAATGTCTGGAAGAGGGCGCTGAGCCTTCGGACCGGACGTGAGTCGCCTGCAAAAGCCTTCCTAACCACCGCGCCGTCGGCGGCTTACTGCTGTGCTTTGGCCGTCTAGCCCCCCCGAGTTACTTGATCAACTGTCTGCGCATGCGTGGAAGGATCAGAGCGAAGCAAACGACACGCCGCCACCCTCCCCCTGCACGCGCGGTGAATACAAGATGACGCCTGCAGGGAAGAAGATGACGGGGAGAAAGAAAGGGGGGGGGGGAGGAGGTTTTTGGCCGAGAGTTGTCATATCCCTTACAGCAACAGACAGGAGGATTTGCTCCCGCAAGCTGCGGGAATATACGCTGGATGCGTGACCGGACTGTTTTGACTGGAAGGAGAGATGCAAGCGGCGAGCGCTTGGGGCGTAAATCAAGCTGAGATGGGAAATGTGACAAAACGGCGGATATATTTGCGACATTCACGTTGTTTGTGGGCTGGAAAAGTGAGCGAGGGACAACAAAGTGGCGGGCTGGGACACGAAGTCACCATTGCAAGAGATGTTGACGCAGCGGGCGCCTGTAAAGCCGGATGTTATGTTCAGACTACTGGCGCAAGAAGCATGCCAGAAAAGCTACGTACGTGAGAAATGGTGTTTTGCGCAATTTGGTTGGCTGAGACGTTTCGTGACGTCAGTGTAGAAAAATATTACGACATTCGCGAAAATTGAACACTGATGTGGAACCGCTTGCGCGAGGAAGTTCCTGGCGTTCAAGACACGACCGGCGTTATGCGCGGTCGCAATATCTGTGTTGTGTACGGCTGCGGTGGTAAAAACTAGCTGCTCAGTTTAGCCTTAATACGCAGTTTGTGAAAGGTAATCTTGTCAAGAGCGACTGATACCATCGTTTAACACTTCACGAGGGCACCTCGTTCAATTGACCACCCTTGCTTGCCTCATTCTCCGCAATACGGCTGACCGTGACGGCTTTACTTTGCTAATTAGGCGGTCCCAGATATGCCTTCGTAATACTAATTTGGAGTTCACCTTTCAGCGTGGGCCGAGCAGGCACATTGGTTGGTGTTTGTCACGATGGAGAAGCTCAGCCCTCAATGTGACGAAGTAAGAATCACGGCGCAATGAACTCGTCTGTTTCTTTCCCGTCCGGTGTGTGCTGCTTTTCGCAGTCATTCTATACAAGCTTCTGGTTGCCCTACTTTCCTACCAACGCTTTCATTAAAATACGAGTTCGTAGATCATATAAAATATCAATTAACTAATTCGCTCGCTGCCGGAAAATCACATCATAAAAAGGAAAGGCCGCTCACGTGCCTCCTCATATGCCTACTAAGCAGTGTTTCCTCTTGCCCGATGAAAATGTACACGTTTGTGCATCCTTGGTCAATCAATCAATCAATCAATCAATCAATCAATCAATCAATCAATCAATCAATCAATCAATCAATCAATCAATCAATCAGTCAATCAATCATCATATATCAGATCAAGATACAGTCAATCAATAAAAATGCCAACTCAGTAGTCAAGTCAACAATCAGATCAGTCAGTCAGAGTCAGTCAGTCATCAGTCAGTCAATCAGTCAATCAATAATCAATCAAGTCATCAATCATCATCAATCAATCAATCAATCATCATCAGTCAGCAGTCAGTCATCAGCAGTCAGTCAGTCAATCAATCAGTCAAATCATCAATCAATCAATCAATCAACATCAATCAATCAAATATTTATTTTATTCTTCATCAAGAAGAATAAAACTGCTAATGAATATTCTGAGACCGCTTTCAGCATTAGAACGCGAAGTGGTTCTCTCCCTGACTCGTTCACCTCTTAAACATCATCCTCTGCAACCAACAGGTTGCCCTCTCTGAAGGGTCCGTCTAGCTCCTACATGTCTTTCGTTCTCGCGCACTCAGGGGCGACTCACACGCTGGCATTGTTTAGAAGCGAGTCATCTGCAGGAAGCAACGGCCGCTATATTGCAGCAGACTCCTACCTACAACGGTCAGTTCCTATTGCGACTCATCGATCAAGTTCGCCCGTGTCCAGGTACGTGAGCCATTTGCTACCTGAGACGGCGGGCGAGCAACAGTCACTCCGCTGCCTTGCGCATCAACCGGACAATCTGCAAGGCACACCAACGATGAAGCAACTGCAATCTTGCAGCGAAGCTCCGTCGGATGGCTGCAATCGCCGCTCTCGGAGCACTCAACGTGCCCGCTTGCATGGATGTCGCCGCTTTCTCCAGATTGGACTTGGTGACTTGAGCGTGCGTGGGGACGGAGACAGGCGGTTGCTACGGGCAACCGGACCCCATAAAAGATGCTCGAGACCAAGTAAAGAAAGAACTGGTGGACAAGAAGAAAAAAAAAGGAGACTGTCCACACTGGGAGGGAAGAAAAAGGATCGTCCGTGTGGGAGAGGAGTTAGGACTCGGGGACCCGTGCCGGAAGATGTGCCGATATGGTATAAGCCGCGCGGGAGCGTTGGGGCGTGTGCGTTGAATAACAAGTGTCCAGATTATTTTGGAGCCGGTAGAGGACAGCGTTCCTGCAGGTAAATAAAATTAATATTTCGATTCGAAAAAAAGGTGTGGTTGAGTTTCCCTCGGCAAGAAATGAAGTTGCCAGATGAGCGTAACATGGTTTCGTTGAGGACTCCATCTTGGTTGATCAAGCTCCCAAGAACAAGAACAGTGAGGCTATGTTATTCGTACGCTGCACGTGAATTTTTCATACATGCGAGCACGTAAAAAATGTCCTTTTATGCTTCTTTTGATCATCGAATTCAATCGCCGCGGCAACTCAGCCACCTCTTCCAGGTGCGTTGGTGCATTGAGTAACACACTCGCATGTACGGGTACGTTTCTGGAGCTAATGTTCCAAGTAGCGTGTAATAGAGATTTTATTGTGCGCTTGATAATATTGGTTCCATTGAACCAATATTAATTTCCTTCAAACAATACTCGCCATCATTAACAGTTTGATCACTGACCTTGCGTCTGATTGTTAATCCTGGGATTAAGGCGACGGTGCGTTTATTTCGCGTCACCCCGCCACGATTTCCTAGTTTTCCCTTAATGACGCAACATGGAAATGCTAAGCATACGCCAGGTCGCGATTCCCTGGCGTATTACAGTTACCCACAAGCTCGTTGTACCAAAAAAGCCCGGGGATAAAATTTTGTATTACTTTTTTTTTTCTCAGGAGGAACGCAAAAATGCCTACGTGTACGAAGGCAGGTATGTGCACGTTAAAAATCCACAGGTTGCCCAAATAAATCGGTGACACCATGGACGATAAATTGTCCGCTCGCGGTATTGGTACGCTAATTTCATTTTTTTCAAGTGACAGCTTTATTAGTAAGACCGATGGCGTCCTGTCAAAAAAACTGATACATTTCCCCGTAGACCGAGAAGCTGTGACGAAATCTCTGGACACACAGTGCGTGCGTGAAACCGGGCTTCCATTGTGTCAAACGGTTACTTGAAAATCACCCGCCGCGGTGGCTCAGTGGCTACGGCGTTGCGCTGCCGAGCACGAGGTCGCGGGTTCGATTCCCGGCCGCGGCGGCCGCTTTTCTGATGGAGGCGAAAAGCAAAAACGCCCGTGTGTACGAGATTTCGGCGCACCTTAAAGATCCCCAGGTGGTCAACATTAATCCGGAGCCCTCCACTACGGCGCGCCTCATTGCCTGCGTTGCGTCGGCGTGTTAAACCCTACAATCAATCAATCAATCAATCAATCAATCAATCAATCAATCAATCAATCAATCTTACTTGAAAATCGCGAAAAAGGAACGCTGATAGAAAGACAGTATACACTCACCGATCGTGAAGAGGGAGTACAATAGTATACCCTTATCTCATGAACCACGTGTCGATATATACATTTAGGTGTTTCGTGGATGCGTTCACTTAGCACTTCGTGAAAAATCGCCGTATGGTTTCGTTCTTCGTTTGCCAGGCAGGTCTTTGAAGGTTTGACGATGGATTGGAAGAACTTTTACGGGAGGTTCTGACGCATTTTTGACGCAGTTATGATATGAGGAAGCTTCGGGCTTCGGTGAACTTTTTTTAGGAAGGTATGGTAAACTATTTTTTTTTTTTGACGTTAGGAGACAAAGACATTGACGCGACGAAATAACCGACTTTATTGATAAGAATGTGGCAATAACCAACTTCTTCATAACCCTCTTTACTGCGAGCAATAAATTATTGTTCGGGGGTTGTGACCAAACGTCGGCGTCCACGCACACTTGAAGTATCCAGCAACACTTAGGAGTGTTGCTTGTTTCTTCGAGTGTGCGTATTCTGTGCGTGGATAAGAAACAAATCTAGGGCCATCTCCACTAACGTGAAACTTGGTGAGGGGCGAAGCATACAGTGTATAAGTGTGTTCTTGGCTCCTTGAAGTTTTTGCCAACAGAGATGAAACCGTTTGGAGGTAGAGGTATACAGCTTTGCTGTAAGTCTATTTTCTTTGAAGCATGAAGCTCTCTAGCGCGAGGCGCAAACGAGTTTCCCGTTGTTCTGTCCGTGACTACATGAGACAAACGACGACTACGACGACGATGACAGGCGACGTCAACAGCCCCAGCTACTAAAGGTCTTCGCCCCTTAAAGCCTTCGATCCTCCTTTCCGATTCTGTACTTTCTCACGCAATGACTGACGTGTCGCCTTCTAGAGCAGAGACGTTTTTATCTTCTTTTTTTGGCGATCAAGGAAGGCGGACAGCGCAGAGTTCATTCTACGATAATGCCTCACCTCTAAAGTATTTCATTATCGTAAAGGCGTCGAAAAATTGGCCAACTATTTATGACGTTGCAAGGCTTGGTCCACCACGTCCAGGAACTACAACAGGAGTTCCGCAAGGCGCAGCGCTCGTCTCCATGCTGGTATTTTTTATTTTCCGCTGAAATAAACCCGTACTTGTTCTTCTTGCGATTCGAGCATTCTCCGCGCCGTTTGTTTTCTCGTTCATCTCACGGAAACAAAACGAAACACGCGCATTCGCGAGACCACTGCGACATAGAGACGCTCCACGACTGCGACGACGATTGCGAATTGCGCAGTTTGTCAGTGGATATGGGGGATGAAAGCCGGGCCCCGTAATGCCGAGCACGCGTTCTTCGCTCGCCATCGGCTCGCCTGTCGCTATTGCTTTTTTGTGCGCGACGCGTCACGCGCTCGGGGTATTGCGGCAGACTCGCCGCAGCAGCCTTATTTCGAATCCCTGTTATTGGGAGAGTAGAGTCGCCAGCGTTAGTGGGATCGTTGTTTCGTGGCCTTCAATATTGAAGGCCCGTGCTTGGCACGTGCGCCTATAGCATGCGGCATATGGGGATAGGTCTGGCAGACCATATATTCTGAGATTCAACGTATATTTTGGCTCTTTGCTTTAATCTTTTCTGTGCAAAAATACGAGCGTTGCGGTTTTAAATCGTCCATGAAAACAAAATGCAGTTTTGTTTGATTGCAAACAACTAGCCTTTAGTACCGCATTCAGCTCCATTCCAGCCAGGAAGGACGCTTTGTCAAGAAAGGAAAACGCTAGAGATATTACAAAAGTGTGCGTATTTCGCGATGCAGCGACGTAATGTGGGCAGGAGTGACTGATTTTTCGGCGAGCACTAAAAACATACTTATCTGCACATGTTAGCGTCGAAGCCATGCAATCAAACGGAACTAGGGGCCCCAGTATACGATCGCCAAATGGTTTTTGTGGTCGACGGCATAAAGCGGCCAGCGCCAATCGCGCAAAATAAGATTATGTGACGTAATAATGAAATCGCCCAAAAGTGGCTGGGGAGTCGCCCCTCCTTCATCTATTTGCCTTAATATCTTGATTATTTGTTTAAAGTTTGCGATGGAAGTGGTGGGAATGTTATCGGGTCAAAGCAGTATTTTTTATGAACCAAACGTGTATTTTGTCTTCAAGGCCTCTATATAGGAATCGATGGTGTTTGATTGATTGATTGTTGGATTTAACGCGCCGACACAACGCAGGTGATGAGGAGCGCCGTAGTGGAGGGCTGCGTATTATTTTTGGCCGCCTGGGGATCTTCAACGCGCGCCGAAATCTCGTACTCACGGGCGTTTTAGATGCGGAGCAGCTTATGGTCGCGCCTGTTCCCTCCGCCGTTGTGCGGCGTCCACTCCCCCACTGCGCATGCGCATCCTTCTGCCGCCCCTCTCCTCTCCTTGTCTCCTCTCTCCTCTCCGGCATTCCTCCTCTCCTCCTCTCCTCTCCGGGATTGCACAATGAATGGCAACACCTGCGCGATAATGCGAAGCAGCTTAGGGTTAGAGGCGCGACGGTAGCTGCTGCATACTCCGCAGGGGGCGCCACTGTAGCTCCGCGGTATAAATGACGCGTCCGCACGCTCCGCTCCCCTCATTCTCCTCCGGCCCCGCCCCTCACTCACCTCGACCCCATGGCTGCTTCGCATACTACTCGGGGTTCCCCTACGGGGAGATGGTGAAATTTTTAGATGCAAAGCATCTCTTGCTCGAAGCTATGTCCGGCGTCCGTCCGTTGTCAGCACCTCTCCCCCCTACACTATGAAAAAAGAAATATTTAGCGGCGCCCGGTTTCGATCCCACAACTCTCTGGTCCCAACGGGAGGTATGCGGTGGTCTTCCCACTACGCTACAAAACCGGGACAAGAGCAAGTGCTACGAACGCGCCTTATGTCTTTGACTCATTCAAACTACGTCAAGAAGCTACTGATACAACGAAGGCACGCGAAGCTGAACGTCAACAGAAACGACGAACTGAAAAGTTTAGAGGAGGATGTTGAATTTCCCGTGGGAAAGCTGTGGCGGGAAGCGCCATGCGCCTTGCAGCTCAACCAGCCATGTCCGCAGCGCCTCTGATGCTGATTGTGGCAGGATGCCACTAGGGATTGGCCAACCAAAGAATCCATCACGAGGTAGCTTCGCGTTCAACTACCGCCGTCATCTTCCCGTAGGGGAACCGATGAAGAAGGAGAAGAATACAAAGCTGTGAAGAGGAGCGCGTGTACGTTGCTCTCGCCCCGTCCGCAGCACCTCTGATAATGATTGTGGCAGGATGCCCCGAGGGATTGGCCAACCAAAGAATCCATCACGAGATAGCTTCGCGTTCAGCCACCGTCGTCATCTTCCCGTGAGGGAACCGCCGAAGAAGAAGAAGGAGAAGACAAAGCTGCGAAGAGGAGGGCGTGTACATTGCGCTCAGCCGGTGCACCAATGTCAACAACCTTTACCTCACCAACGCTGACGGAGGCTACCGATTCTACCACAGAGACGACAACATCGTCAAGAACATGATGGACGAGTTTCGGCGCCTCGAGAACCACCACCTACTCACCGTAACACAACAGTACTTGCGTGCCTTTGCCCCCGGTGTGGACCCGGACGCGGAATTCCCTCTGGCGCTAGTAAACACCAGATCACTCAACATAACGGCAACACAATGGAACCACACGGAACCGCCACGATGCTTCGCATCCTCATCAGGGTTCCCCACGGGAAGATGGTGTAATTTTTTTGATCTTCGCCTCCATCAGAAAAGCGGCCGCCGCGCCGATGGTGTCTGTCGCATTATGTGATGTGAAAAACGCTATCCTTGGAATTGGTAATGCCTGACCACCATAGAGAGGCGCACCTTTCTTGCCGTGGGGATGGGGGGGGGGGGGGGGGGGGATGGGGGGCCGTACGTTAAGGCCGGCAATGTGAAATCGCAACGTGAGGTACGTACGTAGACATTTTTAATAAGAATAGCGCTAAAAGCGGGGCTTGCTGCTTTTTTTTTTTTTGTTGTCAACCATGGCCATCAACAGTCACACGTGGCCGCAGATTACCGTGGCGCTTTCATGATTAGATTTATCATCCAAATGCCATCAATTGCTTAAGCGACCTTCTCACCACCAGCTTATTCACAACGAACACGCGACAAAGAAACCACTTTGAGGCGCCTACAAACCAATTCACACCCAATAACACCCTACTACACGCTATGTACTCCACCCAATACCCTGCCACCTGTAACTTTTGCCCTGTTGCTGGTACCCTATACCACGTGGTATGGGAGTGCCAAAGGGCCCCTAGTCTAACCCCAAATTCCAACCCTACCTATTAGCAGTGGGTGGAGCCCCTGACCATCTCCGATCCCTCGGGCCATCGCCGACTGGTGGAACGGGTCCGGACTGCCAGCCAGCTCCAAGGCATCTTGGAATAAGGATGGCTCTCACTGGGTGGATGTCCCAAGAACGTCCTCCTGTTCACCAGTATAATAAATGCCTGTCTCTGTCTCTCCATCAATTCTCGCTGAAACTTCGGCTGAAGCCTTTCTTGTGTTTTTTTGCTCTACAACTTCGTATTACAAATCTACGTCTATCTTTACCTTTCAAAACACGAATCCTTCGTGTTAACTAATTGGCTAGTCAACCAAACGGTAAAGAGCGTGTGAGGCTTCTGACTTTACCGTATACGTCTGCTAGGTATGTTCCGACTAAAAGGTCAAAACTGTCTCGTTCTTACCTTTTGTTGAAGTCGGGTAAGAACCAGGTAAGAATAAGCAGGTCGGGTAAGTCGGGTAATAGTAATAAGTCGGGTAAGAATAAGCAGGGAAGTGTCGTCTTTTTTCTTGGTGGCCAACAAAATAGACTTCAAAATGCGTGCGACCATTCAAGTTTGGGCCCGAACAGAGCGGCGGTTTTCTCTGGAACATTTTTAAAAGACGTTCATTTCTCGATGTAACACCCTGTATTCCTTTCTCGTTCAAGCATCCTTCTATCTTTTGCACGTATCATTGAGTCGAGTAACAGGAAGGCAGACAGACAGAGCAAAATTTTCTGGTTCAGGTAGCACAGGAATGATTACCGTACTTAAAGGAGCACTGACACGAAAATTTTATGTTACACTTTTCTCGCTTTTATCGATGCTTAATGGTCTGGCGAACTTCAAACAGCACTTCAAATACTTCAGCGCGCGATAGTTAATTACATTGAACGGCCTGAAAATCGTTTGTTTCAAATTCCCGCGCTTTCATCCCGAACGGCGCATATGACAGAATCCCGGACTGACCTCACCGCTTTGTGCGGACGTCACCGGCGCCCGCTTGAGAGGGTGGTGCGCCCGCTCGCCGCTCGTGGGGCCGCATCGCGTGAAGTGACGTCACGAGTTTTTGACGAGCGCTGTCGCGTCACTTCTTTTGGCTTCACGGGGTGATGTCACGCTGATGTCTATTTGCTGAGTGCCGCTCCGCGCGCTGCTCCGTCGGCGCGATAAATGAGATCCAATTGAACTCTGTTCTTCGCGTCGCAGGCCGCTCATATTTCAGCCAGGGTGTTCTGTTGAGAGAAGGAAGCGAACTGTGCAACAATATTAACGCCGAAAATTGGTATCAGTACTCCTTTAAAAAAAAAAAAGGATTGACACACGGAAAACCGCCCTCGTTCACGATCCCTCAAAGCTTACTTTCCCTTATTACGGGCGTGTATGCGGAGAAGCCCGCTGTGGGCCGTCTGAGTTTAAAAATGAAAATATCTGTTGATGGAAGTTATGATGATGAGGAGGAGGAGGATGGTTCTGATGATGATTATGATTAATATACATTATATGATTGGTAGTGGTAAAGAAACCACAGGCGACGCCGTCGCCGAGTTAAGGTAATAACTAAAAGCTGGAAACTAAATAACATAATAAAAAAACAGCTTCCTCGGAACTACGCTGCGCCTTCGAAAAGCAGACTCAGGGATCGAAAGGGGTTTTTTCTAAGTTTGTAGAGCGCTTCGAAGAGGGCGAATGCCGGAAGACGAGTTCCTTCAATGGAAACGTTAGGTCGGTGAAACAGGAAAACGCCGTAAGAATGTTCTCGCATTAGTAGACAATTCTCGGAATTTTTGTTTAGCTTTTTTTATTGTAGTTGCCTGTAGAGAAAAAATAAGGGAATAGAAAGCCAGGGGCCACTTTTTTTTTCAAGAAAGTTCCCCAATCCGGGACATTTTGCATCTCCAGCCCCAGTTACCCGACTTGCCGCTGGCTACGAATGCAAAGCAGGGCAGATGACGCCTCCCTCCCCTCTTCGAGAAGACCCGAGAGTGACGCTGCATACGCACTACTGAAAGTTCCTCCCCGCGGGATTTTGCGAGAATGAGGCCCGCGCCCTGACGAGCTCTCGCGTTCCCCCTCGAACGTTGTTCCTTCCTGCATTCTATCCTCTGCGTGGTCCGGTGCACCCTCTGGCTGCAGCAGCTCTGAAAGCGAACCTTGGGCACGCTCAGAAGGAACCGGTGTCACTTCCTGGAGAAATGCAAATATGGGGCGAGACCTCTTCTTCCAAACGCTCGTTTGCTTTAATACCGCTGGAAAAAAAAATCTTCTCTCGTTCTTGCTGCGTTTTTACGGGTTCTTTCTTCCTCCGAACACTGACACTTCTTAGCGGAGCGAAATGAAAATGTGTTGCCTGCGGATATGAGAACGAGGAGCAATTCTCTTGTGCAGGATTCGTGCAGGAGTGCCTCGGTTAGTGTGTAGCAATAACAGCTTGTAGGGGCTTGGTAGGGATGTTTGTACATCGGTGTTACAGAAATAATAGAAGCAAAAAAAATTATCATTCCTGCCTGAAGAAAGTTGAGAGAAGCGTGAAAGCTATAAGCGCGTCCAATCTTCGTTGAAAGTGCGTCCAATCTATCCTCAAACCTTCAAAGACGCAAATCGCAAACGAACAACAAACCCATGCGAAGATTTTTCGTTCACATGACGTCAGCTGTGACGCACTAGAGGAAGCCCTGAAAGAAATCAGAGTGTTAACTGCACGTTATCAATCAAGTGGTGCAATAAAACTCAACAACTCTCTCCAATTCAAATGCGCAGTGATTATTCTTGTGGCGGCTTTGTTCGGCAGCCGCTGATTGGTCAAACAAGTTCCTGTGACGTCATAAAGACCCACCGACCACTAGATTCAATGATACGTGCAAAAGATAGAAGGGTGCTTGAACAAGAAGCAAATACAGGGTGTTACATCGATAAATGAAGGTCTTTTCAAGATTTTCCCGAGAAAACCGCTGCTCTGTTCGGGCCCAAACTTTAATGAAGGTCGCACGCATCTTGAAGTCCATTTTGTTTGCCTCCAAGAACAAAGACGACACTTCCCTGCTCATTCTTACCCAACTTACCCGACTTACCCGACCTGCTTATTCTTACCTGGTTCTTACCGGACTTCAACGCGCATCTACGAATGATCTAAATGTATACCGATACGTGGTTTATGAGATAAAGGTATACTGTTGTACGCATTCCTTCTTTGTCATCTATGCGTGTGCTGTCTTTTCTAGAAGCGTTCCTTTTTCGCGATGTTCAAGTAACTGTTTCGGCAGAATGGAATCCCGGTTTCGCGCACGCGGCGTGTGCACAGAGACCCTACCAGAGATTTTCGGTCGACCAACCGGTCTATGAGGAAATGAATTGATTTTTTTTTGACAGGATTAAATCTGTCCCACTAAGGTCCCTCTCGCTTTAAAAAGAAGGGATAGCGCTTCCACAGTTCTGGTCATCATAGGGGTCACACACCAGCACGGAAACTACATTCATGCTGCGCTAACTGCCTTCGAAAAGGTGTGCCCCCGTAAACTTTCTCTCTTTTCACGCCTCTAGCGATGCGTTAGTTCTGTTCTTTCGGTTTAATTCCAGTAAAGGACCCGCCGCCGTGGTTCAGTGGCTAAGGCGTTGCGCTGCTGAGCACGAGGTCGCGGGTTCGATTCCCGGCCATGGCGGCCGCTTTTCTGATGGAGGCGAAAAGCAAAAACGCCCGTGTGTACGAGATTTCGGCGCACGTTAAAGATCCCCAGGGGGGTCAAAATTAATCCGGAGCCCTCCACTGCGGCGCGCCTCATCGCCTGCGTTGCGTCGGCGCGTTAAACCCCACAATCAATCAATCCATCAATCAACCAGCCAACCAATCAATTCCAGTAAAGGTTTCAGCCTTGGCTATTACAGTGGTGCGTTTAGTTACTTATAACGTAGGTTAACAGATTTGAGATTAAGTGATACACTTTTTCGGGCGTTCAGGCTAGCTAATACCAACGTGGTGCGTACGAGTGAACTAAGAGACGTTACCTGTTGGCAGTCCACGTAAAAATATATTTTTCCACATCGAAATCTATTTTGTTTGCCTTCGTTTCTGTTCTGTAGTGGCATCGCGCTGTGCTATATCGTCCGTGTGGTCGAAATTGCTACTTTGTCTTTAAATTCAGCCACCGTCGTCCACGTCCAATCTATAGCTGGGTTTCCCAAACGCAACCTTCATCAGATATCCTATACCGCGACGCATACTGAAGTAAATATATCCTGGATCGGTGAGGCGCACCGCATTCTGCATATCAACTGCCATAGCAACTCTTCGCTTGAAACATTTACCCGATACCTCAACCAAGCCGATTTGACCTTTGACCTTTAGTCTGACAAATCACAGGGCAGATGGACACAGGGGAATACAGGAACAGGGAGGAAGGAGGACCCTTGACACGAGATAAAATGTTTCTTTCTCTTAAAGGGGCCATGGTGATAAAATAGCAGTTCGGTTCATTTAAAGAGAATTTTCTCCTAATAAGAATGACAGTTTTTTTCGCACAATTCCAGCCAAAGGAAAAAAATGAAGCAGTGGAGACTCACCGGCGACTTTGTTGGTGTGTCTATATGACGTCACAGGAACTTGTTTGACCAATCAGCGACTGCCGACCAAAGCCGCAGCAAGAAAAAAAATGACTGTACATTTGTATGGGATAGAAGTGTTCTGTTTGATTGCACAACTTGATTGATAACGTGCAGTTACACTCTGATTTTTTCAGGGCTTCCTCTATTGCGTGACTGCTGACGTAATGTAGCGCGAAATTTGAACTTTTTTTTTATAATTTCTTGCGCATTAAAAAAAAATACTTCTTTCGTGGCTGCAATGCATTGAAGTTGGTTAAGGAAGGCCAGTTTTTTCGACTTAAACAATGTTTAATTTTTTCTTCAGGGTCCCTCTAAGCATTTATTTCCTCCATTTCACCATATATTGTGCGGAATTTTAGCTGTTTTTCACGTTCGCCGTTGTATCAACACTGCAGGTAGTCGTTCCGTTCTGGTGGTCGGTGCCTGTTTGACCTTTCTCAAAGGTCTGCCGTCTCCAGGTCTCCTGGGAGTCACCTGCGCGTGTCGTCTGCTTTCGAGGTCGTCTGCATGTTTTATGAACCGAGGGCTTCGCATCGTGTCCGGGAGACGGTTTCACCCGACCTACCGGGAGCTTTGCATCATGAATGGCTCTGCGAAGAACTGGGAACGCGCTGAGCCGCTCGTTTACCCCTTAAATGGCTTGGCTTGGCTTGGATCTTTTAGAGGCCCGCTGGTGCTCTACCTCGGCTGTCGTGTCTACGCTCTTTACACAAACGCTACTTTGGCCTCTAACTGCGCTCAAGGTTTTTAGATTTTTCGCTTTTGCCGTTTTTCATTTTCGCCGTCGGTTGGTATATTGTTGGCATAGTGCCGACGTATTTAGCCGAACTCAACCGCGACTTTAGAGAGAAGGTGGTACACACACGCACAACCTGACATCACTATGTTTCTAGCTTTACCCGTTACTTGCATTATTTTCATTGACTGCATATCAGCGCGAAGTAAGTGATATTACTATGAATGATTTGGGGGCCGTTGGCGCGCTTTAAAATTAATCGGGGTGAATTACGAAATATGCGCTAACTGGACATATAGAGAAAGGTAGACAAACGTAGCGCATTGTTTGTCTTCCTCCCTCTGTATGGCCAGTTAGCGCTTATTCGTAATTCATAATGCAGCAACTAGCCCAACAACACCTTTTAATCGGGGTATTTCGAAGATGCAGTAATATGTTTTCCGAGAAAATACAATTTACGGTACCGATAATAGATTTTAACGAATTCGCCTGAAAAGTGAATTGAAATCAGGGCAATGTCATTTACGGCAATTCACTGTGTGTGTGTGTGCGTGTGCGTGTGCGTGTGTGTGCGTGTGCGTGCGTGTGCTGTGTGCGTGTGCGTGTGTGTGTTTGTGTGTGTGCGTGTGTGTGTGTGTGTGTTTGTGTGTGTGTGTGTTTACAAAAACAATTATGTTTAATGTCGTTCCATGCTAGGTGCAAGGATACAATAGCTTTTTCACAAAAATGAGATGTATAAAATTTTCAGCTTACCAGGTTTCTTTGCATAAACAGTACGCTTGTTGCTACGCGAAGGAAATCCGACGAGATACTCAGCAGACTTTTTTTAATGAAGGAAACATAACCTTTTAATGCAAAACAGTCTGACTACTGCGCTCGCTTTGTGGTATTGGAGTGTCTGGCAATACTATCTAGACTCTTACGCCGAGCCAACAAGCCTCGGCCTTGCCTGTAAAGGGGACAGCCTGGTACCCGAGGTAGCATGGCAGGGAAGCAAATTTAGTGGTAATATGAAATGACTCCCACTCCGCATTTATTTCCTAGAAGGATCCAGGGATCCTTAACGTGGATGGCTGTGAAGTAACAGCGTGGAAATTTCCCAAGATAACTAATGTCTTACGCCCTTAAATAATTTAAAGACCATCATTGCGGGCGCATTCTGCCTGAAATCTTTTTGATTAAACACGTATATTTTGGGAGTATTTTCTGACCCCGTCCGAGATCACAGTGAGTTTTTCGTTCCATATTTTGCTCGACGGCGTGATCGCGATATTCCTCGTCCTTTTCTCGCTTTTGATCCCCGCTGCGTCATTCCGTTCAGTGGCCTTTCGCACGTAGAAACTACAGTGAGGTTAGTTTTCCTGTAAAGGGTGCACCACTGCAAGAAGCCGTTGCTGCGGTGACGCCAACTTGTTCGTTTGAAGGCGCTGTTTATCCCGACAGATCACCAAGTAACAACACCCGTGTGTACGAGATTTCGGCGCACGTTAAAGAACCCTAGGTGGTCAAAATTAATCTAGAGCCCTCCGCTACGGCGTGCCTCATCGCCCGCGTTACGTCGGCGCTGTTAAAGCCTACAATCAATCAATCAATCAATCAATCAATCAATCAATCAATCAATCAATCAATCAATCAATCAATCAATCAATCAATCAACAATCTCAATCAATCAATCAATCAACTGACAGATCACCGAAATAATTCTTTCTGCACTAATATAATGCCGCAGTGCAAATGCTGGGGACGATAAGTGATCGAGAGATGTTGCGGTGGTGGCGCCGTTTCGATATAAAAGGGACTTTTTGTGGCGTGCCCTGAGTACATTAGGAGGCAAAATTACAAACCTCTTGTGACCGGCGCGGTCTCTTCCTCCATTTCTAGTTTCTATTTTTCCTATATGTCTATTCCTATTTCTGAGACAGGATTACGTAATGCATTATTCTACGAATAGCTCTTTCCAGTGTCAGCCACTGCTTAAAGCGATAGCATCCCACAACGCGAAGAATGGAGCGGCGGTTTTGCCTCCCTGCTGTGTACGATGAGATGCTCGCGAAAACGCGCGCGTCCTTGCTGATACGGTCTTGCTATAGGACAAAACAATCTAGGCCCGCCAGTCATTAAGGAGGGAGACGACGGTATAGATGGACATCACGATGGATACTACTACCACAGGGGAAAGCGATGATGGAACATGTAAATAAACAGTTTCATACCTAATGCAATGCGTGGTGGTGTGTCTTTCAGTGCTAGCATAGAAAGGAATCATCCAGCTCCGCTAAGGGTCAAGCCTTGCGTGACTTAGTAAAAGCTTCGCCAATTTTTTGTTTATTGACTTCTTCAGCGCGCCCTCGCTTCTGCAGTTTATTGCAAAAATTGCTCTTGTTTAAGATGAAATGCGAAGCCTAAGCATTTAGGTCAAATAAACGTGGGTTTTAAATACTGTCGTTCTTTACCAATTACACGCCCAAAGCCTATCACGTACCCTGTACCCACCCCCCAGTTCCCGTCTAACTCGTGAGGCTGCGTGCCTCATTCGGCAAGCTCAAACCTCTTCACTCCCCTCCCATCACATTCTTCACCGCATCTATCGGCGCCCTGGTCATCCTTCCTGTCCCACCTGTTCTTCCTACCCATCCATTCCTCATTCTTATTGGGACTGCACCCCGCCATCACTTGACCCATCCCTCGCCTCCATTACCTCCTGGGAGCTCTGGTTGTCTCCCCCCCCCCCCCGACAGTAAACATCCAGGCTGCCCAGGAAGCTCTCTACAAACACGTGCACCGGATCCGCACGGACATTCTGGAGTACTACGTGGATCCGGTGAATTGAACTTTGAAATTAGGACCTGGACTTAGGTCCTGCGGAAAATAAAGTTTGTTCTCTCTCTCTCTCGGTGAAGAACGACAGCACTCAGTATATGTGTGCGAACCTCCTCACGTCGGGGGTAAGAGATTGGCACAGAAACATAGGCGCATTCCCAGATGTCGCTACTAGAGCATTCGTAGGATAGCGTCTTTCCAGAAGTAGTTGATGTAGCGTAGAATATCGTCATCCAGAACCCTACGGTCACCTTGTCTTAGTACATTACACCGAACTTGGACATGCTATTCATTAACTTAGGTGGCGTTTCTTTTTTTAAGCCGGAGAGAAAGTTTTTTTGAGCAGCGAGAAAATTGGATTTTTATTGACAAGAATTTATATTGACAAACCCAAGTTCGTCTGAAGAGCGATAAAACTGGATTTGTATTGATAAGGATTTATATTGACAAGCCCAAGTTTGTTTGAAGAGCGAGAAAATTGTATTTTTACTCTTAAGAACTTTTTTTGGCAAATTTAATACGTAGAACTGTAAAAAGGACAAGCCAATGATATTTTATCTGAATGCACATTTGACGTGAACCATGCGATTATATGCCAACCTGCTGACTGTGTTCCTGCTTCATCCCTCTCTTTCCCCAGCCGCCGTAGCCGCGTCCAAGGGATACATGGACGCCATCTCTCGGCTGGCGCGCCACGCCCACCAGGCCACCTGGGGTGGATGTACCGATATCGGTGAGTGGGCGCGCATGCGCACTAAGCTGCACGGGTCACTCGAGGCAGAGAATATTGCCTGGCTTCTTATAATGAGCCATGGAATGAAGGGCGCGTAGTTTATAAAATGATTTTCCCTAACGGGGGCGGTTTTCTGTCGCTCAACCGAACGTCGATTTAGAGTAACCAGACCCCTCTAGAATCCACGGAAAATATCCCTGGCGAACTACGCCGAAACATCACAGTGGCCCCCTTGCCAAGAAACATGCACCCGCAGTTCCACGAGGGACGGAGAGAGGCGCGAATTAGAGCCCTGGAGAAAAAATATGGCTCCAACGAAAAAGGTAATTACACGGACGCCGCAGATTATGCGAGACGCGGAGTCATGGTGGCGACCGTAACGAAGATAGACAGCCACGTCACGAGCCTCACTCTCACGAAAGTAACGACGCTACAGGCCGAAGAGGTAGCTATAGCACTGGCGATAACGCAAACACCTGTGGAAGTAATCATCACGGATTCTCAGTCAGCGTGTAAAAGCTACCTCTAAGGCCGCATCTCACACACCGCAATGAAGATTCTGAGCCAGAACCCTCCAAAGAAAAGGATATCGGTTGTCTGGACACCGGCTCACACTTCTCTCCGTGTTAATGTCTTTGCCCACGAGACTGATCGAGGTCTAACCAGCCAGAGTTGGTCTAACCAGAGAGAGTTGGCTAGAGACGGCCATCCCCTTGACGTCATTCCAGGAGGTGACGCAATACTACAGGCTAGCCCGGCTTACCCTTCCCCCTGCACAGCCCTCTCTCAGCAAGAAAGAGGAGCGCCACTGGCGTCTCCTGCAAACGAACATCTTTCCCCATCCTACCAAGCTGCACTTTATCTGGCCTACGCAATACGAACCCGCAGTGTCGATTCTGCAAAGCGCCCTGCACTCTGTACCACATGGTGTAAGAGTGCCAGCTCAACCCCTCACTTTCCGCGAATTCTAACCCCTCGGTTGAGCAGTGGGAGGGAGAAATGGCCAGCTCGAGCGCCGAAGAACAGCTTCGGCTGATTCACCGGGCTGAGACGGCTGGACGCTCCAACGGGGTCCTGGACTGAGGAAACCGACCACTTGGCTCTTTTTTCTTTAATAAAGTTTACTCTCTCTCTCTCTCTCTCTCTCCTCTCCTCTCTCTCCTCTCTCCTCTCTCTCTCTCTCTCTCTCTCTCTCTCTCGCCATGTATGACCCGGTTCCGGCTTTTGAGATTGCTTGTGTCGGACACTAATGCAAAATTATAACCTCCAAGGTGAAAGTTTGTAACCCCCGTGGGAGTCAAGACAATCCTTGGATAGCCAGGTGCTTAGGATTCAAAATGGCGTCGTCCCGTTGTCGCACTGTGGCTTCGTCACGGAAACTTTCGCCCAGAAAATCGAACTTGTCGTTTTATGTCGTCCGAAATATTTATTGTTCATATACATTACTCCTATCGGACATCTGGCGGTTCCTCGGGAAAGTTCGGAATATCCAGCAAGCCCAAATTTTCGGAGTCTGAAAAAAACTGTCGGATATAGTTTGTGACATGAGAGTGTGTGGGCCTGAGCGGGTGTCGTGTCATTCTTTTTTAGTTCATTGTTTCTAAGGGGCACGTTTTTCTGCTCCCTTCTTCCTTTTTTTCTCTAACTGGCTTCGTGTTTGACGCACCGGCACCCCTGCCTTAACGTTCTGCATTCTAACCCCCCTCGTTCAATCCTTGCAACGTTTCCTCAATTTGGTGTTCCCGCACACGGGACGAAACCCTCAGGCGGAACGCGCTGGCAAGCACCCAACAGCATCAACGAAAGGAGCAAAAACAAAACGCGGGAAACTCAAAACGCGTACTGTCCTTGCTCCCGCGCGCTGCGTCCTCACGCGTGAAAACTCGCCTTCCGCTGCAGCTAAGACAAGGGGTCCTTTAAAAGCCCCCATTGTTTTAGGCCCTCTGCTTTTCTTTTTCCTGTCCGAGACCGTCTCGCTCCCATCCATGGGTGTTACCCCGACAAGCGCTTTAAACTCGATGCCCTCCCGCTTATTTTTTTTCCCGTTATTCCGCCCGCTGAGTGTTCGCGTCCCCGCTACCGTGCCCTGAATCGCAAACGCCCGCTCAGCCCCGGGTCTTGAACCCCGCCTTCCTTCCAGCCTGCTTTTTTTTTCTCGGACAAAGAACCCCACATTGGCTTGATTTAAGTCTTCAGGTCGGTAAACTCGTAAGAGTGTTTCCCTCTGGTTTTCGGTTATTTTATTTCTATTCTCCTCCGCCTATGGCTGGTTTTTGTTGGAGTTTAGGGAGACGACATAGACGCTGAGATATTCTGTTTTGGCACCCTAAATTGTCACTGAAGCAGGGAATCCCGCTTTCTTCTTCTTCTCTCTCTTTCTCTCTCTCTCCCACTCTCTGTTTCTCGCTCCTGTTCTACTCTTGATGCGCGTGAGTGTAAGGGTGGCGCTGACTATAGAGGCTTTTATATATTCGGTGGCACTGTTCTTCGTCTCTGTTCTATCGTTGGAAATGTCAATGAAAAATTGATGTATAAGGTAAAAGGCAGAATTCAATGTAATCTAACTGAAAATTGCCCATGCTGGGTAAAACAGCTTGCTTTTTGACCGGTCTACTCCTGTTCGTTGCTAATCACGAGGACGCCGGCTTTTCTGATGGAGGCGAAAAGCAAAAACGCCCGTGTGTACGAGATTTAGGCGCACGTTTTAAGATCCCCAGGTGGTCAAAATTAATCCGGAGCCCTCCACTACGGCGCGCCTCATCGCCGGCGTTGCGACGGCGCGTTAAACCCTACAATCAATCAATCAATAATAATACTCTTTTCGTAAACACTGCATGGCGGCAACAGAAAATGAACCTGATTAATTCATGACCTTATTGTCGGGTGATGGAATGAGCGATGTATTTGCATTGTAACGAATGCTTTCCGTGAACTGCGTGAGTTATGCGACGAAAGGTGACTAGAAAATGAAATTATTTGTACTTACGCTGCCGCACGCTACCTTAAAAGAAGAGCAAACGAGATCTAACGGTTATTTCAAATCTGAAGTTCACTTCTTGCCTTTGAGCAAGTCAGACTGTTGCCGCAACTGCCGTAATAAATTTAAGAATGACGTCATTTCACGTCTCAGCCAACCGAACTGCGTGACACGCTGTTTTTTTTTATTTTACGTCCATACATCATGATATGGCTTTTGTTTCGGTAGTCTGAACATAGCTTTACCGAAGACGAACGATAGGCATGAATAACAAAGGTTAATGAGCCAAAGAACATGTACCACGAATTTTTAGAAACAGTAGTGATTAAGAAATTGATTTTAAGAAGGTGGCACGTTATCTCTGGCTACAATCGCTACCACGGGGCCTTGTTTCCACCAGATAGGCTGAATCGCGGAAATTTCAGAGTGAGTCAACCGTAGAAACTTACACCGGCGGCCCAGAACAGTACTGTGAAAATAAGGCTTCGATTCGCGTTTGGTTCCGTAGAACTGGAGAACGTGGCTGAACACGTATCTCTTCACTGCTTGGGGAACGCACTGACCTCTCGAGGTTTCTTACGTTCGCTGTTTCTGCAAGAACAGTTTGCTCTTTGCAGCAGGGACTTCTCAGTGACGTCATAATTAAGCAACCACTTGATTGGTCGTCTCGATGTAAGCGCTGTTGGCCGCACCTGCGCACGCCACCTCAAAGAATTACTTCACAGCCGTCACCCTTACGGTTAGCGTTCAATGCCGTTCTTCCAGCATCCTATGATTCACAGAGCGTCTTGGACATCTCCGGTGCCTGCAAGAGGCGGCCGTTCCCGCTTACTGCTGACGACCGCACACTCCGGCTGTTGGGATATGGGGTCGGGTAGAGCGCAAGATGGGACGCCACTCATATGTTTACGACCGGCCTTTATTACGCCCGGCCCCGCCGAATTTTGAGGAATGGAACGCGTAGGTCCCTTCAGAATTGTGCCTGCATTGCGATTCGCAGGGGAGGAAATGAACGCCTCCGCGAACCGTAATACCGGCCCGTGTACTGAAAAGGGGTCGCCGCCCCCCCTCCCCCAAGTCGTAAACTCAGGGCGAGATGTTGTCGCCTGCTCCCTCCTCTTCCTCATCAATTTCCCCCTCTCCTCTCAGTCAGCATCCTTTTCTTCCCCACTCGGCCCCATCTTATCTGCCCCTCTTCCGATTTTACGTTCAATCGGACGGCGGTACTCGACGGGTCCTGCTTTTACAGCTTCACGCTTCTAACCATCGCACGTTCCGGGCGTTTCCATTTGGTTTCTCCCGGCGGCGTTCGGGTGCACTTGGGTCGCGCGTGGAGGTGTACTTTGCTTGGGAGCCATGGGTCGGGATAAAAGGAAGCATAACGCTTAGCTTTCGTTGGCCCTGTAGCCGTTGCTACGCTTGATTTCTCGGAGGCCCAGTTCCGCTCCCGTACTTTTCCAAACGAAATGACGTCATACAACGATGTTGTTGTAAGCCGCTTATATGGACTGAAAGGAAGACACTAGGCCGGCGAGAAGTAGTGAGTAAGTAAATGTAGATTAGAGTTCTTAAATGTTGGAAGCCGTGAACCGAGTCTATAGCTCTCTTGTAGAGAGCATCCGCTTAGACCAGCAGTATACCCGTCGCTTTAAGCCTCTCTCAATACCGAAATTAAGCAATTTGAATGATAGTGTGCTATTCTAGTGTGTTCGGGTCAATGGGAGGGGTGGTGCCAAAGGCAGGGGATCAGAAAGCTATGTATTTTGTCAATTTTTGGGCACTGTCACACCAGGTGATAAGATTTGCAGGGGGGAGGGGTTCGCAGTAGAGGAACTTAGGAACCCCTTCCGGGTAGCACCATTTGCGGCGTGTCCCTGGGGCATCAGACTGCTTGGGCAGCTTTGGTATGCATGCGGTTCGTAAGTTGCTTAGGTGCTACCGTAATTTTTTAAAGCTAGACTGTGACCTAGCTGGGCTGTAGGTGTAATGGATTGTCTAAATAAGCACACGCAGTTGGTATTGCAAACCAAACTGACTGGCACCAGCTTCGGCAAGATTGCGATTGAGTTGCAAGTGGGCAAGCCTACAAAAACGGCCCCTTTGACTACTAAATTAGAAGCACACTCACGTTATTTACCACGCGTCACTGTTCGGAATATTTCGCGCTAGAACAGGTTGCAAATGACAAGCTCTGATTTCTCGCCTTGAGCAGGAACAGACCGGTCAGCAATGGTTCAACGCCAAATTCTAACCGCTACAGCCAGCGCTCGCGTGTCTAGGGTTATGCTAGTGCTCTTGAACGTCGGAGGGGGGGTGAGGGGGGGGGGTTGCTGGGATGTGTTTATTTCGTTCCCTCTGAAAATAATAGATTTACGACGCAATGATTGGCATATATTTCCCACGTCGCACCCGCGAGCACAGCAAACTGCACCCGGAGAAATTTTTCGAAATTTGGAAAATTCGTCGAAATTCCGAAAATTCGTCGAAGTTTCGAAAATTTTGAAATACTTCGAAATTTCGAAAAAGTTCGAATTACTTCGAAATTTTTTTGGCAGCCAATGACACCGGAAGGACATTCCAGGGTTCAAAGGGAGGGGGTATTGACCAGTGAAACGTCCAATTGAGACCCATTCACTGTCCTGTATGTCAGCGATAGTTTGTCCTGCACGAGCCAAATATTGTCCTATACCGCAAGAAAGGTGTTATTTTACGAGATTTACTAATATATGTTAAAAAAATTCGGATGCTTTTCCAATTCATCGGAGGGGGGGGTATGAAGGTTCCCGGAGAGGCGGGAGATTCAAATACACCGCTGTAAACTCTCGTCGGTACTACAGGATCGCTGTGATGCGGTCACATGCCTTGTGAGCGTGAGCGTAGAACACGTGAGCGTAGAATCAAATTTCTCACCGCCCCAGACCCTGCCTCTGTATTCCCTACTAGGAATGCGCACATGACACACCAATTTCTAAGCGTCGTAAGGAGTATTGTCATAAAAATAAGGAAATCGAGTTGTGGCGACCTCGAGCAGATGGCATTATTGGGCAGAATAGGGAATCTCCTCGTACCGATCCTGCCAAGTTAAAATGAGAGACAAATAAATGCATAGTATTACTTGTCTTTTGTGTCCTACGAATCCATCACCGGTATGCCTGGGAAGTGCAGTCGTCGCCAGCTGCTCATCTCGTTGCGCGAGTTATTCCCCATAAAAAAAAAAGTGGCTACGTGCTTGGCGTAAAAACAATGTTTGTTCTTTAAAGATGATAGTCTTTCTTGGGCTACTTAAACGCAGAAATTTTGGTGTGTCTGCATGTCTGTTCGTATGGCTGTCTGTCTGTCTGTCCCTCGATTTAGCCACCTGGACAAAAAGAAACAGAAGCTGCACAATAGTCTTATATACGCACAGCCAAATCTAAACGTCGAAGTCGGGTGGCAGTGCTCATACTTGTCAACATTGTTGAACAAAACGAAACATTACGCAAATATGAGGCAGGAAATCAATACATACGTGATATTTGCAGTCTTCCTTTATTAAAAAATACATGGATGCTTGGTTTTGCGACAGTAAATGAAATACTGCAATAACTTCAGAAAACCGTCGCCTGCTGTTGGCCGCGCTGCTATAGCTCCTGGCGACATTTAAAGAAATCAAACGGCAACAGTTACGAAAGGTTCTGACTATATAGGTTCCACGTTCCGCTTGGAACGCTCGTGGAGTAGGGCACGCGACGTGGTTCTATAAACGTTGTAGTAGGGGGCCTTGATTCACCGAGTCTGCGCCGTACGGCAGCGCTGGCATCGAGGCACCCGACATGTAGCAGTGGAACGCGGTAAATTTAAATAGACTTGAGCAAACCTAGTAGCGTGTTATCATGAGACGGGAGAGGAACAGCATGAGAGGTGAGCAAGAAAGAGGAGGGAGGCATTTACTTGGAAGAGCCGCCAATCGACTATCGTCTTTCGTCGACATTTGCAACAAAGGGGCAGATACGCGGGCATTTTTTAAATGCACAATGTTACCAGTGAGCACAGAAATGATTGAAAGTATATGTCGCCCATCCTAGGCGAGAGCGTACAATTTTGGTTTCCAAGCGCGTCGCGGTATGTAGCGGTAGATGATAAAACCATGCAGTTAGGGATCGTGCCTAAATATATTGGGCTAGAGCTAGCTGACCGCATCGCGCGCCTGCTGATACTGCGACGGGTAATGCCCAACCATTGCTGCGCGGGAGACGGTTATGCGCGAATGTCACAATTATCTCGCTAGTGGCGAGTCGAGTTCAGCAATAAGTCGACGTATCGCATCCGGTGTCTAATTATGGAGCAAAATTTCGAATTTGAATGTGAAATGTGTCAATTTTGCGAATATTTAGCTCCACGTTGGCCTTGGTTGTCCGCCTGTCGGTTTTGTAGTAAATTGCGCACCTCCATTACACGAGGTACAATTCAACTTTATTCCACGTGTTGGCACGATCTACAAACAAGTAAAAAGTTACCGAAATCTTGTTTGGCTGATTCTGCAAAATATATTTCCACTGAAACTCATCGCTAATCAACTTTGACATGCGCTTTCTCAAAAGCCACCCATAAACACGTTTTTCATGGCAGGCAGGGGTTACATTACTAATTGCGCGTATGTCACGGCTCCTTCCAGTCATTGCGGCATTGTCGGAAACGAAAGTCCGGACCACAGAGCTCCGTGGTCAAGCGTGTGCCAAGCGGGCGGCAGTGTCCGGACCACGGGGCTTCGTGGTCCGGACGCTGCCGCCCGCTTGGCACACCGAAAAACGGAATCCATTTTCATTCCTTTATCCAGGACTGACGCAGCTAGGACCCTCCGCAAACTTGGGAGACCACGCTATCCAAATGGACTACCCAAGAGTTCACGAGGGGTCGTATGCGTGCCCTGGACCCGCAACATATCATATCATATCATATCTTCGGCGCCCCCTTTCATTAGGGCTCCCACGATTTGATGCAACCATTCTTTGCCGTCTCTGGCTTGGAGTCGCATTCACAAATGCTTACTCCTATTTCATTGCAATGGTAGCCAGTGAGGCCTGCGAACTTTGTGACACACCAGATACCATACGACATGCCGTAGGCGAGTGTCCACACTTTTCTTAGGAAAGAAGCCAGCTCTCTTCAACTCTACGGATGCTAGACTCTCGGCGCTCGTTCTCCGAGGAGAGAATCCTGGGCCATTGGCCCCCTCCGTCATCTACGCACAAGGCGACAAAAGCGCTCCTGTGCTTCCTCAAAACGAGGGAATTGCACAAAAGACTGTAGCGCAAAAGACTACCCTCTATGAACTCATTGAACTTTTTTGTCTATAGTGTCCTACCGCTGGACACACCACTTTACGCTCTGTCCGTACCTTTCCCCTTCTTTTTCTGTTTTCCTCTTTTTCCTCATTGTTGCCCTTTCCCTCGTATAGGATAGCATACGAGGCCGGAGGCTGGTTAACATTCCTGCCTTTCTTTACCTCTCTCTCTCTCTCTCTCTCTCTCTCTCTCTCTCTCTCTCTCTCTCTCTCTCTCTCTCTCTCTCTCTCTCTCTCTCTTTTATGGCAGCCAAGGAGTTACATTACTTAGCGTGCGTATGTCACGGCTCTAAGCTCAGTCCCATCTTACCTGCAACTGCAAGTTACCCCCAGACTGTGGAGTCATTTCGCCCATTTCTTTTCACACTTCGACACCCATGAAGTTCAGCTCCGAAGCAAATTCAAACCCACTGACCCGCATGCATCGGGGCTCGAAGAGGCGGTATTAATTTCTAACGTCCTTCCCTTCGGCTTCGACTGATGTGAGAAAAGCCAAAAGGAATATACTTAGGCACCACCACATACGTCTGGGGAGAACGAATTTTCTATAAAAATATATTCGCGACAGCCGTGGCTCCTACGTTCGTGCCGGCGAGATACACTTTCATATATGCGCATAATATGAGAGGCAGTGGAGCGGGGGATGAAGTGTATGGAGAGTTAGGGAGAGAGAGAGGGGGAGAGAGAGAAATATGGGAGAGAGAGAAAAGGCTAGTGTGCGCACTCCTTCCTCGGAATTAAATTGAAAGCTCGCGCGAGGTTCGAAAACCACCTCTTTTGTCATTCGCTATGCGCCCCGTGAAACCGTTCTGTCAGGCGTGTCTGATGGCAGCAGCAGCATCGCTTTGTTCCTGCGTTATGGCCTCCTTTTGTTTTGATCCCCCCCCCCCCCTCCCTTCCCGCGGCGGTTCCGCTCCGGCGTTTAATTAAACTTCGCGCCCTTTCGCAATCTGTCCCGGGGCTTAGCGCGTTTCAAAGGGAGAAAGGGGAGAGGGGCACCGAGTTTGAGTCCCCAGGGTCCCGATGCCAAGGCTCGCGGCTCTATTGTGTGTGAACGGCTGCTGTTTTGCGCACGACCTCTCATTCGTCGTCTGAGTTGAGGTAGAAGTGAGCGCGACGTCGGAAAATAAATTAAGTCCAGCCGTGTGTGGGCGGGAAAGGGCTGCTCGACAAAAGAAGCGTAAGTGTTCACTGACCGATTCCAGGGAAAAAAGGAATCGATGGGGAGCAAAAAGAGTTGGCGACGCTCTTTGATAGCCCGAAAGTAGTTAGAATTCGGCGATGCTATCAGGGGTGCTGTCAGCTTTTGCAGTTGCTGCGGGTTCAGAGCGGTAGCGCGAAAGGTTTTGCGCGCAATGGACGTTGAAGGCGGTAGCGCTCAGGCCTTTGTCTTATCCTCTTCTACGGAACCTTCTACATGGCTGTCCACTGTTAGGCGAATCGGGAACAGCTTAGCCTCCTTATATATCCTATAGTTTAGGATTGTCCCACACAAATTAAAAAAGCGTATTTTCGAATAAATATTAGCGTGCGGCACATATAGGTTTTTGAATGGGCTACTGTCCAGTCGTAGTCCGAAGTTTCCTAAGATAGAGCGCTTCATCTGGGCAACAGTGGGTACTGTTTAAGTAAAGATTATAAGGCTTGACGTTGGGCTAGTTGTATACACATTATTGACACTAAAAACCAGCGCAAAGACAAGGATAAAAGAAGCGACAAACTAGAGCGCTCCAGTTTGTCGCTTCTTTCGTCCTTGTCTTTGCGCTGTTTTTTAGTGTTTTTTAGTGTCAATGAGGTCAACATTCACATGCTTCACAAAAGACTTTCAATTTCAGTAGGTTTCAGAACATGAAGTGAAAAGCAATGGAGAGCTCAAGAGTAATGTAGCCTGTAATTTGGTTGTACCGCTCAACAAGTCTATTTTTCGGGCGTTTTGGCGAGGCACAGATAACGAGTACGCGAACACGCCTAGTTTCCAAAGCTCAGTAGATTATTGCGCATTGTTATTACTGCCCCAACTGGTGGCGAACTGAGTGATACATACGCATAGAAAAGAAACCCGGAAGAACCTCTTGGTTTCCCCGTTACATCCAAAGGGAATCCTGCCGCTCCAACAACTCGGGTAAAGTTTAACCTAGCCGCAGGGACAAGATAAAGGAATTAAAAAGAAAACACCCCGCAGGAGGAAGTCGGGATGGCTGGAGATTGGGAGAAGCTGCGTTGAAGGAGCGGCCCGAACCCAGAGTGAGAGAGATAAGCAGCATAGAGCGTAAAATAAAAATAAAAACGTCGGAACCCTTCTCCTCCATCCCTCGTCTAGCCCATGAAATATGACATCACACAGTAGCAAAAACAAAGAGTTACCGTCCCGAGACAAGAGACGTGTCGCGCGCAAACTTAAGTGAAGGGCGAGAAGCGATCCGGAGGTTTGAAGGAATCGGTTATGAGACCGGCTCTTCTTCCCCAGGGCGACACGACGTCGGATCTTAAGTGAGATGCGGCCAGACACGTCCGGAACGACTTGGAAGAAGTTCTTAATAACGTGTATAGCTTGAGGCTGCCGGGTCCTCATAGCTCCGAGAGCTTGCGTTTGGACGCAGAACTTTTTTGTATCCCCTTCGTCGGATTAACTGTTCAACGCCTGTCGCGTACAAAGTTGTGTCGGCGCTGCTCGCGGTAATTTTTTTCTTCTCACTCACTTCATTCGATGTTCTGCTAGAAGGAATTGACAAGTGGAAAATTGTGCTCATATCGAGAAAAGAACGAAGGCTGGGAATAGCGACGGGGCTTCGATAGGCTGGAGATCGGCCAGACCATGGTTTCGCGTCGGATGCGTTTA
This sequence comes from Haemaphysalis longicornis, assembly GCA_013339765.2. Classification (NCBI taxonomy): domain Eukaryota; kingdom Metazoa; phylum Arthropoda; class Arachnida; order Ixodida; family Ixodidae; genus Haemaphysalis; species Haemaphysalis longicornis. The sequence continues at coordinate 62,290,358 of CM023458.1, read as the reverse complement.
CTTCGAATTTTGGCGCCTTCATCCTCGGGGACCCGTACGAGGGGCGTCGAAAGGTCCTTTTGTGGTTTCTTTTATTTTGAATTTAGTTTTATGACCGAAAGCAACAATACGAACTGTATACTCGGATGAAGGCTTCGTTCAGCAACGCATTTTCGGAAGACAAAAAAACGGGAGTATACACACATTCAGCAAATCGTTAATGAGCCTCGGTAAATTCAACTTGATAAGCTGCCGCCCTTGAGTTACATCTCATCAATTACATCAATTTGGAGCATTTTAAACGCATCATTTAAACGGGATTTGATACACAGAGCAAACGTCGGAAACACTCAAACACTCACTCTAGAGTTATTACTCGAAAGGGTTTTTCATGGTCCGGAAACGGTTTTAGTTATAAATATATATTAAATATGTATATATATATATATATATATATATATATATACATGCAAACAAAAAGCAATAATGGTAGCTGCGGAGGGAAGTGCATCAAGAAAACAAAACGGATAACATTGCCGTAAGCGGTCAACATTGATAAACACCGAGTACCCGCTACAGCTTCCCGTTCGCTTACGCGTAAGTCCAATTTATTATCCGAGCCTCTTTTCCTTATTGCTGGCGACAAATAAGGGCAAGCCCAAGTAGCTGACGCCAGCCAACGGCTGAGTTACGCGCCCCCTTCTCTTGTGAGTCTCCGAACAACAGCCCGACAAAACGGACGCGGTGTTACCCACACAGATAAGATGGCACGACGACCAGACAAAAGGAACACAGGGTCGCTAGTAGTACAGCAAGCGAGGGCCCTATTACGGGTCCATCGAAGCCGGCAGCTTCAGCGGCAGACGTCGAAGTCAGCAGAAAGCGGTCTTTCCCGCAGTGGAGGAAAGGTGAGCGGAGAAGAGTGCAAACAGACCGCGATGGCCAGTAGCGGCACTTAGCGCCCAATCAGGCGAAAAAGCGCCGTCGGAGTGGCCGGCGGGCGTTCGGTGTCTCAGGTGTGCTTTTGTAGGCCTATCTACAGGCACTCGCATCGAATTGCGACGCCCGCTTCGGAGCAGGCCGTTGTTTTCCTTGGCTTAGCTGGGGTGTGCTGGCGACAGCTCGTACTGTTTTGCAAGTGTGTGTTTGCGTGTGAGAGAGTGAATGGGGTGTTATTGCTTACTGACCATTCTTTGTACAAATATTCCGGCAACAGACCTATTTTGGCAGTTCCGTGCTGTTGGAGCGTGGAAGTTTGTTTTAGAGCGCAGCTCTTAAGCGCCCCTCCTGTGGTTTCGCGTCGTCCCTCGCCGTCGGCTTCGGTGTAACCGTGAGAACGAAGAGGACACCGAAAATACAGCAAACAGGAGAGCCGAGGCTGAGCCCAAGGACTCGGGTTCGATTCCCGGCCACGGCGGCCGCTTTTATGATGGAGATTAACCGCAAAAACACTCGTGCTTTCGAAATTTCGGCGCACATTAAAGATCCCCAGGTGGTCAAAATTAATCCGGAGCCCTCCACTACGGCGCGCTTCATCGCCTGTGTCGCGTCGACGCGTAAAACCTCACATCAATCAATCAATCAATCAATCAATCAATCAATCAATCAATCAATCAATCAATCAATCAATCAATCAATCAATCAATCAATCAGGAGGGCCGAGGAGGAATGAATGGCGAAAGTGTGAGGGGTAGGGCTTTATGCCGAGGCCGCGCGAGACGTGCTCCCCGGCGGCGACGCGCTGCGAGATAACGCCAGGGTTGAGCGCGTGCCGTCGTGCGTTCGCTGATGACGTCATCACTTCCCTTAGGCAAACGAAGTGCTGCCAGCGCTTACGCTCAGCGGCCCGGACGCCTGCATCCTGAGGTGCGCGCCGCCGAAGCAGCGGCTATGCGACGTCGACCGAGAAGACTCTGCAGTTCGCGCTGCGCTCAAGTTTCCCATAGAGAAAATAGTAAGTGTGAGCCATTTTTAAGCGAAGCTTATATGGCTAGGACTCCGCGTATTTTTTATGATCACGAACGAAAAATCCCGCGGCCCCACGTGTCTTTGGAGAGCACGAGGCTTTGGAAAACAAATGTCCCGACGTGTGCGTCACCGCGAAAGTCGCACGTCGTTCAAAACATGATTTGGACCTCGTCTCGTTTGGATTATACGTCTTACCACTTCGATGCTCATCTTGAGTAGGTTAGACAGCATTTTCAAGATTGGAACATGAATGGCACACCTGAAGCCTATACGTCGCACCACTTGAACGCTTTAAGGGGATGACATGTAGCAGAAGTATTCGATATCGAAACGACGTTTTTTTTTTTTACTTTTTGTGTGTAGATCACATATCCCCTAAGTTAGTCGAGCTGAGGTGTGTAGGGAGCGTCGCATCGAATTCTTTCCTTGCCTCCAGAAACCATGTTCTTCAAGTAGAGAAATAAAGAGATGCATACAGCGGCATTCGAAGCGTCTAAGACTGCGTGCAAGGAAGGATTTACGTTGTAGTAAAGCCATGTTCTCCACAATACATATTCATTGTCCTAATCTCTTAAGTAGCTTACATTAAGTAAAACTCACGACGCCGAGAAAACGAGATCGCGGCTCTAACACATCCCGGGCTTAACCAATTTGGAAAGCAAACGACTTACAGAGCGCGCTTTTTGCAAGAAACCACGGTGGCTGGCACAACGCTGCGGTTCCATCAAGCTGCTGCTTTGCTTCGGTCCACGACGGCTGGCGACACCTCTCAAGCAAGAAGGCCTCTTCGCAGTTTTATCTTATTTGAACTCTCTTTCAACTTTAATTGGAGTGATTGCCTACAGTAAAATGGCTTTTTTTTAATTTTAGTCCTTGGTACCTTTGAAATGACTACAGACCGTCAACTGAGGAAGTTCAGCCCAGGCCTTATCTTTCCTGGGAGGTGATTGGAGGAGGCTGCGCTGTTACGGAGGCGGACGTGACGGGGCGAGAGCGGGTCCGCCGAGGCGGATGCAGCGACGCGGTTCAAACGAAGACGGACGACGCTTATCGCCGCCTCATCTGCTCCGTGGACTGCGACGGCCAAGAACAGGGGAGAGACGGCGGAGCCCCCGCAATTAGGAATATTACCGTAATTCATGCTCATCCGCAGCCCCGGCCCTATGGGCTGGCTTCCCTGCACGACGCGCTTAGCGTAAGCAGGCGCCATTAAGCAGCGCATCGTGCCTCGTCCGCCGCTTGGTGAAACTTTCCAAGCATGGGAAGTGAAGCCCGGGATGAGAGGATGGAGAGGAAGCAAAGGAGAGGAAGAGGCTGAGGATGAGGATGGAGAGCAAAAAGGATTGAAAGAGGCCAGACACGTACGTCGCCCAGGTTGACGCAGATCAACAAGGGATGCAATGGGGAATTGTGCGGGAAAGAAAATGCGAACTGGAAATGCCGGCGTGGAATTCTTGTTGATTTTGTTGAAGAAACCACCGATTAACAATTGGACGTGGCAAGAGTAAGCGTAAGTGGTAACGGGCGGGTTGCGTGATGTAATGTGTTATGATGGAACGTCGGCCAGGCGTGCCTATATCCAGATGAGCAGATAATGCATGAGAAACCGTGTAGTGGGGAAACGGGAGGACTGCATGACCCTCCCGTTGTTGCAGGCATTCAGAACGATTCCGTGCTTCTTAAACCTTATTTTATTGCTGTAAATTGTCCGTGCGGTATTGGTTTTACTAAGTGGGTTAACAGTGTACGCCATTCCAAACTAGGTTTTTAACATGCACAAGGAGATGTAAAGAACGGGTTTGAAGCACTTGCGCCAGCTCTGAACAAAATGAATGAGACATGGCACCTGCGTTTTTAAGAAGCAGCGGTGACCCGTAGCGCACCCCGCATAGTCGGGTGCGCGTCTCTACTTACTTTTTGTACTAAATGAGGACTGTTTCCCCAAAATCGAGTCTTCATCATAAGGCTAGATTACATTTCTGTCAGTGGCTTATCATTTAGGAGCTTCGTGCGCCACATCCGCTGCTCTACGAGAAAGCCAATAAAGTTTAAACGTGCAAGGTATGGGTTTGAATAAAAATCCTGGTCCATCTCCACTAACGTGAAAACTGGGGAGGTTCTAAGCATGCTATGCATAAGTTTATTCTTGGCGCCTTGGCGCTTTTGCCTACAGAGATGAAAGCGCTGGGGGGTAGAGGTATACAGCTTGGCTGTAAAAGGCTCTTGTCTTTGAAGCACGACGCTCTCTAGCGCGAGGCGTAAACGAGTGTCCCGGTGGATCTTAGTATACGCGTTACGTTCTAGCGCGAGGCGTAAAAGAGTTTCCCGGGGTTTTAGTACCGTGAAAAAATAAGACGACGATTACGACAACGACAGGATCCAGACGCCAACAGCACCAGCCCCTAAGTGTCTTCGCCTCTACAAAGCTTTTATTCCTAGACAACAACGGAAGAAAACTGGTCTTTGAATATATCGCATTGATGCACATCACTTGGACCTGGACCCAAACACGGCCGTCTCACCCTTCATAGAGTCATATATCTTCCTCTTTTTCCTCTCATCTTGAAAAGCGGAATTACCACCCCTGAAGTCTCAAGTAACAGTGCTATGCCACCTGGTGTTCCGGTACAGAAAGAGTGAGGCGGACTGCCGCATTTTGTGCTCATTAAGACACTTTATGCTTTTCACAGCGAAGCTGTGTATCTAATCGTAATTTTCCGTGTCCGCAGTTAAAAATACCAAGGAATTGCCGAGAGCACGCACGTGAGCGCGTGCCTCGTGGAGACCGCCCAGCGTCCCCGGCGCACGTTTGTCAAGCCAAGCATGCCCCACTAGGGAGATTGGCCAAGATTGGCCAGAAAAGAAAAAGAACTCCAGCGTTCGCCGTAATCGTGGAAACAGTTGCTCGGAACGACAAAGACACGTCATAGCGGACGCCCCTCGGAGGTGATGTCCAATGATTATCACTTCCAAAAAAATGAAAGAAGCGCATACTTATAGCAATAATGATGCAGTAAAAATCGTTGCGGCAGCGAAGAAAAAGCAAATCGGCTGCAATCGTGGACTTAAACCTTCGGGATGGTCTTGACGGTTGCTTACAGCTTCGCCTCCTTCAAGTCTGTATACGTGTTAGAGTGAGCTTCCTTCATTGTTTGCATTAATATACAGTCACGAAAAGCGATGCATAATATGCTCCTTATATTTTCCGATAACCTGTTACCGAAGTCATCCACTATTACGAGTTTCCGGATTACACCAGGAAACCAGTATACGGCACTCCAGCTCCGACGACGCCGGATTCGCAGGAAATACACAAATGTATAGACGTACAGGTTCGACTCGCAAAAAAAAATTCACGCATCTCCACGAAGTAAATCCATAAGGAGTGGGCGAAGCACTGGGGATCGTTCTTACCCTGAATCACCCGTGAGAGTGATTACTGCTGGTAAAACGATTTCCAATCCAATCCAATACAATTCAATTTAATCTAATCCATCCAATTCATTGCAAGCAAATCCAATCCAATTCAATCCAAATGCAATCCAATACTCCTCGCGCATGCGCAGCACGGCTCTCCAGGACCTCTCTCTCTCTCTCTCTCTCTCTCTCTCTCCTCTCTCTCTCTCTCTCTCTCTCTCAACTTTTTGTGAACCTTTTATTTTGTTCTTGTTAACCTTTTGTGAACCTTTTGTTCTCAGATGTTTCGATTTACACGGGGCTGTGCCGTGAGCACGGACGCCGGACGCCGGACAAGCCTCGGACTTAAGGTGCTTCGCCACCTAAAGAGACTCAAAACGAAGACCCATTCCTTGCCACCTCGCGTTATGCGAAGCGCATCGCCTGGGGGAGAAGCAATATCTAAAGACGACGTCTCCTCTGCCTGCCGGCAACCCCGGCCTCCCCACCGCGGTGCCTAAATACGGCGGCCGGGCCCGATCTCGCTCTCACACCCCATCTGCTCCACGCTCTATTTCTGACGCCTGCACCGTCCGGCCTCGGGAATTCCATTAGTGGACGAATAATACGAACAAATACCGCGCACCTCCCCCTATCCCCAGTAGGGCCAGTTTCTGGTCTGTGCCGGAATTCGGGAACGGAAAGAAGTGAGAGAGAAAAAAAAAAAACTGCTGCCTACGAAAGAAAACGACGACCGCCAACGCGAAAGTGAAAGAAAAAACGAGGTATAGGCGATGCCATGTCTGATCTTTGCCAGACAGCGCGGGTGCGCTGGTGCTTTCATTTTTATTTATCCGAGCTCTATCGGCTACCGACACTATGTGCACCCGATCCGTGGTGCGGCTGGGAGTCAGTGCGTTTATTATAGGCAAGTGTGTGTCTTACGCTGCGATGGCACGTATTGGAACGCAAACAGGCTTTCGGGGGCGTTGAACCCCTCCCTCCCTTGCAAGTGCATCGGACGAGTGCGAGTAGGCTAAACACCTACCAGAAAAGAAACACGGCGTAAGTCTGTGCGGGTAGGCGTGAAACACTAGGTGGCCTTCATTGAGAACGTTGAAAAGAGCGGTTAAAAATGTCTATAAAATGCTTGTGGGCTGCCCAGAAAATGTGGGCATTCAAAAGGAAACGTGGGTGGCGTCAATGTTATCTTTTCGGAGGCCTTCTTATCGGGGTGTTGTTGGTTGGCTCGCACTCCCTATTTCCGCACCACTGGAAAAGCCAATGCATTTGAAATTTCACCTTGTGAGTCCCTTGGATATGCGCGGCGGTGAGTTGTGTACGGTATGCCAAGAGAAAGTTTTCCGAAAACGGAGTTCTGATTGTTAAACATTGGTCTTGATGGCGCACTAGGTTGCTTGGTGCCTGACGTGTTTGTTTAGGTGTTGAGTTCTGAAATCGACACAAAAAAGATAAAAAAGCGGGATCTGCTTGGTTATTTTTTTTAGTACTGTTGCTTCCGGTTCCGCTAAGGATTTAAATGTTTTAACAAATCTCGCACTTCACGGAGTGTACTATACAACCATTTTTGATATAAATATCCTTTAACAGCCACCTATAAAATGAACGAGCTTCAGTCGAGTGCGCGAATGCTCTTAAAGCTTCAATGTTCTGCAGTAGTTAACGGGTGGGGAAATCGGGTTAGGCGGTTTAGCAACTTCATTTCAATGGGCCGTGAACACAAAATGTAAGTTTGAGACATTAAAGAGACGGCTTTGTCCTGATAACAGTGACACCAATTTTATCGTCAACTTCAAACAAACAAGCCAGATATTAAGGAAAACCGATGAAGAAGTAGCAACTCTCAGGACGACGTCAGTATGACGCCACGGGACCTGGCTGGTCTGATTCGCGGCTGCCGATCTATGCCACCGCTAAAAAAATGGTGCAGCTTGCAATAGTGGTGCAAGGCTGGAGAAAAAGCAGAGCTGGCGGCCCTTCTCTCATTGTAGGAGACCCAGTTGTTGCACCTCACATGGATTTCCGAACTTGCCGCTGTAAGGCCTCCATGACTGGTAGGCCCACATCGTCTTTGCCGCAGCCTTTCGCATCTCTCCCAAAGTGGACCACGTTGTCACGGGCTAGAACCGGTTGCAACCGGTTTCGCGAAGCGGGGTCTGTGCTTCCCACTTCAGGCGCGAACGCACGTGGACTGGCGAGGACAACAGCGCTCGAAAGATCACGCCACAAACGGTGGACAGATAGCTCTGGAAGGTCGAGCTGGATGACTCCACCGGACCAAGCTGAAGCTCTGTGCTGTTCAAGCATTACTCGGCGAGTGTAGTGGTGCCCTTAATTCTTTTTGATCGTATTAATTAAACGTAACGTGCAGCTAACACCATGATAATCATAATTAGTGCTGCCGATACTGCGTCACCGTAGCGCGAAATTTTATATTTTTAAATATTTCTTGCGGTTTTGGGGTTTGAAAAACGTCTCTCCCGGCTGGAAAGACTATATCTGTCGATCAAAGTTGTATTTTGTGTTCCTGGGCCGGATAAGACAGATTAACAAGGCTTGGCGGGCGCTAATACCACGCCAAGTAATCGATTTTGCAATACAAAACGCGGCGCAACCCACTCGCTCGTTTTAAGTTCCTTTGCAATAATCTAAAGTCCCAATCGCCATTGCTGTCACGAGCTTCGTTTTTATTTCAGTCCCTTATCGGGAGGCCACTTTAAATACCGCGCCGGTCGTATTCACTGCGGAGCGAACATCTACTCGCCCCCTTTTTCGCGCCGAGACACTTCTTTTCCATCTTCTCACCATCATTCATTTTACTGTTTTATTCTTTATCCACACGAACGAGCGGTGCGCTCAATTTTTATTACGTTTATCTACCAATATTATTCAAACTCCTTATCTACACCCTCATCTCCCCACTCCCTTTGCGCCCCTTTTTCCCCAACAACGTGGCGGCAATTTCGCTACTACCATGCGTTATCGCCTCCCCGCGATTTTTTTTTATCATCGAAAGTAGCTTTCTCCCAGAAACATTCCTCGCTATACTGAATTTGTGATTAGCTCTTCTTGTCATAGGTTTTATTGAAAGCCACGCTTCCTATTTTAAATATCGCGCGCTTTTGCCGCCCGCTGAGGGGGGGGGGGGGGAAGCAGCGCTCGTGAAATAATCCAGATTAGGCACGCAGGGCTGACGTTTTGGACCGCCCCGTGAAGCGTGTGCGAAGTCTGGAAAATGTTTAAAAAATTCGAATCAAAGTACAAAATTGCTGCGTGCCCTATCGTGAAAATGAGCGGCCCTGTGTCTCTCCACCTTAATAAAGTTCTGAAAGAAACTTTGTCTTAGGTTGCGCCCACTCGTTTTACGCTATCGCGAAACCGGAAAGGTGGCAGCTTATTACGTTCGCTCGTAGCGTGTCATTACTGTGGAGATGTATGCAAAGTGAGCACCTTCCCGTTATCGCTGCGGAGATGCGAACATCGCAACGGGCTACGGCTCCGGCTACAGCGTTGGACGTTAGCTTTATTCAGTAACGCCGCGAAAGTCCTGTTCGACCCGCCGCGGTGGCTCAGTGGCTATGGCGTTGTGCTGCTGTGCACAAGGTCGCAGGTTCGATTCCCGGCCGCGGTGGCCGCTTTACTGATGAAGGCTAACAGCGAAAACGCCCGTGTGTTCGAGATTTCGGCTCACGTTCAGAGATGCCCAGGTGGTCAAATTAATTCGGAGCCCTCCACTAGAGCTTCGCCTCATCTCCTGTGTAGCATCGGCGCGTTAAACCCTACAATCCATCGAAAGTCCTGTTCGCATTCGTTGTATGAGATGCAGTTTTGCGACCAGAAGAGGCACCGTTTTGCCGTAGTACGCACAGAAATGAGCTGCATTCAAAAGCTCGTCAAGAAGGTCTGCCATTGGCCGGGCTGCCTTCTTGGCCATCAAACATTATCCAATCCCGGCTTGCGAAAGTAGCACTGGAAAGTGCGCCGGCCAATCACGAGCCCGACCTTACGAATGAACTTAGTTTCAACTCGGCCGGAAGCTGTACAGTGCGTCAAATCGGGGAGATTATAATTGTCCATACCATCAGAAGTACGAATTCATCGTAGCACTGAAGTCTACTTACGGGCCTTCAAGGCGACAGCATTAGGCCTTCCCTTGGCGATACTTATCAAAGACTTCTTAAGGTGGTACATCCTGTTTGCGTCTCTCTTTTCACTTGAGTTTATTCGTCTTTTAACGCGAAACACTTTATCAGGCAGGCTGGTGAAGGTCACGCCCCAGTTTCTCCAGAACTAACGTTTTCCCGTGGCGGGTGGACACTTGTTTTACTCACATGCCGTCGGGTTCACCGGTATTGTGATATTAGATAGTTTTACCCTACTGTGTGTACCCTGTCTACTGTGTGTAGCGAGACCCGACTGCGCATGCGCTCGCGGTCACAGGCAGAAAGGCCACCCCTCACCGAAACGAATGCGCGGACACGGCTTACTTTCCGCCCGTCATCGGAAATAAGCCACTCTAGAGGAACGAATGCGCACATGCCCAGTCGGGTCCCGGTACCGCACGGTACACACGTGGTGGCACGCTGTATGCTAAAACTCTATTACGTCAGTGCCGCACGCCAGTAGACTAGAAATCGTGGCTGAGGTGCTCGGTTGTAACCAAATAGGCTCCAAATCTGCCTACCCGGTTTTATTCCCACATGAAACCTAATGTCGTTTACTGTTCACTGTTTACATAACGGTGACAACTCCCATGTTTCTACCGAACAAAAACGACGCCGGGTTTTTCGTCCAATGTGTACTTTCAGGCTTTCCCACTAACATATCACAAAGGAGGAAGACTTCGACCAAAAAGGGCCCATCTCCCCGCGAGGGGGACTCGAGTAAATGCGTCGCATAGGGGATGGATGTATTGCGTTAACGTTTAGTGTTTGGGGAGTTGGTGGTAGTGAATGCGTTGTATCAGCAGCTTCTTGACGTAGTTTGAATGAGTCAAGGATATAAGGCGCGTTCGTAGCTCCATCTGTGTCGGCTTTGTGGCGCAGTGGGTAGAGCACCATGTACATTGCGTTCCGCCCGCAGGGTCGTGGGATCGAAACCAGGCGCCGGTAAGTGATTTTTTATATAGTGTAAGGGGAGGGGTGCGGACCTGTTGTTGAGAGCGAGGAGGGTAGCGTGATGCGGGAGAGGAGGAGTGGGGGAGAGAGCGCACCTGGAACGGCTGTTGCGGACGCCGAGGCACGCCAACGCCGGGTGACATCGTGAGTTAAAGAAATGCTCTGCATTTAAAACATGAGTGCATTGTTAAACAGGCCGTCGCAAGAAAAAAAAAAACTGATTTACGAACTGCAAAAAAGGCCTTCTTCATAGACGTGCATTACGCATACCTTGATAGACACCGGCGAGTTGTCTTTCATTGATTTTATAGTGACGTCCCTTTTCTCTGAAGTCGTTTTGAGCGCGCGTTGCAAAAGCGTTTCTTCCTTAACAAATACTGCGAACATGAAATGGCGCCATTGCACAATTCTAACGCACACCTTTTTTTTCGCTGAAAATAGCCTTCAGATTTGTGTGTGCGTTACAATCTGCCTCAAAACCGAGACTGGCTTCAAAGTGGCCGGAAGCATCCCAAATCCAACTCAATCCAATCTAAAGCAATCCGTCAACACCACAAGCGTAATTTTTTTTGCGTACCCCTTCTGCTCACTCTTCAATGGGGATTACTAAGGTGAAGGCGCTTACAATAGCAAATGCTTTCAATGTTCCCGGCGACAGTTTCAATGCCAGAAAGAGCTGGATGAACAAGTTTATTGCAGCAGGTATTTTTACTGCCACAGTTGCATGCGTCAAATAAAATGTTGCATGCCAGGTACCTGGTTTCGTGACTTTTCATGACAATCGGAGTCGGACTATTTTTTGATACTTCTCCCAAGTAAATTCCACTGTGCGTTTACATTCTTGGGCGCGTTAGATACGTACTAATATGGTACGTACTAATACTAATACTAATAACGGACTAAACTCTGGCATGGCTCGATGCGCGTCCGCATTTCCTGAGTGCAAAACAAACTCTTGGGCGTATTTGCGTCATAAGCTACGTACATAAATGAACATTACAGCGTTCTTTAGTAAAAGTTCGCCTGGCGTTCTTTTTGACGCATATAAATAAAAAAAACACATAGGAAATGTGTCAAAATAGAGGGAAGACTAAAGCGTAGCAAAGATGATACAGCAGAAAAAAACTACCTCGCTCCGGAATATGAACGCCTAACACACAACAAACAACAGACGTTTTATCGCGCTGTTCCGCTGAGTAGTCAACGCAGAAAGAAATGGTTATTTAGATTAAAAAAAAGTCCAGAGAACGTACGTTTAGGTTTTAAAATGTGACACGCTGGTTGCCTTTACTACGGCGTCGATGGAGCATTTTGAAGCAGTGCTGTTGCATTCACCATCTATGCTCTCAAATCGCTGGAAGTCAGCGGAGAGAGCGAGGACTGGCGGCAACGGTTTTATGGCAACCGGGGACACGAAAACAGTTACTCATCCCCGCATGCGCCAACCCTGGGGAAAACGAACCCCGCTGCGCAGGCGCGGCGCGTGCTGAATTACCGTGTCCGCTATTTTTCTTCCCGTGCGCTGTCACTGTCCGCGAGTCTATCGGTACGCTACTCTTTTTCAAACTCCAGTTGTCGCTGAACCTCATTCTAGCTGCGTTACGAGCGCTTGTCTTCTCGGTGCAGCCTACGTCTTTCCGGTTGGCGGTCGATGACGTCCTTTTAGATTGCGACTGCATCTCATTCACTCGCCTTGCCCTCCATACGGCGTTGTTGTTGTCCGTCCACACCCCTCCCCCCATTCTCCTCGCCGCGCGAGCTGCGCTCTCCGCCGCTCACCCCCTCTCCTCTCCGATAGCGAACACTCTCTCGCGAGGGTCATTGGGATTGGATTCGCTTGGCTTGGCTTGGCTTGGATTGGATTGGATTGGATTGGATTGGATTTGGATTGATTGGATCAAAGTGGATTTGTTGGATTGGATTAAAGTGGATTGTGTTGGATTGTGTTGCGTCATAGCCGCGCCACGTTAGCGTCATAGCCGCGGCAGGGGGTTCACGGCACGTTTCACGCGATGGGAGAATCAACCTAACGGAAACAACAACGGAACCCCCTATGCGTCGCATCTACACAGGTGTTCCCGCTCGGGGAGGTGGGGAGTAATTTTTTCCCTTAATCTGATAAGCACGGCTAAAGGCCACAGCAGCGGCGGACGCGTAGGGACTACGAGAAATCGCTCACCCTAGTAACGCTATCGTGTTAAATAAGAGCAACTACGGATGCGTTCCAATTTCCCTTCTAGACGCGTCGTTGCCGTCATCGCGGACAGCCCGCCATGTTAGCACCGTTCCAATTCGATCGAAGCAGTCAACCGAGGCGACGTCATCAAAGTCAGCAACGATACAGACTACCTTCCTGTCTAAACCGATAAGTGACGCCAGCGTCATCTTTTTGCGTATTAATGTTGAAACAAAAGCACTTGTTCTTTTATTGAAATATTTAGTATAATTTACTAGTGGTGAAGATGACTGTTTAATTTTTAAATTACTTAATGTTTGCTCTAATAACGGTAATAGTATTTACGAAACCTGCGGCTTGCCTTGCTCAACATTTCTGCCTACGAGGCTGTCGTCTGCGTTGGAGATCGAACTCGCATCCTCGTACGTTTCGTCAAACGAGACTAACGATAACTCACCCCAGGTGACTTGACGATATTGATTAATTATACCCTTCGCATACCCTCAGCGGCTCTCTTCTAATATATTTCTTGTTTTTGTTCTTTATCTAGATTTACCAGCTAACGAAATATTTTTTCTTGCGCCCATTAACGTTCGTGAGATCTGGTTTGGAGTGAGCTTTCACGCTCGCACCAACTAGCAGCGCTGTAATTTTAAACTCGAATGTTTGGAGGGCCGCAAAGCACAGTTCCGCTGCTATTCTGTCGGGTCTCTCCAGTCTACGGTACAACTTTGCTGTAATGAGAGAGATAGAGCGAGAAAGAGAGAGGGAGAGAGAGTGTGAGAGGGAGAGAGACATCCTGGAGAGAAACGGACGGCGCAGCCCAGAGCGGCTGATTCCAGCACAGCTCGGCAAGCACGACTGAGTGCAGTACGGTGTTAACAATGAAAGCACGTAGCTCCGTTGCAATCCCCGGAGGCGAGCAGTGCAAACGTGGATAGCCCTAGTACGCTGCAATGGTGGTGAAAAGTCGAGGGCCACTGATATTTTTTGTTCCCTCGTAGTGTACTCAGGTTTCAGTAAGGGGAACCTGCACTTCCGGGTTGCTGTCGGATTATTTTTTCATCGCCGAAGAGGAAAGTTCAAACGAGCATTTGGCCACCGTCCGGGGCTGAGATCTTCTGGAGCGCCCTACATGACACTTCCCACTATCGTCACAGATAGTAATCTTTCCAGGAGCAGGACTTTTTCAGCAGCGTGTATTAAGCGGGGTTTTTACCGCGACCATACTAACAGTGCTTCTTTTTCTGTCTGTCTGTCTGTCTGTCTGTCTGTCTGTCTGTCTGTCTGTCTGTCTGTCTGTCTGACTGACTGACTGACTGACTGACTGACTGACGACTGACTGACTGACTGACTGACTACTGACTGACTGACTTGACTGACTCACTAACTGACACACAAATATTCCAGTAATGTTACTGATGACTCCTGCTCGATAATGAGCCACGGACTCACTGCAATACGTGGGTTCACCGATTAATCATTGGCGAACAACTTGCCACGTCCTCCGTGGGTATTTGGTGAGTGACGTGCCCCACTGGTTGGGCAACGACCACCAGCCGGCGATCCGTGAATCGCTAGCTACGTACGGGTACGTCACGCGACCAGGTGGAGGGAGAAAGATCTGAGCATGGGGAAGGTAGCGGGAAAAGGGCGAGGAGAGCGGCAGGTAGGAGAGAGAGAAGAGAAAGATAGAGATACATTAAGAAGTACACACTGGGCGAAGAGTAGGGGGACTAGTGTAAGCAGTGCGGGGAAGCGTGGTTACTGGGCAGGGCGGGGAAGGAAGGGTCGTTTTTCAGGATCATTTGCAGCGCAGCACGCAAGATACGCGGCCAAGTTTTCTTGCTGTGAAGTCGAGGAGACGGAAGGAAATATTAATCGTAGGTTGGGGTTCCGGCTTTAGCGGAACCTACAGCGGCGGGGAAAACACTAGCTGCGGCGGAATGATTCCGATGCACGAAATATTTATATAATGACGGTCGGCACTGTTGCTAAGGCAGCCGTCTGCTTTCTTGATGGAACCTCTGTCCCGCGCGCTCTCTACTCTCTGTCGTTGTGCGCATCTGTGGCTCGTTCTGTGGACGGATCGACACGGCTCTGCGGAGCCACGCGAAAAATTGTGCCGGCATGCTTGGTGTATTCTTAGACAATAAAAACATCAGTTTGAACATGTTTCACAGTCGTGCCCTGAGTTTTGCGTCAGAACGGAAACCGGGCCGGTGACTTGCTGGTAACGAAAAAAGGAGAGAGAACAGAAAAGGGCCATAAAGCTGGCCTGTTTTTTTTTTTTTTTTTCTCTCTCAAGAGGGCCATAACTCGCAAACATCTGGTTCTGTTTTCCGGGTCTGGGAGGGCGGGCATGGTTGGTTGGAGCACGGGTTAGCAGCAAAGAGCAGATGTAGAGAGAAGGAGGAGAGAGGAGAGAGAGAGGAGAGAGAGAGAGAGAGAGAGAGAGAGAAGAGAGAGAGAGAGAGAGAGAGAGAGAGAGAGAGAGAGAGAGACTTCGTAGGAGAATGACTTCTCGTTTACACTAAATTTAATTACGACCGACCAATTACGACTCGCCGGAGGCAAGGACTAGCGCTTCTGCGTTACTGCAGGTTACTGCGCCAAGGTTTAGCCTTTGCGCTAGGATAAATCTCCGTTGCAGCTTTCGCGTGGAGCCGGCGCGAGCTGTAATTAGGAATTCTTTCGGCACTGTTACTCTTGGTACACGGCGAGCGACTGAGCTGGAATGATCTTCTTACCGATGCCCCATTATCTTTCTGTTTTTGCTTGCTGGAAAGCAAACGTTCGCCGCTGGGAAGTCGACGCATTTTGAAGCGTTGGCTGGGATCATCAAGATTTATTTCGATGAAAGCACTGCGGAATTCAACGCCTTGGCGACGCAGTAAATTTTTTATAGTAGAGGAGCTGTGAAGACAAAGTAAAAGTTTTCTTTCGCCGAAAAGCTGCATTGACTCAATAATGATGATGCCAGTCTTGCGTAACAGCAAAAAAAAAAAAACGAAAAACAAACGGTGGTTGATTCCTTGGTCATTGGAATCGGTAAAACATGAAAGTGAAATGTGCAGCGAAATCTGCAGCTGGCATGATTTCAGGGTCGGCGGCTGTCTTGGGGTGTGAGCTGGCGAGCGACGTCCTGCTGGCGGGTCCGCTTCGGCAAAGGTGTATGGCGTCATTTCCGTGACGGATATAACGCTAGTGAAATCTTGGTGTATCCCGGCATAACACACTTTCGTGTTAAAATGTAAAACCCGAAAACGAACAATCCTAAGTATAACGCACTCTTTAGTACTAAAGGTTGCTTCCCCGCAAGAAGACCCGGTGTGCAGGGGTGCACCCTTTACAGGCCGCTTGCCTTCGTTGTACTGGCGTCATTTCCGTGACGGATATGACGTCAGTGAAACCTTGGTGTATCCAGGAATACAACACTTTCGTGTTAAAAACACGTATCTGGTCGTTTAACTGCGAATGTCGTCGAATAACGATAGTAATCTCCGTCCCTGCCATGCAAATCCTTCTCTGGCCTCTGGTCCCACCCCTCATTCTTGCTCCTTTCCTCTCACTCTGCTCATGACGAATTTTCATATACGTTTGTTCAAACCAATCAGATTATCCAGCCTTCGCACTACCCGCGCGCCATCTGTTGCGACAGCATCAACCTTTTCTTTATCTTTTGTTTCTCGTTCTGCCTAACACAGCAGAGAATGAGCTGCGTTCCTTTTGTGCTTATTTTTATCTTACCCTTCTGGGCCACATTTAACGCGTTGTTTTAAGAGCGAAGCTGTTCTTGGTCGTTGCTTCCATGGGACGAGACGTGGTAACGCGGGCGAGCGAGGTTGAGAGGGCATAGCCCAGTGAGGGGAAGGGCAAACGCCAAGCGAACGTGCAGCAAGTTAAAAGATTCTCCAACGAGACGTTTATTTCAGCAAAGCATTTATAAATTACTAAATAGGGTGGCAATGTTTGTACTTGTCAACACTATAGAGCGAAAATAAAACCTTAAAGGGGCCATGCAGACAAAATACCAGTTTGTTTTATTCGAACGATTTCGTGTTTTATAGTGCCCCCAGCGCTTGTCTTGCAGCAATGATGCCGAATTTACCGAGAAATTAATCAATTTAGGTTAAAATTTTGATTCTCCCGCCGTTTCGTGTGTTTCGTGACGTCGGCAATAAAGTTATAAGTGCGCGTATTCAAATGAACTTCTACTGCGTCATTCGCCTCTGCAGCCTTGCTTGCCGTCAGTCCTCCCAGATGTCGCTACCATACTGAGTCGCTTACCGTGTTCCGCCGTTGCTTTGTTTTTGACCGTATTTGCTCCTGACTTGTTTTTGGTGCGGTAGAAAGTAATCGTTTCGTGAAACATAGGATATGCTCGACAAACAGGGTCACGTAAGACAACGTCGGCTTACGGCAGTCGGCCAGTGTCGTGTAAGACAACTCCAAAGCGGCGGATTGCTGTGCAGCTAAAACAAGCATAATGTGCCCAGTACCAACAGCAGTGCGCATCGGTACTTCTATGCATACGTGTATTTTCATGGCTTTCATTGTTTACCGCACCACTCTTAGTGCTGTAAACTGAATATGCATTACATTTAGGCGCTAATAGCTCGTTCGGCAAGCTTATAAGCCGTGCCTAATTTGCGTTTATTTTTGCCGGCCTCAGCCAATCGCACAGCTGGGCACAAATGACATCATAAGTTCTGTTCCGGGAAATGAGCTAGTGGGTCGCATGGTCATACCTTTCTTTCCTAACTATGTAGCTTATTTGAGCGAAGTTTGCGTTAAAAGTGGTGTCAGTATGATTCTAACGAGGAATCTTTCCGAATGAACCAAACTTGCGTTTTGTCTGCATGGCCCCTTTAAGCATACTTGAGCATCAGTACTTAAGTGATATTTTAATTGTTCGTTTAATTACAAATACATTGCTGCTTGACTTTTGCGGTAGCAAATAAACAATACGCCCTGAAAAAAAATGTTTTGATCACAAAATACAAATAGCGCTCGCGGCGCCCCCTCGTGGCAGAGTTCCAAGTTCAAAAGTACCAGAAGGTTCCAGTAGATGGCATGAGCAGTGGAACACTAGTAAAAATGACCTGGTGTAAACGAGAATCGATCTGCTGATCTTGAGTCGTTCTATGAAGCTTAGCCTTGAATTAGGGAATGCCAGGCAGCTTCGCTGTAAACCGTCAGCGTTCGCGACGTTAAGTCAGCGAAGCTGGGCTAAATTTTTTTTGTTTCCCTTTGCTGCCGTACAAACCATCCCAACGTCTGTTGTTGTAAAGAAACGCGGGCACTCTCGGTTGTATACAGTGCGGTCCACTGTTAAAGGGAATTGGCGAGCTTCGTGGCCGCAGCGCTCCGCGAAGCGCCGGCGCCGAGGGGAGGGGCAAGAATCGGAGACAGCCGGCGCATGCGCAATGATCGCACGAGGCAGGAAAAGCCTCTCTGACGTCTGCTACGGCTGCTTCGTCGTGCCGTTCAGCATACTTCGAGTGCGAAATCACTCAGCTACCGCAAGTTGAGCGGCACGGCGGAGCCGCCTCGAGCCCCTGAAAGCTCGTTATCCCTAAAATTTCCTGTTGGTTCAGTGACAATTCAATGGTTCAAACTAGTCCTGAAAATACTTACTCAAAGTTGACCCATCATTTGATCGCGATACATTTCAGTGTGTGCAGCCCACTAGTTCACTGGGCCAATATGCAGCCATTTTAGATGCGACGCATCTCTTTAACTCGCCTTGTCCCTCCGGCGTCCATCCGTAGTCCGCATCCCTCCCCCATTCTCCTCGCCACGCCAGCTGCGCGGTAACGCCGCTCTCACCGCAGCGCCATCTTGCGTTAGCGCTCGCTCCCCTCGCCATGCCAGCTGTGCGTCAGCGCGCGTTAGCGCTCGGTTAACACATGCGCATGCGCTACTCTCTCTCATTCCCCTCACCGTTAACGCGCGGTACATATAAACGCGATAACTGCGCCGCTCCGCTCAGTCGCTCCACCGCCGCCGCTCCGATGACATCCGATGACCACCGATGATTTGAATGGAGACTAACAGGTCTGCTACCGCGATGGTCGGCGCAACCGTAACAAGCACCGCCCAGATGCGTCGCATCACCCCATGGTTTCCCCCGCGGAAAGATGTGGTCAATTTTTTAATATAAAACTGGGTTATACGGTCCTTTTTTTTCACCATCGTCCAGGCCAATTTTGGTGACTTCGCTGTGACGGCACATGAACTAGTCGGCATGGCTACATTTTAGCAGATTGTGAACGTGTTAATTTTAGGTATGCTACGCCTGGACAAGTACAAAGGCGATAACACTAACCATTAATAGGTCTTAATCAAAATTATGAAGATTACCACAGCCTAAAATGATATTTAAAAAAAGAGTGACGTCACAACGGTAACCCTTGACATACAGGCGAATGTTGCTACCTATCTGAAAACGTCGGAATCTCAGGCAATGTTCAGACTACCGACGCAAAAGCCACATCGGGATCTATGGACGTAAAAAAAACGGCCTGTCACGCCGTTCGGTTCGTTGAGACGTGAAATAACGTCATTCTTTAAAGTTATCACGACCGTTGCGGCAACAGTCTGAACCCGGTCTAAGTGTGGCTGTATACTTTCGTGAAATCGGGAAATTAGGACTACATCAGTGGATGGCACTGATGTGGCTACTAGGAGCACTCAAAAAATTTACTTCGTCGTTCATTTAAAATTTTACGAAAAAGTTTACTAGGGGAAATCTTTTTCAGAAATTTCTAGGTCATACGGAAACTTTCTTGTCCACAAAGAGTTTACAGGGACAGTTTAGCCTTTAAATTTGACCCAGTGTTTGGTGCTCGTAAGGACGAAGAGTGCTTTCGCCAGATTTTTGCAATAAAACATTTCAGCCTCACTACGTAAGCTTGTATGTCGTATCCCTGAACAACCTTCGTCGTGGCCTACAAACTTATGATGAAGATTGTACTTTGTGTCCGTGAAAATATCCCACCAACCTTTTTCTTTTTTTCTTTTATTCAATGTGCAGGAACAGCCTTGATGCAGCTAGTCGACGTCCAGAAGGAGATAGAGAATCAGCAAATGAATGTGGTAAGTTTGTTACTCAATCTCAGTGCACGCACGTGCTGCAGGCTTTTTCGCGTCTCAAAGGCATAGCAGGATTCGTATTATGCATCTCAAATCTGGGGCTCAGAGTGCCGACAAAGCTCCTGTGTACTTCGGAGTGATCTGCATAATTAAGCCACCCACGCGGCTCACAAACTCCATTACCCATAGCAACTGTGTTATAGCAGTTTCTACTAATGAAATAAAAGAAGAGGCTACATAGAGAGACTGTGCTATTTATACTCGCAGTTAAGTGCAGTGCAGCGGAACGCGTAGAACTGTGTAGTAGAACCCTACAAACCGGAGCACCCGAGATTTCGGTTTGGCTTGGTTAAAGAAATCCAGAAAACATAGGATGGCACTTGCTCTAATTTTGTGCGGGCTGAATGAAAGGAATAATGAGTTCCGGAAGCTCATTTGATGGAAGGGTATTAACAAGCCCTTATCCCTTATTCATAATAATCATCATCATTATAAGCCTCGCTGTGTCCACTGCAAGACGAAGGCCTTTCCAAAAGGTCGCCAGCCATGTCTATCGAGTTCTAGCTGACTCCACCCTTTCCCACCAAGTTTTCGTAGCTCATGCCTCCATCGTGTCTTTGGCCGATAGAACTCTTTGACCGGGTTGTTTACCTCAGAATATAAAAAAAAACATAGCCACAAAGAAAACACCCTTGCGTCAGTCAACGTTAAACGCTCGAATTAGTAACAATCAGAGAAAAGAAGTATCAGGCAAAATTGGCCGCGTATCTGCTCCTTTCGTTGCAAATGTCGACAAAAGACGATATTCTTTGTCGACATTTATACAACCGCGTTTATAGAGCCACGCTGCCCTACTCCACGTGCGTTCCAAGCATAATGTCGAACCTATCTAGTGGAACCTTTCGTAACTGTGGCCGCTTGATTTCTTAAAATGCCGCCAGAAGCTATAACGGTGCGGGCGACCGCAGGCGACAGAGTGATTTTTTTTTTTTTTTGCTTCAGTGGATGTAATATTTAATTTCGCAAAAATCTAGCATCTATGAATTCTCTTTAAAGGAGCACTGCAAATATCGCTTGTCAATTGTTTTTCTGTCTTACATTGCGTAATGTCTTGCTCTTGTTTCAACAATGTTGACAAGTATGAACAGTTGGCTGTGAGTACATAGACTATTACAGCAGTCGTTGTTTCACTTTGGCTGGCTGGCTGAATGGAGTCACAGACAGACAGACAGACAGACAGACAGACAGACAGACAGAAGACAGACAGACAGACCAAAATTTCTGGGTTTAAGTAGCTCAAGGAAGACTATCGTCTTTAAAAAACAGAAGTCGAACTGCCAAGCAAACATCCACCGCCTACTCGCTTTCTCCGGTATTTGGGTCTTGTACGGTTGTTGGGGCCGCATAACTAAGCACATGCTTTGTCTGGGCTTAGTTTAGATCAGTGCTGGGTCCAGGCTGGTGGGAGCCGGTGGATGTTCTTTCTTCTCCGGATTTCCATCTGTAAAAGCCCTGCTAGGCCTGAAGGCGTAGCCTAAAGGGTTAGAGGGACAATCAGTGACCGTCCCATGCTTAGACGGTGACCAGATTGATATTTAAATGAGTGTGTTTAGATCGGGAACGCCGTGAGACTCAAAGTCGTCTTTAGTTCAGCGAACAAAGCTGCCCTCGCACTTGGTTTGGAAAGCCTTTGCGCGTATCTCAAGCCGCATAATATACCTGGCGTGAGCAGTGCAGTCCAACAATGCTTTCAGAACCGATGCGCCCAGTCCCGAAGTTCCGGTAAATTCCACGTTTACATTAGCCATCGCGGCACTGTTTGAATTCGGGCTAATAACGTTAATGAGTTCTGGCTAACGTATTCAGGCAGGGGACGCATTTACTGCTTGTTTCTCGGTTCATGTAGGGCACGTTTAATTAACGCAGCTAGCTAATGCGAATATGGAAATCAAAACTGCAGGCAAATATAAAACCCTGGTGAAACGAAGGCTGGTTTTTAAAGGGCGTTGCGGTTGAGATGCTTCGACGTGACGCAATGGCAGCGAATGCAGTCGGTTCCTATTTGTCGTTGAGCATGCGCCGTTACGTCGACGCAGCTACAGCAAAGGTTTCAGAAACCGTGCCGGATGTATTACATAGCCTGCCGCATCCGCCGAAAATGACCGAACAACCACTTTCCTGTGGCTCTTTCCTGCTCTTCACCACGCGCGAGTGCTCACGTTTCGGGCAGGCACCTAGATTGCCTCTAATACCGCGTCGCCGTACAGAGTCGCGACACCCTTTGAACGGTCCCGTGCCGTCGCTATTGGGTCAAAGTTCTCACGCATAGTTGCTTTTGTTTTCCAGAAGACCCAACATCGCGAAATAGATCATATGATCAAACTTCGCGAGTAAACCGCGTTGCGGCGAAAATTATAGCCTGGTCTTGTTACAGTGACTCGCTGCGGTGGCGAGCGAGTGACCAAAAATGGCGGCGCCGCGTATACGTGTCCCTACTCTGTACGGCAAAGGGTTGCTGAATCGCGCCACCCTACATGATTATGATGATTATGATGATGATTGCTAGTGGTATCCTTTTTGTAGCGGGGTGATGATGTGTCATCTTACCAAAAAAACTAGCATACCTATGCTTTATACTTTTCGTTTAATACTAGCGCTGCTCTTAGGGGAGGCACAAAAGACTCATTAGGCACAAAATACTTATTTTTTCTGTTACAGGTGGTAGCTGTCCTGGGCAATATTCCCCTCTATCCTTTTCATCCATCAGCACTGTAACCTTCTTTTCGTCGCCTAGGAAGCCTTGAAGTTTACTCCCTCTGTGCTATCCTTCAATCCTCGTGCTTCTGGAAGCCAATATTTCCCTCACAGTCACCCGCTTGGCAGCGCCACTTTGCGGCAGCTAGAAGAAACAGCTTACAGAGTTTGTCCAGCTTTTGCGGGCGGCGCTCTTACGTCCACGTTCTCTCGGTGTTTGCCTGTCAAGCTGGGTGTTAAGCTCGAGCGGTGACGTAAGGTGGTACGCCCGCTTCCGCGCGTCACACCACAAACTAGCGGATGAACTATGCATCCCTACTGTTTTTATTGAAACGAAGTGTCTAGAGTGCCGTCTGACGGCCCTCTAGCTCTGCGCTGCAGGCATGGCTATATAGGTGCCGTCCGACGACATTCGAATATTTCGGGCTAGGCTAGCACCGCCCAGAGTGTCTGTCGCTGTAGTGTAGAGGCTCCTACTGAGCTTCGTGATGCCAAGGATGGTAATTCGTGGTCAGCTCTTCCCTCGGTTGTTGTTTTTTTCCACAAAATTGAACTATAATTTTCATGGTGTAAGTTAGTTTTTGGCTGTTTTAAATGATTGCTTTGGGTTCGGTACGTCGTTTTATGTTAGTTTATGTTAGGCTACCTCGCCTTACGCTATGTAGAGCGATGTAGCGCCAGACGCGGCATTTTTTTTACTAAACGCTGGTGAACGTGGTAATAGTGAAGTGCTCTAGACGGCACACTACACACACCCTTATTGGAAGCGGGGAATGCAAAATATAATATTATACAGGTGGTGTTGCGTAAATACAAAAAAAATTACACCATCTTCCCGTAGGGGAACCCTGAGTAGTATGCGAAGCAGCCACGGGGTCGACTGAAGTTCCCATTAGTTTTCAGTTCGTCGTTTCCGTTGACGTTCAGCTTCGCGCGCCTTCGTTGTATCAGTAGCTTCTTGACGTAGTTTGAATGAGTGAAGGACATAAGGCGCGTTCGTAGCACATGCTCCCGTCTCGGTTTGTAGCGCAGTGGGAAGAGCGCCACGTACCTTCCGTTGCGGCCAGAGAGTCGTGGGATGGAAACCGGGCGCCGCCTAAGTATTTCTCTTTATAGTGGACTGCGCTGACGTCAGCCCAAACGCTGACGGGGCTGAAGAGACGCGCATGCGCAGTAGAGTGCGGACGGCGGACAAGGGAGGAAGGGACACAGCCCCGAGCATGAGATGCTCCGCATCTAAAATAATAGGTCGAGCTTCTGTTTGTTCGCAAGCAAGAAACATGGGATACAAAAAAAAAGTGGTTGCGGCTTAGCTCAACTAACGTTGTATATGTAAAGCAAAAGCTTGGCTTAGTGTGGTTGAGTCTTGGTTTCGCTTGGTTAACGTTTGATGTAGCTGTATTGCCGACCACGGCTCAAAGCCGTTCGGTACCGTGCAACGCTCACAGAAGCAGGCCGGGCCTCGCTTGCATTCACGGCGAACGCGGCGCAACATGAGTCACATAGCCCGAGACGACCCAGCGGCGCACGCGTGGGAGGCGGCGGGTTTTGTCGGCTGCCGATCAGCTGAGCGGCTGCTCCCTTCGCGGCCGCTGTGCTACGTGAGCAGAACGACTCGAACACGCGGCCTTGTGCGCATCGGCGACAGCGGGCCCGGCGAATCACGCGATTGCGCTTCGAGGGGATGTGTCGCCGGGGGTGTGTCTCCGGTCAAAAGGTTAACTTGCGCATCCTCCGCGCACCGATGGACGAAAGTAGTAAAGCTTTACCTTAAAAGAAGCATACTTTTCACTGCCACGCGCCTTCGTTACGGGAGATTATCCCGATGCCGCCCAACGTGAGTGACAAAGTTCAGTGCTCTGCTGTTCTCGAAATGCTGTCGCATGTAGAGCTACTCTAGAAGCGGTAAAAGCTTTGGAAATGGTTTTCGTTGTACCGGCATTACAGGGGGTACCTGCCAATCAAACATTTCGACGTTTGTGCACGCGTCAGCCCACGCCCGAGCCTGCTTATCTATTATCTTCGTCATAAATACAGAGCGCCGCAGTCTGTCTGTAGTTTTTTTCGTCGGCACAACAAATCGCTGTTACGGCTTAAATTGCTGCTACATCCATACTCTGCTATCGATAGCGTCGTTAAATGACGTCGCATGGCCCCTGGCGAGTGTGATGTTAAGTTAGCGGTATGCGATGACGCAGACGTTCTGCGACAAGCACGTTATGAGTTCCACGAACCTCGACTGCTGCAAGCTAGCCTCTTCCCTGCTGGGCGGCAGCATGGGCGGGGGTGAGTGCAGGCGCAGCAATCTTATAGCGCTCGTTGAGGACGCGTCGTGCTTCAATTAATATGAATGAGCCACGCGTGCGGCGAGGACCTTGTTTGCCTGTCTTAATTAGTCACATTTCCAGCGACTAATCCCCTCACGCCTCATTATGCATGAGTGGGCCCTCTCGGACAGGTAGGCGCGTCGCTTCCGCACCGGCTGCGCCCTCACATCACGGGAGAGCGACACTAGCGCGCGCAGCGGCGTAAGCCTCAAGCGCACGCGGGTTTCCCAGCCGCCGGGGTCGGGTTAGCGTTCTTTCAGCCGGCAAGAAAGGGCGAGAGGGTAGTGGGTGCTCCACGGGCAACCAACGTTTATTATGCGTTGAGAAAAGTAAACTCCCTTTTGGAGGTGAACTTATGACGAGAGTTTGAAGTGCTGTAGAAATGCTATGCTACCTATTCAGTGGCGGCCAACGATTCCGGGACGCCTTCTGGTTCCCTGTCACCGGTTTTCGCTGTAGTGGACACCCAGGAGAAATCCATTCGAAGGAATCAAAGACAAAAATTTGAAGGAAGCAAACGAAATTTATTTAGGCCGATCTTGCGCCGTCTCGAGATTTTATCTTTTGGTGAAGTTGTGGTTTCTAATCATTGAAGCGTTTCGGGAGTGAAACCGGGGCGTACAAAGCTTTTCGCACGTAATACATAGAGAGAGCGGCTCGTGAGTAGCCGACGCATTGGCTTGGCTATTATGTCGCTATTCGTTGACAATCGATCACAAACAAAAGCCGGCCATTCACGAGCTGCTCGTACGACAGTTCACTGGTGATTCTTTGTGATTCTTGACCTAGATGTACTGTTTCTATCTCTAGCCAGTCGGGGGCTCATCGCTTTAGTGAGTGGCGAAATACTTAACCGCTCGTGTGGACTTTCACACAACATAGAAAGCTGTTGACTAATTTCTTGCTTAAAAATCGGCAGGAGGGAAGACAGGTTTTTGAGACCAGGGGCAGTATTCTCGTGTTTGTCCGTTTTGAAAACGCCCGTTTCGCGTCCGTTTTATTGTGGCGTACTTCCAGTTGTAGGCGGGCTTTAGGTTGACTTTTGCGCAACTGTCGAAAACATTTTAACGACTACCGATTCGTACACAGCCTTTTATGTTTTCGTCCCCATGCAGAACCAACGACAAGGCGGCCGGAAAACCTCGCCCTATCGTCGCTCAGAGCACGCCGCTCGTAGCCCGCCTGCATGGCGGGTACATCGGGTTTTGCTTTTAGCCAAATCAACCGTTTGGGGTTTTTTCAAAACAGGAAACACTGTTGACTATTTCGGTTTAAAAAGCGGCAGGGGAAGACGAGATTTTGGGACCATGTGATATAGATCAACATGTACGCTTCATACCATGTGCTAATCTGCGAGGTCATCCATTTTCGGAGATGACATCCCCCCCAAAGCACTACGATGCTGTCTTGCACTGACTACGGTTGTATGTGACCCACACAAAGTATGGCCGCTTAAAAATTCGGCGGGCTACTTTTCCACATACATCTAAAAAGGCAACACGGGCGAAGACATTGCGCTCCCGGGTTTTGCGCGAAGGGTTTACTGCCACCGAGCCATGTTGAACCACTTCAACGTTTCCCAAGCAACGCTTATGCAGACGTGTAGAGGTCGTTATCTGGTAATAAAGCTGAGAGGGAGGCACCTGTCGTAGCCTACAAGTTTCGGTGTCTACGCTAGTAGTTTTATAATACCAGAGTCCTTACTCTGGTCATGCTTACGGGTTTGAATTATGTGCACTGTTTCCCTGCCGCAGCTGAAAGCATTCTACGTGGACGTCATAGTCCCGCTGGAGTCCAATATCGAGAAGGATGCCAAGGTGGTTGCGGTGAGTGTCAAGGCTCGTCTTGTTACTCCTGAAAATAATATCGCCCTTATCTCTCCTGGGCGACCACGGAAGACTTGAACGAAGGGTGACAGGTCCTGTGATGCGTAACGCAGAACAGCGCCAAGACTTGGACAGGAAGACGACACATAAGCGAAGAGTGTGGAATACCGACATCGCACTTGTCGATCTTCCGTAGTCTTCGTTACTTGACTGACTTTCTGTCGAAGTGTAGGGGATTTCTGACAAACGGGGCATGAAAACAAATTGTAAGAATTGTTCATTCATTAGAATGCACAGACCCAATGACAATGATGCAACATTTACGCAACTTCAACAATTAGGCTGCATTAGAAGAAAGATGAAAGTGGAACTGATAATGTGTGTTTAGTATTCCTTATGTCACGTCACTGCTGACGTCATGCAGCGCAAAATTGGAAGTTTTTTTAATTTTATGCCTTAATGTTTTTTTTTGAAAATGACGTCTTTCGGGCTGAGTACCAACCGCTAAATAATTCAAATGAGGGAAAGTTCTATTTTGTGTTCATGTCACCTTAACGTACGAAATACCAACTGGCCCTAATTCGAGCATTGCTGACGCTATGGCCCAATTCACGTCTATCGGTGTGTTTGCGAAGTTGGCTGTCGCTCCCGCCTGCATCCTTCCCTTTATCCTGAATTCCATAGGTCCAAGTTAGCCGCTCGCTCTGCGATACCTGTGGGGACAAACATCGATATAGACCTGATTTTTCTGCCAATCTTTCGCTGAGATTTAGCTAATCGCTTGTGGTAGTGATTCAGTGAACTTACCCTGTCCGTGCCGCTTCGTCTTCACAGAGCGAGCAGAAGCGGTTTATGCAGCAGCAGAAGACGCACCAAGAGGCCTACATGAAGGTGGCGTCGGTGGTGAAGAAGCAACGCAAGAAGAGCAGGACCGGAAGCCGGGGCTCGAACGTCGACAAGGAAATCAAGGTGCCTGTTTATACGATCTCGGTGAAAACGAATTGCGTGATATACGGAACAACCGCCCCCTTTATTATCTTGATTTCGAAGTAGGCTTTCGTTGGTATTGCCTCAGTTAAAGCGAATTATCTCCAAACAAACCGCTCAATATGTTCACTATAAAATGGACTTCCATTGCAGCGATCCCGGTTAAAACGAATTATCCGATATCCCGACGAAATTCCCTGTTGATTATGTTGATGTTGAAGGAGAATCCCGTCAGTACGAGCTCGGCTAAAATAAACCATTCGATGCGCCTAATAAATGCCCCTTTTAATATGTTGGTTACTTTCGTTGCTACGGTCTCGGTTAAACGAATTATTCGGTATACCCAACAAACGTGTATACTTTCTTGTACGAGATGCAATGCAGAAAACATGAGGTAAAACAGATTCTCAACAAGACCTGCGTGTATTCCTGGTATTCTTGAAGAAGTCGCAAACCGATGTTTGCCGTATCCGATACAATTCGGTTAACTTGGATTGGATTTACCAGTATTATCTATAAGTAAGATAGCATATATTTGCCAAAAAAAGGCGCATTCTTAAATTATTTGAAAATAAATCGTTCATTTTAAGTATTTCGCGATACTTATTTTACACATTTCCTGCCATTTTACATTGATATTATTTTATGCAGTTTTTCCACAGCTTTATTGTGACGAACGTATTAGTATTAGCTTGTTTGCTTAAGTTCGCAGCTTAAAAATGCTTCGCAGTGCCCCTAGGCAGACAATTTTCTACTTTTGAGATCGTGGTAAGAAAGTATAGGAACGACATGCGTTGTGCCGAATATTCACTTTCTTTCATAGAAGTTGTTTCTTATCACCCGACAGCAAATGCAGACGCTAGAAGAAGAAAAGGGAAAACTCGATGGCTTCTGCGAAAGCAGCTTGAAGCAGGTGAGTCTTCTGTATTGATTTTCCGATCAATTTATTCACAAGCGAATTTCAAATCTGTGGTTAAGCATAATGCAATCGCATTGCGCAGCCACCATGGACAACGCTTGATGTGTACAGATTTAGTCGTTAGGTTTCCCGGCATAGTTTTTGTCTGCGCATCTTTATTATCATATTTGTACGAAGAAAGAAAACACGCTCGAAGACCTGTTGTGTAGCTTCAGCCAGTCCTTGTTTAATGTTTCTTTTTATTTTAAAATAGCTTTAACAGCACAGTTGCTGTTTGAGGTCTACGATACTCATTAACAACTGCCACCCTTTAAAAGCGAACGTGTAGTTTCTCATTATTGTAGTTACATGTTACATCTCTCGCAGTGGTATTTCTCCGTAGTAAACTCTACAACGAACGTAGTTTTTATCTAAAAACGTCAAGCCCCTGATGTTGCACATGCGCGGACAGATGCAAAGCTTTTAAGACATACAGCTTAACAAAAAAAAAAAAACGTAGAAAGATGAGGACGAACCAGTTCATTCCACAACAAGTGCGGCAGGCCAAACGATCTTCTGTGAGGGACACGATCCGTCAGCGCTCTCTCTACATATGGAACCACAGCGTAGCAAAAAGGGCCTTCTCGCACTGTTTCTTCCTATAAACGCACACGTCTTCGAAGAAGCGAATTCACCAACCGTAAAATTGTCCCCGGTGGCTACTCGTCCGTCCAGCTGACTGCTCCTTTCACTCCTTTCTATTTTAGTACTCTCTGAAAGGCGCGGACTCCATGGTCCGTGTCCCGAGAAATCGCGACGCTAAGCGTTACAAATTGGAAGCGCTGGCGAAGCGAGACCTCCGTGCACGCCCTGCTGCCGAGTCACGCAGGCCGCTTACGTAGCTCCTACGAGGAAGATGGTCGCTTTCCCCGAGGGACAACTTGTGGAGATATGCTCCGTTTGTTTCTGGACAGAGGCTGGCTTTTAGGCTTCGTTGCTAGGCGGCCCGATTACCTGACTGTGTTGAGCGAAAGAACTACGAACTGGCGAACGAGGCCTACGTGATGTGGGTTGCACTTAAGTCAGAACTTTGGTCAACTTCTCTGGCGAAAGGCAGCGCCAACAATTGTCCAGTAGATATCGTAAATGTTACTACTCAATCATTTATAACATCTTGGCATGTTCTGGACTTTTCTGCACATGCACAGTTAGGCCATCTTGTCGAATGCGCCGATTAAATTGCCACTATTTCAGCCCAAATAAACATAAAATAACAGCTGCCAAGGAGTTAGAAAGGCAGGAAAGTTGTTTAATCTCTCCTCCGTTTGTTGCAACGCTCGTTATTCTGTCAATGCTTAGTTATAGCCTCTAACAGCCCTCCTCTTTTTAAAACCGTCTACGGCTTTGGAGAGAACATACAATTCACAGTAAATAGTGTAGCTCCGCGAGAATTTGTTTCAACGCGATAGCGTTATTAGGCTCATTTTTTAAAAATTTGCCGTGGTCTGGCAGCCGTCCGCCATGAGCCCGTGCTCATCAAGCGTCCGCGGAAGTGCGTAATCGATACTAACAGGAAACTACA
Organism: Haemaphysalis longicornis; assembly: GCA_013339765.2. Taxonomy (NCBI): domain Eukaryota; kingdom Metazoa; phylum Arthropoda; class Arachnida; order Ixodida; family Ixodidae; genus Haemaphysalis; species Haemaphysalis longicornis. Next base: position 62,260,229 of record CM023458.1, on the reverse strand, counting down.
ACTGAGGCAGCCAGATACGAGGGCATGCGTTGAGTACGAGAGCATAGGCAGATTGGGGAAAGAACGACAATGATGCTACGGCCGAGACGGAAAAAGACACGAATACAGCAGGCGCCGCGCCTGGGCGGGGATGTTCTTTCTACACGCCGTGTGTAGTCTGGAGTTTGGCAGACATGGACGCCAGCCGTGCTCGCAACTTACGCTACCACCAAGACGCCTCTCCGACGACCTAAAATGAGGCCGGTGCCAACATTGTGTCACTTAGCTAATAAGGGGGCCGAAAAAATAACGCCAGGCTCTCAAAAACGAAGGAAAGCCTGGATTTGTCGGCCGCCAAGAGGACAGCCACTGGAAAACGTCACAGACGCTTACTGCTGGCGCAGTTGGTTATCTGGGGCTGAAGTGGGGAATGAAGTAAAATGCAGAACTACTCGAAGGCTTCAATACCGTAAACATACGTACCGCTATGAATACGACGATGTCGGCCAAAGCGTTTGTCCTAAGCAAGCGTTTTGAGGTAATTAAGCTACTGTATAAAAATAACAATTGTCCTGCGATCAAATATTATGTAACAGTCCTGTAAACAACTCCAATGAGGCGATCCATTGTCCATCTGTGGAAGACAACGCGCCGTGTTTCGGCATTCTACGCAGGCGATTACGCAAGAGCGCCGCCGATTCGGCTTTGTCCTCGAGCGCCAGTGCTCGCTGGCGAAGCACTACCTCGCCTACACGGCAAAGGTAAGCTTTGACGCCCACTTTCCCCTAACGTCTTGCCTTTTACCTCTGCCTTAGTGCCCGTATCCGGTACGCTGGAGAGTGCAGGTGTGTTTGACCAACTGCAACGGTACCCTGGACCCATCCACATATCTGCTTTCAGGTTTTAGATCTGGCTACCATCCACACAACCTTTTCTGGGAAAATAAAAGATGAATTCAATTCAATTCAAAATACGCCGCCGTCTCTGTGGGTTGCCAGCTAAGCGTGTCACTGGCGGTGCAATGCGCATTGAAAACATGCTTGGTGATTTGCGATTTTCTTTTTTTTTTGTATTGACCGATCAGTATGAATAATTTATCCGCCTTAAGAAAAATGTGATTTGATTGATTGATTGATTGATTGATTGATTGATTGATTGATTGATTGATTGATTGATTGATTGATTGATTGATTGATTGATTGATTGATTGATTGATTGATTGGGGGTTTAATGCGCCGACGCTTCACAGACGATGAGGCGCGCCATAGTGGAGGGCTCCTGGATCAGTTTGACAACCTGGGGATCTTTAACGTTGGCCAAAATCTCGAACACACGGGCGTTTTTGCTTTACGCCTCTGTCAGAATAGCGGCCGCCGCGGCCGGGATTTAGAAAAATGTGATTCTTATACTTTCGCGATGTAAGAAATATTCAGTGGGAACGGGGTATTTCTCCCTCCCCCCTTCCTCCCTACCTCCCTCCTTCCCTCACTGGCTCTCTCAGGTGCTGTGTTTTCAATAATTAATTAATTAGTTACATAGAGAATTGAAGGAGGCAGGAGTGGAACAGACGCAGGAGTGGGCACAAACTGATTCGGTGGCACGCCGTTCGGTGTTTATTCAATTACTCATTTGACGGTAGTCGTGATTACCGCAGCTTGCATGACTGACAGAAAATCCCAATATATGCGCCTCGAAAACGCAGCCTCGCTTCCTTTTCAGGGTCACGCTCTCCTGCAGCAAAACGTCGAAGGTTGGCTGGACATTGTCAGGACGAGAGAGACCCTGCCGGAGTCTATCGGAAAGATTTTCAAGACTGTACCTGAACTTCGGGTAAGTCCTCCAACCCGAAAGCATAGGTGGATACGTAGGAGATACGGGAGAGCAACCGACAACTTCCCCTTTAAGTTGAAACGAACTACGTCGCCACTCGGCGCACACTGAGATGTGCGAGAAAACCTCCAGCACCTTCTCTGTGAATGCGCTCGATTTAGGGCACAAAGGTTGTTCTTCGCAGTCTCTTTGGGACTGCCGCTTTCCGTGGACATTTAACTAAATGACGTTTTAGGTCCGAGGACATGTCCCAAACGTTCTTCACGGGCTGGAAATTCTCTGATCACGTATCTGCAGCACACAGTTCTAGACCAATGTCTGTGAATAGTTCAATGCCTCTGTATCAAGTTCTTCAACATCATCCCCATCATCTTTATCACGTCACCATCTTGCGTTGCAAGTTAGGCATTTTAGCTCGCCTAACATCGCCAGACTTCATTAAAGATCGCTCTCTCTCTCTCTCTCTCTCTCTCTCTCTCTCTCTCTCTCTCTCTCTCTCTCTCTCGCGCGCGCGCGCTCTCGTTCTCTCTATCTCTTTCTCTCTCTCTCATTCACACACACTCTCGACAAGAGACGGCATTCACGTATGCCTGTATGTGGACACCGATTAGAAGCCGCGCGTTGCAGAAATCAAGATTTCCTGAGGCGTACTTTCGGTTACGGTTACGTGGTAAATGGAGTATAACCGCTGATAACCCCTTTCGGTTAAGTAATAAAATGGGGTCGAGTAGGTTTCGCGTGGATAAGATGTCGTGTTTTCTCGTATTATCATTTTCGGCTGCACAGAACCACTCCCAGGAAGTCCGTATTTTTTTCTTTTCCATAAGGTTTTCATTGCGAGAGCAGGCCTGGACTGTACATGAACTGTCTAAAACTATTCTGGACCAGCAAATCGAGGAATCCAAATAATTACTGGGTCGTCGCAATCGCAGCTGAAGCTGCCCCTTTCCGGTGGCATGCCTCAGTCGCCTTCCTTTACTAGAGCGAAACCTCTATAATGCCATATCTTGAAAGGTCATTTATTGCGTCGCAGTGACCTTGAGCCGTATAGAAGCGCACGTGTGGCAGGTTTGGCACCATGCCGCGTGTTCCCCTGCGGACGGGCGTAGCAGTTGCGCTCGCTCGGGAGCCTCGCCGCTACGGTATCACGTGACAAGCGAGAATGTAATGGCTGCTTTGCTGGCGCTTGTTTGCTCAAGTCGCGCCATAGCGCGCCGGCCGGGCCGTCTGCGCGTGAGCTTCAGTTCTCCCTCGTGATAACCACGTTTACAAGTGTTAAGACTGACCCATTTTTTAAAGACATCGGCTTGTACCGTCTCCCTCCGCAGCTCCCCGTTCGATGCAGCAGCGAGTACGCGTGCTCCGGCATCCTCTCCGACCCGGAGTACTCGTACGGCGGTAGCCTTGCGCGGAGGATGCCCCGCAGCACGGACAACAGCTGCCTCGACCTGCGCTCGCTCATGGACGACCCGTACGGGCCGCCCAGGACGAACATGGCGCGCGCTAAGTCCGACTTCAACCTTGCCTCCTCCACGGCCAGCCTCAACTCGGCGGAATACGGTGCGTTGACTCTCAACACACCGCCTAGATAAGGTGGACGCGCAAGGAGCAGCCCTAAGGAATGCCCTAATGACAGCACACCTGCTGCATCAACTATGCCGTATTTGCCGTTTGCCTAGTACATAATGAATGAAATTGAAATTGAAATTGAAATTAATTTCAGTTTTGTATTCAGAAAAAACAAGGGAAGGGGATAAAAAGGTACCGCCCAGTCCCTGGCTACGTCCCAAATCCTTATAGAAGGGTTAGCAGCAGTACATATTGGTAGCATTTCACAAAAATGTGAATGAAACAGTGCGTGAACGTATCACCAAATGAACAAAAGCAAGCGACTTCACTTGAACGCATATTACTATCTACAACAGGAATATGCAGACCATAGCTACTGTTAACATAACTTAAGGCAGAATAACCGAGATATATAAAAATAAAACTAAGTGATGCAGTATTAGGTCATGTAGAAAGTACACTATATACATACACAACACTCCAGGAGCCTGGGTACCAACAGATCACAGAACAAATGCCCGAAGCGCCGCGGGAACGCGCTTCTTTGTGATACCATCTATTTTACGTCTCAGAATGAGAGCGATAAATATTTGAATGCAATCTCTTATAGTTTCCCAGAGTTTGTGGAATTGAATTGATGGATGGGCAAACTTATTATTGTACTTTCTTTGACAGAAGGGCTTATCCAGGACTCAGCGTCACTAAGCCTTCTATTTTCAAAAAGCATGAAACATCCAAATGATTAGCGCAATCCGTGCATGGCGGCCCAAAATTCTAACACTTCATTATTCTGACACAGCTACACCTAGCGATATTCCGTTGCCCGGATTGGTACAAGCCTGGAACTTCCGGTTCGCTGAAGACGGTTAATTGCGCGTGCTGATATGCCGCGCAGTGCCCTTAAAACGACCTAAAAGATATTCCACGGAACCTTAGCTACGGAAAGAATACGTAGAACTGAGCCAGAAAAGCATTTTTACAATAAACAAAATTACGGGCGTGAAAAACAAGTTCAGCAAGCCGTTCGCGCCAAAAGCCACGGTTCCTTTTGGGGGCAGTCTGAGGCCAAACGGCGGAGTTGCTTTAGCAGTCGCTCGAAAGAATAGTACAGTTAAACCTCGTTATTGCGAACACTGATATAGCGAATTATCGGCTATAGCGAACTAAATACGAACTTTGGTTGGCCACGCTTCATTTCAATGACACTTATTCTTTTATCCAGAAAATGAAACTGTGAGAGCCACGCGCACTATCGGATATAACGAAGAAATATTTGACCTATGGGCTGCGACGCTGCTTGGAAAAACTCTCGGCGTCCGAAACTGCAGAAAGTAGAAAAGGCCCCTTTGTTCGTGGACACTGTGGAAAGCCTCATCCTGCTCAGTGCTGTGAATAGCCACCAGACAAAGATTACATCCTTCCTCGAAAAAAATGAGAACGCAGGCCGGTTTTGTGAAATTTACTTTGTTTTGTTGTTATTTCCCGCTTTCATGTTCTCGTTCATTGAGCTTGAATGCCACAAGGAGAAAGATAAGGGTTTCCTTGTAGTTTTCTAGGGTCGAAGATTAAAATAATGCGTTTTTAAATCTACGATTTTTGCAGGAGCCAGATTATCCGATTGGTTAGAACAGGTTTTTTAGCTCTACGGTTACAACGAATATCGGATATAACGAACTAAGTTACTTTCCTGATACTACTATGCTATAACGAGTTTCGACTGTATGAGTGTTCATTGCGAACCAATAAATGGCGCAGTGTGCCTACAGAAAGTGCATAGCTTGTACCCACGTGGGAACGTAATGTCGCCGACACTTTATGTCTTCAGACGGGAGGTAGAAGAAATCATTAGTGTCTATCTCAAGACAGTGTCGCTTTCCGCGACGCAGTGAGCCCAGGGCGCAACGGCGGGAGCCCCCTGGGTCTCGGAGGCGTGGCGGTGGGCGTCTCCGGAGGAGATCGGCCCCGGGTCCGGGCCCTGTACGCCTACCTGTCCAGCGGGGAGCACCAGCTCAGCTTCCACGAGGGGGACCTGATCGCGCTCGTCGGCAGCCGCAACAAGGGCTGGCAGTACGGCGTCAACCTCCGGAACAACAGGTGACCTTAATTTGATCCTTGTACTCCCTCACGACCGGTAGCCCAGAGGGAAGAAGACGATGAATGGATAGAAACTTTAATTCCGTCAGAAAATGGGGGTAAAGCGTAGGCCAGAAAATTAGGTGGGCAGATGAGATCAAGAAGTTTGCGGGTATAAATTGGTCGCTTTTAGCACAGGACCGAGATAATTGGAGATCTAGCGGGAGAGTCCTTTGCCCTACAGTGGCTGTAGACAGGCTGATTACGATGATGATATGGAATGAATGAATGAATGAATGAATGAATGAATGAATGAATGAATGAATGAATGAAGCGTAGGGCGCTATGGGTGACGGGGAGAGGCGACAAGAGGATGGATTCCAGTGACCTCTAGTGCTCTCGCAACTGCCCGAGCTCGTCGAGAACATAGAGTTCATACGAATATATACTAGAGGGAAATCTGGCGCTGCATTCGCGGGCCGCCGTGGGCGGCGCCATTGCAACTGGCGACGTTCCTCGCCTCCTTGGCTTGCTTAGCCACATGGCTTATATTTCGTCTTGAAGCCAAAATCAATAAAAACGGGTAACATCATTTTTTTGTTCATCTTGCATGAAGCTTCTAAATATTCCCTGACAAATACATCTTCCTGGAGGTTTACTTTTATCAGAATAAAATAAATTCTATTAATTTTCTGCAGTAATATTGTTGCATTTTTGCAGCCAGAGGCAACTTTTCAGCCTGTTCGTGAGCCATGCCAAGGACAAGTGGAACGTGCCTGCCCGGTACATGACGGAACGCTCGCTGAAGCGCGGCTCCCCTAGACAGTGGCGCCAGGTTTCCCTCTAGTGTATATTAGTATGCAACTCTATGGTCGAGAAGGAGAAGAAACAGACTTTGTTGACGAAACGGTGTTTTGATCGAGGCAATTTCTCCGGGGACTGGAGTTTCTCAATACAAGTAGCCCGGGAACCTGGCCGCAGTCCGGGCTCGAGAAACCAGAGCCTTCTGGTTTCTCGACGTGGTCACTGCTCTCTCCCACGCCTGAATGACGCCACAATCTCGCAGTAGGCGCGCTGCAGCTCGTAGGCAAAAGTTGAGCTGGAGTGATTAGAAAGTGGACAATTTTGTGCAATCTGCAGCGTAAACAGGATTGTGCAAGCGCCTATTCTGGGAGTCGTGTAACGGCTATGACATTGTGGCGCTTTTAAACCGGCAGAATGAGCGTCTTGTTTTCTTTTTTCGATTCTGCAATCGGCTGTCGTGAATAAGCTTGGTTTTCTTTCCAAGCCCACATTAATAAGGAAATGCTGGCACAGCGCGTGACATACGTTTCGCGAAGCCAACCGGGCCCTCGTAGGCGAAATCAGGCATTAACGATTTTCTCGGGTGAGCATTTTCTTCTGAATGGCCTTGTGTGACACAGAAGGTTGGATTGTCTGGGAAACTCAAAAACGCCATTTTAACGCGTACGCGTTTTTGCCACCTTCCTTCCTTCGTGTAAATACAGAAAGGGGCAATTCTTAGCAGAATGACACCATCCCATTCTTTCTGGTCGCCACCCTCGCGGCTTAAACCAATAAGGTTTATTCATCGTCACTTTCACCTCTCCCTAAGGTTTGTGTGGGTTACCAATATGCTCATCATTACTATATTACTATGTTATTATGTTGTAATTAATGATGTATTGCGCAGGAGAAGAGATCTATAGTAGCGCTGAAAAGCGCTGTATTGCGGAGAAAGCGCTGTATTGCGGAGAGAAGAGAGCTATAGTAAGCGCTGAAAAGCGCTGTATTGCGGAGAGAAGAGAGCTATAGTAGCGCTGAAAAGCGCTCCCGGTGACGTGCCCGGCACACGAGCGGCGTGCCAGCGCATGCGCACAGGCGTTTTGCGTTTGTGCGCACTGCGCAAAAACGTTGCCTTCTTCCCAGGCGAAGTGGCGCCGGTCGCTTATTGGGTACCGTACCGGAACCGGTCTTTCGCTCTGCTATAACGCCCTGAAGATGAGTTATCGACTGCCTCTGCTACTTTTGTGCTACCTTTCGTGCTATCTCCACAAGCAAACTCACAAAATGACTCTGTTTTGGGGTCACAGGTGCGGCTGGTTTCCAATCGCTTACACGGAACCCCACGACCCCGGGGATGCGTCGGACTTCGACAGCTTCATCAGGTAAAATAGGTCGTTTTTTCTCTTTGACGCTCACTTTTAAGTGCAGTCATAAAAACTATAGGCAGCAACACGAAAGCCTCCGCGTAGTGGCGGGTGAAAACTATTACAGAAAAACTAGTTGCCGTAGCTCCGCTTAGCGCAAAATTAGAGCAAACAACCACAGAGTGGGACGTTATGGACACGGGCGTTCTCTGGGGTTGCCTGCTTTTATTTTGCGCTTAACGAATCCATGGATTCACTGATACTAACTAGCCCTAACCCATTCTCTACTAACCGGTTCCGCTGGATCAGGCCCTGTGCTAAAGCTGGCTCTTCCACGGTGCAGTTTATTGTTAAAGGCATGAAAGAGCATTAGAATCGTTATTTCGGGCCTCGCCGCAGATAATAACTATGTGTAAATTAAAAGATATGTTTCAACATGCAAATCAATGAAAGCAAAAATAACGAACCTAAGTCTCGAAAGCACGACGCTGTAAACCACCACAAACGCAAATAATAAATGAGCCCAACGACGTATACATTACCCGACAGACAAGAAAACAGCCAAAAGGAAGCAGAATCTGCGGTTCGGAAGAAGACAACAAACAAACGCAAACGTAAATAAATTGGTCTTGTGCTGTATTTAATTCCTGTTCCAGAAATCGCTCACGCCCGCCTTGTCTGCAACCGCAAATCCTCCGCCTATTTTTAACATGTTCTCACCCGTAGTATTTGTTTTGCCCCCACTGTGTACACGCTTGCCAATAGAAGGCGCCACAGCACTTTTCCGTAAGCTTCACGTGCCACGGGCTTTGCTTAACATAAGCTGCTCATTTGCTCGATCCGTGTTAGAAGCGCTTAAATTAGGCTTCGAAGCAGGGGAGCCGACGTGAGCGTTGTAGCAATGGCTCCCTCCAGTGCCGTCCTTGTTTGTACGTTGTTCATGCCCGGTATTGAGAAACCAGTGAGCCCCTAGCAACTAGCTCTATCCGTCTTCTGCGAATTTTTTTTTTTCGCCTGCTGTACGTTCACTTGCACAAAAATACGCGGTGACAGCAGGAGAAATACACAGCTCAGAGCTCACCCTCTATGCAAATTCTTTCCTGTTGTCGTCCTTTTTTTCCGCAAGTGTACGTTCAGTGCAGAGCACCAACTCGCTCTAACCTATCCCTTAATCTTTTAACCTAACCCGCAGGATTATTCCGGAACATGGTAGAAACTTTCCCACCCCCGAACGAACAAGCAGGTTTACATGATTAATCACGTTGAAATTTTTAGTTATATGAGCTTGAAAAATAAATGATTTCTCCCTTTTTTTAGTTAAACGGCGGGTAGATAGGCGTGAGCTAACGAGATCTTGGAGGCTATTTTCGGCGGTAAGCAAAAATCATAAAACAAATGCACAATGCGGGCTATTCTGCTGCAGTGAATCGTGCGTTAGCGCAATCGTCTCTTAAGTAACTGCGAAACCCCGAGTGTAACTACTCTTTTATAAAAACGCGGCCATAGCTTTCAGCCCCTGTCGGTCTGCCAGACTGGTTCGGTTTGAACAGAGATCCGTATGGTTTCGTACAAACATATATAAAATAGGTTCCGGAATAACAAAATTTGGACTTACGGCAGCGCGCTGGCATGTGATCAAATTGGCTTTTGGGATAGTCAGGTATGTACGAAGCCAAATATACCTCGAGAAACACGCTAGTTGTAAAAATCGCTGTTTTTTATCTTTCGCCTGCCTTTTGCTTCGGGGCTTCCTGTGCGCTTAAACTAGCGATCAGTGTACTGCACCGGCTTTTTGCTACACAACGTTCATCTAAACAAGATATATAGTAAAAAATGTGGAAGTCTGGGCCAGTTGTTTTATGCTCGAGGTAGTAAAAACCAGTGAAATGTAAAGCGAGGACTAGACTAGGTGGCGCTGCACGCATGGCAGAACTTGGCGGCCGAAAAGTTCTACAAGCACTAAGATGTCTGGTGTTAAAGGCACGCACTCTATAGAAGCGGAAAACAGTGGGCCAGTTGGATTGGCCTTGGTGCATTTAAAGCTACCAAAGACGGCACCGACGCGATAGAAGAGCTGTAGACAATCATGGTGCAAGACGCAGGACGAAACTCAGTTTTTTAGGAGCTCAAGTGAATAGGAGGATGTCCAGTGTACAAGGTATCTAATCCGGCAGGATATTAAACTAGGATAGCCGGTTCCCCCTCGAGGTACTAAAATCAGCGAAACAAATTAAGGTTGCGTTGAAGATGAGACTTTATAACGCTGAACACGTGACTAATCTTGGTATTCGGACGCTGAATGCACGCAAATACATCCGGCATACAAATATATGCAATCAGGATTTTTTTTTAAATTGGGCCAATGGGTTCATGTAACTGGGCCAGTTGAGAAGTGGTTCCGTCACGAGTAATCTATACTGAGGGACGCTGGACAGGTGACTAAACTTCATATCTGCAGTTCTGGACAAGTATAAAAGTCCGACATACACAAGTGCTACTTAGCAGTGTGTAAAACTAAGCAATTTGACTCTTGTAACCAGGCCAGTTGTGAAAGAAAGCGTGGTTGCATAATAAGAGAATTAAACCGGATGAAGTTCAACGCATTACCAAACTCGGTATCCGGGATGTTGAGTGCATCCAAAGGGTCCAGTATACAAAAAATTAATTCTGCATTAAGTAAAACTCGGACACTTAGTTCATGTAACTGGGCCAGTAGAAAAAAGCGGTTGCTAATTCAATGGTGGACAGGGAACTAAACTTGATATCCTGGGTGCTGAACGCGTCGAAAAAGCTTACTATACAAAAAATACAATTCCGCCGTGTATACAACTGGGCCAGTTTGGGCCAGGATTAATAATCAAAGGGCCAGTGCGCTGCAGATGCTTACGCGCTGCTCCCCATCCCCCATTTCCCCGTGCCTCGCTTAGCGGCTCGGACAGCTCAGCGGCCGTGCCGTCCTCTTCGTCCGAGTCCTCGGGCGGCTCGTCCGGGCTGGGTCGCTGGCGGCCCCGCAGCAGCTACTTGGCCAGCGATTTCCTGCTACCTCCGGGCCCCGCTCCTCGCCGACCACTGTCCAGCTTTGCTGACGCTGTGAGCCGCTTGGCCTTTCTTTTTTTCTCTACCTCTTTCCTCTCTCACTTTCTTTCTTCGCTAGCTTGCTCGCTTGCTGTGTACTGCGAAGAGCAAAACCTCGCGATGCCAGATCAGCTTACGGGTCTTAAAGTGGACGGCCCCAGCGCTGGGTGTCCCGACGGCCCCACTGCCAAGTGTGCCGACGGCCCCAGCGCTGGGTGTGGTAGGTTCTCATCTGTGCATCCTGCTTGAGCGCTGTTTTCATCACACAGTGGAAATGTACGTCCGGATTTAAGCGAATGTTTTGCCGCACGTACGCCCCCAATGAACTAACGTGATCCTCTACGGTTATGACAGCGATGATCTCCTTACATAAGCCAAAGGGGAACCTAATTCTACTCCGCTGTCTGTTGGTTTGTAGTACCATATATGAACAGCACCATCACTACGCTTTCGCTGCCTTCTGACTTCCTCACACATCTGAGAATTAACAGGTCTCTCATCAGGAGAGGAAGTCACTTGTTCCCTCTAAAGTCAGGGTAGTGACGATGTTTCGTAGGCGCCTGTCGTAGGTACCTGCGAACACACTTTCGCTCTGGAGGACAGGCTATATAGCATGCAATACGATTATAAGTGTTCGCTCATCACTTATCATGACTAGGCAATCATGGTGAACTAGGGGTAAATCGTAGGACTCAATAGTTATCAAGACTAGGGAATAATCACAGGAAACAGCGCATTCCAGTAGACACCTGGGGGATGGAAGTACTGAATGGTTAAATTAGGGGCAATATTGTTCAAGGAGATAGCCCTCATGCAACCTTTACACTAACAGGAACTTCCGCCTTTCATTTATTTATCTTCAATCTTAACAGTCCGTCTCTCTGGCCCAAATAGTAACAGCGCACTTACCACTATCCTCCTAACACTCCGCACGCATCTTACGAGCGGGCTGATCATTCATGCTGAGCGGATAACTATCACACTCCTCATCGCAGCGCTAATTTTAGCGAATAGCCAGGTAACATCCACTCCGCGCTTAACGCTTCAGCATTTTGCAGCCATTCTCTATGAGGTTTCCTTCTGTGGTTCTATGCTCTGCTTTAGGGATTAGCTTTTAAGCACGACATTACCTTTATAGGTACAGCGTGACCGCAGATGCTTCTCTACCCTTTGCGGTTACGTGTGTCCCAGTGGGGTGCGAAAGCCGCAGTGTCTGCCCTTTTTGAGAGACGCGTCGACTTCTACTGTTGAATTTACAAGTTTTGCATATTTATATTTCGCTGCCTTTTTGGTGAAAAAAACGGCCTTCGGGGCTGGATTAGAGTTGAGGGGGTTGAGAAAGGAAGGCTATTTCAAAATAAACATAGGTCGCATTTTGTTTTAACAGCGACGCTGTTTAGCAAATTGTTATTTTGCGTGTCCGCAGTTAAAAATACCAAGAAAAACGCCGAGCGCGCGCACGTCAGCGCGTGCCTCGCGGCAACCGCCCAGCAGTTAGCAAAACCAAGAAAATGCCTAGCGCTCGTGTGTGCGTGCCTCGGAACGACCGACAAGCGTACCCTGCGCACGTTGTCAATCCAAGCGTACCGACTTAGGGAGATTGGCTAAGATTGGCAAAAAAAAAAAAAAACTCCAGCGTTCGCCGTAATCGTGGCAAGACTTCCTCGGAACGAGAAAGACACGTCGTAGCGTACGCCCCTCCAAGGTAATGTCCAATGATTATCACTTCCAAAAAATGAAGGAAGCTCACACTTATAGCAACAATGATGGAGTAAAGGTCGTTGGGGCAGCGAAGAAGAAGCAAAGCGGCTGCAATCGTGGTCTTAAGGGGGACCCACCTGATCACATTCCTATGGGACTTAACTAATTCATGATTTACGGTCTTAAAAAAGCTTCGTGTACCGATACGAAAATTTTTACAAATTCATAGAATTGTTCCCAATATGTCACTTCTTTCTAAAATAAAAAAAACAAGAAACACATTTTAGTTTCTCCAGTTTTCGCTAGATGGCGCTAGCTGTCAAGCAAGGAAGAGTTTTATTTTTTTTATTTCTATACAGAAGTGACATATCTCTCAAATAAGCAAACTAGGCCGTTTGAAGCATTGATATGAATCTGCAAAGCTTTTCGTATTGGTGCACGATGGTTTCAAGTCGTGGGTAATACGAATGTTAAGAGGTCAGTCCCCCTTAAAGCGTCGTTATCGTCGTGGTGGTCGCGTACAGCTCGCTGAGCTTCAATTCTTACGCGTTAGCGTGAGTTTTCTTCATTTCTTTATGGCTACTTTTAATTACGAGGCATCGGCTACCGGTGTGTGGTGTAAATGTCTGTGTCTTGCCGACGGGTAACACGGCGCCGGCACAACTCCCTCCTTGCGGGGGCCCGCCGTGTTGTGCGGCGCAGCCGTCCTTCCCGCTACAGCTGGAGTCCGGTGTCGAGGACGGGCCCGGCGAGCTCCATCATCGAGGGCTACAACCCAATCTACTTCCGGCCGCCAGTTCTCCCGGAAGAGGAGGAAGAGGAGCCGAAGGAGGATCGTCCTCTTCCGGAGTCTCCTCAGCAGGTGCGCCACTTCCGGTTTGCGAGAAAAAATGGGGGGAAACACTTCAGATGATTCTCCATCGGCGCGTGTACAGATTACGTTTCCTACGTTTGTCTTGAAAGTGTGATCTGAACGCTGTACCAAATCCGAAGGGCGTCGGAATATTTGCGTATGATCTATAAGGCGATATACACCATGTGGGTTCGAGCTAGTTGGTAATCCATTGTACGAATTTCAAGCGCAAAAATTCATACAGGGGCCTAGAGCGCTTGTTTCTGTCTCGTTCGTCCCCTGTCTGTTTTTTAGTGCTTGAATACTCAATGCCTGGAGACGCCACCAGCTGTCTCGCTCAAAATTGGGACCGCTCAGTTACGTATTAAATTCATTGCAGAGTACTAATTTCGCACAATGCAGGGAGTCGATCTTGATATGAACACTTCGAAAGTACAGTAATCCCGCGTAAACTCAAAAACGCGGATATCTCGAAATATCGGTTAAGTCGAAACATTTTCCCGCCGTGCATTTACCTCTCATAGGCTCTATCTATATCTACCCACTTTATCTCGAAACATTTTTACGGGTACCACGGTTACCTCGAAATGTTGACAGATAAGACACAAGGCGAAGTCCGCTACTGACAGCTGATAAGGTCTCAGTTCTAACACTTAGATCCCACTATGCGCTGAGCGTGGTCGTGAACGGCAAATTTACGCTGTACGAGGCCGATGTCCGCCTTACCGGAATGCTTCCCGACGCCTACATTGTTGAGAGAGCTGTGGGCGCCGCAGCAGATCATGCGGACGTCGAGGACCCTCCAGAAGTGCCTATAACGGCATAAATAATAAACATGCTGCGCTTATACTTCGCAACAAAGTATAATGTAGCGGTGGCGACCAACAATTGATGCGATTTATAGAGCAGTTCGAGAACGTCTTTTCTGGGACCGGATGCGAACGCTAAATAGGCGAGCATGCCGCAATTATTTCTTCCGAAATAATAAAATCTGTTTTTCCTGCGAATTGTTTACCTTTATTAAAAAGTCCCCCTGTGCAGTGTAGCTTTTGTCACCAACACTAGCACTTATTGCAGTGAGCAGGCATAAATTTTCGGCATTTGGCTTAACTCGAAACTCCGCTTATCTCGAAATTTTCACCGAATTTTAGAGACTTCAAGTTAAGTTAACGAGGGAATACTCTACTATTCATAACTCTGAATAGCTTTTGTGTAATTTGTTGTCAATTTTTTTGCCCATACATATCAATCTTATAGTTTCACTTACTTAAGAACCTGATTCAAAAAGAGTGATTAACTTTGAAACTTTGCGCACGGCAAGCCTTCGCCCCAGCATTAGCCGTACGAACTTACTTTGCACTACACGGAATAACACCAGAGTGATCACTTCCGAAATAACTGTGACTGGAGCTTTTCGAAATAAAAATAATTTAAAATAGAACAAATACTCATTATAACGAAGCCTGACTTTGTTATGAGAGCTACAGTCTTGGTCAAAATTTTCTTCGCAAAGCCAAAAATGTATTGGCCGCAAAAGTATTCAAAGTAGAAGGTTACCTATAGTGCGAGGATGAAATGGTTTATGCCAAAAAGCTAAAGAAAACAGCTTTCTATTATACTGCCATATAATAATGTGGTCACAGTTAAATGTTCAGCTTTTGCTGTGAATTTTTGTGGCCCGCACACGTTTGGCATGGCCTAGGAAATTTTGACAAATACTGTACTTCGCTAAAATCTCGGATGATTTACTTTTTCAGCAGTGCAGCACTTCAAATAAAGCGAGAATTCAAATAATGCAATTTTGCTATAACGAGAATTCACTGCTGAAACAGTTCGATCTAGATGATTATTTTTAAAGAAGCTCTCTTCGGCAGCCTCCTCGGCCACGGGAGTCCCCTCCGGTGCCAGCGGCCGTCGGTGCCACCCCCTCCGCCCCTCCTCCCCCGCCACCGCCCCCGCCACCATCCACCCCATGTACCGGCACCTCCCGGTGGCGGGAGCCCTGAGGCCCCCGCGCCGCTCCATGACGTCGCCGTGCCCGTTCCCGCTGCTGCCGCCGCCGACGTTGCCGCCTTCGGGAAGCCTGCTCCACCACGGGAGCAGCGACAGCGGATTTGGAAACGAGAGCAGCGCCGCCGCCGCCGCTGGAACGTCAGCAACGTCGGCGTCGTCGACGGCGGTGCCGGCGTCGGGTGCCACGGCGTCGTCAGCCGACGCCAGGGCGGTCACCGCCCAGGACAGCGTGCGCGAGGAGGACGAGGAACAGGAAGAGCAGCCCAGGTAGCCACTTAAAAACACATCTCAAAAGTTCACGCTTATAACCGTGCACTTCTATCCGGGAAGTGCATGCGGGTTTGAATTTTGGCGCCACAGGCCTCTTGTTCTTGCGAAAGCGGTATTGTTTTGCATCAAAGCAGAAATTTGGTCGTGTTGGTGCATCTTCAAAGACAGCAGAAACAGAGCTATGGACGGAAAAAGTACGGACAACAGGACGGCACAAGGAGGGACAACATCGCCCTGGTGTCCTTCCTTGCCCCGTCAATTGCGCTGTTTCTGCTGTCTTTGATATTCTTTTATTTTGACTACTTGAGGAGGCATGGTTGGTGCACCAGCTGGAAGATCTGGTCCTTCATTTTTTTGAGCTCTTTTCTTATCGTTACAAATAACCCAACGGTTGCACTGCGTACGCAGGCTTACCTCGTAAGCTAGAAGTTTGATCAGTTCACACAGGAGCGGTCATCGCTCCTTCATCATCACCCCCGAGCTTTGTCACTGTTATAAAGACGTCTTCGGTCCATGTGCGTTGCGCCAACGTACCTAAATCGTAGGTTTCTCAGCAGTTTTAAGCGAGAGCTCGCGCGTGCATAGTCTATGGAAATTGCGCCACCGAAATATTGGCGCACGTAATGGCGTGCTTTCGACGCCATCGCCGTTTTATTTATGGGAAAGCCTTTTATGTCTCAATGGAAGTTTGGCCTCGAATTACCCCGACGTCTAGACGAGTGATGCATGAACAAAACGAAGGCCAGAGGGGAACCAGAGCATGGCAGCCGTGTGTATAAGGTGATAATGATTACCGAAGTTGATAAACAATTAATTAGTCATAGATTGTAATGATCCTTAAAATGGGTTACTGTAAAATAAGATGCATTACAGTTGATTAAGATTAACTAGGACAAATTAAGGTGGAATAGAATGAATTAGAATGAAATAATAATCAATTAGTGACTGATAGTAATGATTAGTAAGGTGAGATTAGGGTAGATCAGAATAACTAAGGCGGATTCAGGTAGATTATGGTGGATTTAGGTGTATTAAGATGCGTTAAGATGGATATAATGTTGATTAAAATAGCTCAAGGCAAGTAATGTGGGATTATTGCGAAGTGAGATGGATTGAGATAAATTAATGTGAATTAGCTCCGAGTATTGTTTTTTAAATAGGTTGAATTGGATTAGGGTGAATTAAGGCAGATTAAGGTGAACTAAGATGATAAAATATCGTGGCTGCAGTGTCGACAGTGGGGACTTCTACGTAAAATGTACCCATACCAATAGTACGCCCGGCTTTTACATTCAAAGCGCGTAATAAAAGTGAAGTGTCCTGAGAATGTTATTAACGTCCTACTTTCCTGTCTCTTTTCTCCTTCTCCCGGTCACCGTTAGGGACAACGTCTTCTCATCCGTCAAGCTGAAGAAGGTGCTAACCGACGATCGATCGGCTCCCGTGATCACGTTATAGAAAAGAAGATTGCGTGTCGCGGCCGCCGTCGAAGAAACCCAGAGACATTCCAGGACTTGGCAGTGAAGAAGCGTGGGGCGCAATTCCTGCCGAGGACTCTTTCTTTATCTCTCTATGGTTTTTTTTCCCCACGACTCTCGTATCTGTTGTTTTCTAGTATACCTATTTTGCGAAGGCCGTACTCGGACATTGTTCGAAATGTTTATACAAAGAGACAAGCGGTGCACTCTCGCGCCGCTATAGTAATATAAATAAATATATATACTATATAAGCGGTTGCCGACATTGTTGACTTGTACAACGCGTTGGAAGCATCTTTGCAAATAAATTCCACAACTAACTCCCGGTGTTCTTTGTGTTTTTCCTAACAGAAACAACTCTAAAGAGGGAGGAGGGAAAGCTTGAAGGTGTAGAATGAAGGAGTAGAAGGTGTAGGTATAGAAGGTGTAGGGTGTAGAAGGTGTAGAATAGAAGGTGATGCCAGAATTTGTTTTTTTTTTCTATTTCCTGGTACCTTATAAACATACAGGAGAACCTCTGTTACGCGGTTATCGCAAATGGATCGCAGATGTGGTTCTAGTAGAGGTGTCTCTGGTGTCGGGTGTTGATAGCTTTTGGCATATCATGGGGGCAAAATGATCCGATAAAACGAAGGAACGAGCGAGAGAACCAGAGAGTGAATGAACGAGCGAGCGAACCAAGAAGCAAACGAGCGAATAAAAAAGCGAAACGTTGTGGGCATTCAAAAAACGATGGTGATAATCCTGAACTATTCCTGAACTATTGTAGTAAAAGGGTCCCTGCAACACTTTTTTCAACTTTGTTTGGAATCCTAAATGTTTGTAGAACGTTGCCACCCAACACACCCAGTACTTAGATTAGGGGGTCGCAAAGTACCTCAGCCAGAAATTACTGCTCTATGCCCATCAGATAACTAGGAAACTCGCTCAAAGGATTTCTCTCTCTTTCCCGGTATCGACGTTCTTTGACGGTTCAAATTACGTCACTAAGGCCATGTAGCGGCTGTTGGCCGGTTTTCCTTCAGTTGTAGCTATGAACGCTTTTCGATAGCAACTTTAAAAATAAACCCAGAAAAGCAAAGGAGAAACGGAAGGCGTACCTGGTCCGACAAGCAAATCACGCAGCTTAGCTCCGCGCTGGCGATAACTGTAGCTTTCGCAGTGCTTCCAGACGAGAAGGAAAGACTGAAAGCGCTTATAAAAGTGTTGCTGTATCCCTTTAACCCAGTGTGGAAGAAAAGAGGGAGGGAGGAAAAGAGGGTGGAAGAAGAGGGAGGGGTGGAGGGATGGTGAACCCGAGCAGGTGCTTGGAGCGAGTGGCTGCTGACAGAGTGGGCTGTAGCGAAAGAAGTTCCTTTACCTTGATTCCGGCGGCAAAGAACTGTTAGAACGGCATTGTAAATGGATGGCCAACCACAGATGACCTAAGGTGAGGGGGCCATCTCCCCCTTCCCAGATTCCGCGGCGTTCGCCTTCTCACCCAAGGCCAGGAATAACGGGATGTATTAAGGACGCGCGAAAGTGTAGGAGGCACAGTGGTGTTGGCACTCTTGCGCATAACAGAAGCTACTTTATTTGAAGATATCATTAAGGAATGGAGATATTGTTATCCCTAATGAGAGGCTATTTTCACGACGCCTATTTTAAACAGCGAGCTGTTTTACAAGCTCGTAAGTTCGCCGTTGCAGAAAGAAATACCAGAGAAATTGCCTAGCGCTCGTGGGCGCGTGCCTCGCGGTGACCGCCGAGTCCCCGGCTCGCGCAGTGGCTCTAGAAGAAAAAAAAGTACGTGGGCCTGTCAAAACACCCTCATCGCTTACCCCCAATCCCAGACCTTCCCCAGAGCAGTCGGAGGGCCTGCTGACCAGCTCCCGTCACGCTGACCAGATCTTTCTGGTCACCCGTGCCAGGGCTGCAGCCAAGGCCCAAGGGTACCTGGACTGAGGGGAACCTACCCCACGAGTGACGGCTCACCACTACCGTCTGCTCTATTAAAATGTTTCTTCTCTCTCTCTCTCTCTCTCTCTCCAGCGCGGGTCGTCAAGCGCTACCGCGCATGTAAAAAGTGCAACTCCAGCGCTAATGCTAAAGTTGACAAAAGCATTCTGCTTGGGAGACGTCACTGCAGCCGCCGCATTCTCTAGAAGTCATTATGGATAATTGGACACATAGCTACAAGTGTGCCAGTCGTTTCCGAGACGATTTGCAGATCCCGCTACCGCTGCCTCGAGTCGATGATGGAGAGTTGGTGCAAGTCTACAAAGCTGAGGATGAGCTTGCATCCACCACTCGCCGCGAGGGACGACGACGACCTCTTCGATGCATATGACGACGATTACTACCACTGCAACTATGCAAACAAACAATGATACTGAAACTAACTATGTGTCCGGCAATAATACCTGCAACAGCTTGGTCATTCAAGTTTTGTGCGAGAGTGCAAGCTTTTCTGAATTTGTTATCACAGCACGTTTCACTTGTATTGCGTGAACCTTGCGGAGAAAATCGTACGAAAAATACTCATGGGGAATAAAAGCGATGCCTTTTTAGGGGCATGTGTCCGTTTCGTACGAAAGCACTTGCAATCTGACAAACCCTCCCAAACCCAATTCTTAGTAAGCGTGTTTTCAGTAGCTTAGACGTTGACTTAGCTCAGCCATCGAATACCCCAATCTCTGTGCAGAGTAAAACGGACCAGAGCTGCGCGTTGCCACTTTCTACTTTCTACGGTATATTGACTATAAGCATGAACCCCTAACACGATGGCCTCGTTACACTTAATTCCAGCAGGCTGCGCTGTCATTATCATCATCGCCTTCAAACTATTTATATTCACTGCAGAATGAAGGTTTTTCTAACAGACTTCCAATAGACTTCCAACCGTAGATATTCCGTGCCATCCGAATACATTATTTCTACTGTGGTTGTTATTTTTTCCTTTTTCTTTAACAAAGTCTATTCTTTTCTGTTTATTTGGCTTTTTGATCCCGACCTTCGTCGCTACTACAGCGAGGTAAAAACAAACCCTTAAAGAAACTGTGTTTGCGGACACTGCCTACGAATACTTCTCAGCGTAAGTCTTTCCGACAAAGTGATTGGGTTCGGTATTTTCACCTTTAAAACCTCACCCAACTAAATTAACACACCGTCCCGTGCACAATGCGCCAGTGTCGTACCACCCCCGAAATGTGCGCAGGGAGTTTTCTTTACTGACTTCAGAAATTGGCTCCGGTCAAAGACAATTTAAGAGACACTGCCGGCGAACTTCTCTTTAATTTACGGAGCTGCTTATACTTTATGTAGCGCGAACACAGGCACTGTAGAAAGAATATGATCTATTGATAAAGTTCGCCCGTGCTCGAGTGGACCAGTGCGAGATCCTGTTTTTCCGACGCTGCGTTACTTCGGCGCCAAACCGTCTTCCCAAGACGCGTCCTTCACGAAGTTTCCGAACTACTCAAACGCTACGACGAGACATCGCCGAAACCCTAGGTACGTACACGTACGTGATTGAGCCCACAGCCAGAAACATCCAAAACGCTACTACGGAAACACGGGCGACTCTCCGGAGGCGACAAGCGACTGAAGAAAAGCCTCTTTCCTCCCCTTTTTGCAGCGGTAAATCTGTCGCCGAGACGTGTTCGGGCCTTCGTCCTGGAGATTAGAAGCGGTGGTAAGAGCGACAGAGGGAGACAAGCTTCGGAATAATAGAGGCGAACGGGAGAACTTGCGCAAAAGCCGACGACGAAAGTGGGCATAAAAGGAAAACTCGAACCGACGCTCCGTCGCTGCTGCTGCTGCTCCTACTGCGGATGTTAATGGAGTGGCGGAGCCGCTTATCGACGAAATGTCTTCCCTCCGCCAACCGCAGAGCTTCATCCGTTCGTGCCGATGTGCCTCGCACTCGGTCGAAACAACGAAAATATTCGGCGCGCGGCTGCCGTTTTTTCGTTGTCTACGTACTCGGCTTCACGACGACGAGAATTGCGCCACTTTCCCGGTTAGCACGACGACGCTGCGCAAAAAATATGTCTCGGGCGAGAAACGGCACGGAGAGCTTCGGGGATTCGGTCTCCCCGCCGCCCGCTGAATGACAGAATTCCCGGAAGCCCCCCCGCCCCCTTGCGAGTGTCTCTAAATTTGTGAGTGAACGAATGCGCTTCGGAGCACCCCCGAGGTCTCCCGTGAACGTGATGAGACGACTGCATTTGAAAACGCTGGAACCTTTTTTTGTCTAAGCGGGGATGAAAATGTCAAGTGGGGAGGCCCCTGTTCTGGAAACTACAAAAGGGGCGAAAGAGCGGGAGTTTTGAAAAATGGCCGGTTTTTGGTAAGTGTCCGCGAGGGCGGCTTCCGAGAGCTCGGCGAGCGCCTGGGGAAGTCGACGGTGGGGATCAGTAGACGTTGGCTTAAAAGGTTCCCGAAACGAAATGCAGAGAGGAAACGAGGGAGCTGCTGGGGGCCGGAGAAGTCATGGAATGTTTCCATTAACGTTGACGTTAAAGAGCCGCAGAAAGTTTCTTTCCCCCTTTTTTCCCTTTTGCGTATACGGGAATCAGGAATAAAGTAAGGTACTTTCATTTCAGCCCAAAGGGTTAATAATTCAGTGGTCCTTGATGTTATCATTCAGCACGTTTTGTTGTATTTTACCGTCCCATTAACGAGGGTGCGAGGAGCTTGGTTATCCACATCCCCAAATACTTAAGTGCCATATCTTGTTCTGCCTGCAGCTCCCGTCTTTAACACCATGAACAGACACTAAAATATTCGCTTCCTGTAAGGATATTTCAACTCTGACGCCAGAAGATTCCAGACTGATAACCTCCTTCTGGCCAACTTTGTTCTGACTCTGAGAGGTTCTATGTTGATGAGTGCCACTTTGACAGCCCATACTGCACCACGCGCCAATTTCCGAAAAGAAATTATTGCTTCCACTTGTATTTGGTTGTCAGCCCGACCATCCGCGCAGAGCAGTGCTGAGTGGTAGGTATATTCATACGAGAATCCATATTTCTTTTTGTACCAGATGCGCGTTTGGCGATCGTCGCATGAACTCCACGTCTTACCTAAAATGCAGGGAAGCTATCGCCACCACGTTAGGAAGCTGTGCGTAACCTGTAAAGCGTACTCTACCACAAGTAGACCCTTTTGCAGGAAAAGCCCAACTATGGGAAGAGGGAAGTTGCTTATACGAAGTAATTGTGTAAGGCCGGGCTCAGACTGTTGCCACAACTGTCGCAATAACTTTAAAGGGACCCTGAAACACTTTTTTCAAATTTTTTTTTGAAATTTTATATGCTTGCAGGAAGTAGTCACCCAACCCATCCAGTACTTAAATTAGGGGGTTGCAGAGTACCTCAGCCAAAAATTACTGCTCTATGCCCATCAGATAACTTGTAAACTCGCTCAAAAAATTTTCCTCTCTTTCCCGGTCTTGACGTTCTTCGTCGGCTCGAATTACGTCACTAAGGCCATGCAGCAGCTGTTGGCCGCTTTTCTTTCAATTTGCAGCAATGAACGCTTTCCGATAGCAACTTTAAAAATAAAGCCACAAAAACAAAGCATAAATGGAAGGCGTATATGGTGCGACGAGCAAATCACGCAGTGCCGCTCCGTGCTGGTGATAACTGTAGCTTTCGCAGTGCTTCCAGAAGCGAAGGAAAGAGTGAACGCGCTTAGTGAAAGTGTTGTAGGGTCCCTTTAAATAATAACGTCATTTCACGACTCAGCCAACCCAACTGCGTGACACGCCCTTTTCTTTACGTTCATACACCACGATATGGCTTTTGCGTCGGTAGTCTGAACATAGCCTAACGTGACCATATGCGCATATGCACATATGCGTTTTAAACCTCTTTAACACGAAAACGTTAAGACGACTGTTTCGCAGAAAAGGCAGCGTCGGTGCTACGATGCATACATCCCTACTGATCGACTGAAAGAGCGGGAAGGGTTTCCATTTTTGGCGAAGTCCTCCGAGTTACACCCATGCGTTGGACTTCCGGCTGCGGCTCGCAGGCCGATCGGCACGACCAGAGAGAGAGAGAGAGCGAGAGAGAGATTCTAACCGTCGCGTATCGAACATTGCCACAATATGCGGAGTGTTTGTCAGCAGCTCTTTATTTTCCCCCTTTCCGCTAACTCGGCCGTAATTGGGAATGCGCGGCATCCGGGTCGAGATAACTTGTACGATTAAACCTACGCCTCTGCCGCGATAACCGCTTCCACCACGGTCAGTGGCGTCCGGGCTCGCAATGCGGGCTCCGCATCACCGTCGTGTCCGTTCACACGCTACGCCTCCGGACGTCAAAAACACCTCCTAGGTAACAACGCCTTGAAACTTCACCATCATAGTCACTGCGACAACCGTATATCGCTATTACAAACCACTGAGAAAGAACAACTGATAACGTAGATTCAGGTTGCAAGAAAGTGTGGGTTTGTACGACGAAAAAGAATGAACGACAAACTGTCGCAGGCTGTCACGTGTAGAGGGTGTTGGTGCTCTCATCCGTTCCGCCGGGAGAAGGATTGGGTGCCGGTGCGGCAATCAGCGATCCATCTTGTCCCGTCTAGGCGGAAGGCGGGAGACGAGTTGGAAGAGGCAGCGATAAGCCTTCCTCGGTGGCTGTCGGGACTCCCATCATTCTGCGACTAATCTTTCAGCTCTCCCTTGCAACTTGCTTCGCGCAGGCGACGATGCAGTGCTTGAGTAATCATACACTCTTCTGAGTTCGTGCTTTGTTG
The DNA here is from genome assembly GCA_013339765.2 of Haemaphysalis longicornis. NCBI lineage: Eukaryota > Metazoa > Arthropoda > Arachnida > Ixodida > Ixodidae > Haemaphysalis > Haemaphysalis longicornis. The sequence continues at coordinate 62,236,491 of CM023458.1, read as the reverse complement.
CTCCTACAGCATTCTATTTGCATATTTTAGCACGCTAACCTCAATCGTTGATGTCATATCCGACGCAAGGGTGAACGTGATATCGCTCCGGAAACGTTACGCCGAAAATTGCACACTCCTGGATGCGTTGTCTGATTGAGATTAGCACGGGGTCCCAAAAAACTTTCAATCAAATTAGGCAGATAACTGTACACGAGTTGGGGTGCCGGGCTCCTGAAGCCATTCTCCATTCAATTTTGTGGTTTTTATGCTCCCACCTAGGCCTATGGGACGGGCAGACGTTACGGGCTACGAAATAATTTCAGCCACCTGGAGCTCTTTCAAACTGAGCTGAACGTTTCGCCGCCGCGGAGAAGACGGCACCGCGGCCGAATAGAACCTGCGCCCTCGGGCTAAGCTCCACAACGCCTGACACAGAGCCACTGCAGCAGATCTCAAGCAGTTTTCAACAGAATTCATACATCACCGGTACCAACAAACTTGGATTCCTTGAACAACCACCGGGCCACAGCTCTGTACAAAATGTGTGTGCGTTCATTATACGACTAACGCAGCAAGCTACTGGGCTCCTTGGAACACCTGGTGACCTTAGCCCAGTTCGGCGTTGCCAGCTGCCTGACCAGCGTGATTTAGTAGCCATCTACCTCCTTCCCTATTCTCCCTCTTCCCGCATCAGCGAGCCTTCTGTCTCCCCTTTCTAATAAAAAAATTCATAATTGTTTATTTATTTTATTATTTATTATTATTTATTTATTTATTTATTTATTTATTTATTTGGGAGTGCCCACCAACAGCACTAGGCCTTCCATGGGTGGTGCACCGGAAGTACAGGGCGACACACAGAAGGAACAAACACTGAAGTAGGGATACCGGTTGCGAAGTGCAGTGCATCCCGAAGTACAGTGCAGTGCCACACGCACACACGCACACACATACACAACATACGCACACACAAACACGCGCGCACGCACACATGCACATACACAATAATAATACACAAGCACACAAATTACAACAGTAAGATATGAGCCATAGTATTCGGGTACACGAGCAAGCATGAAGAAAGGCATCATGAAGAAGTACAGGCATCTGCAAACACTCATGTTATAAACATTCGTATTGACGTATCCAATTGGAGAAAAACAAATATCGCGAATACACGTAAAGTACATTGAAATGTATGACCAAAACATACGGGCGCCATTGAACACATTCCCACGCATCCAAACAAAGGCGGAAACTCGGAATTCAAATTGTATGCCATACTTAGGGAGTACGAACAGTTTCAGAGACTTGCATTTTTAAGAGCACGTTCGAAATACTTCACTAATGCCTGAAAAGACGTCTCTACTGGATACACTGAAATCATGATTCTACACGGCGTTGCACACGGCATACAGGAGAAGGCATCTCCCTGTGGTCGTACATCAAAGCACATATGGGGACGGACTGTGCTCTGCCTCGGCGCCCTTAGCTGAAACAGGAGCTCACTAGTTTCTGACCCATGTCCCAATTTCGAGTAGACCACGCTTCAACGGAATAATAAATATCGCGGGCTCGTGCGTCTACATTGTAATTTTTCCATGTTAAACTGCGTGAGGACGTCGTTGTAAGCGTATTTTACATGCGGGGTGTAGCGGCGAAAGAAGATGCGAGTGAACATTCTTTGCACCCTTTCGAAGTGCAAACATTACGACGCACTCATGCAGTTCCATACTGCCGATTCAAATCGCAGAGTAATCGAACTTCAGTTCGAAATTTAATGCCCCGATTTAAATAACACCACGGAGAAACCGCGCCGTGTCGCCAAGATGTCAAACACTTCATAATTAGCTTTAAACTGGGCTTGGATGCAGCTATGGATCAGATTTTAAGACTTTGCTATCTTAACGTAGATCCAAGAAAGCGTTAAGAGCACAGGCTGTAGACAATAAACGCTAACAAAGTGTGCTTTGGTATTTATGAATGAATATGGAGGGAGTCCTTCATTTAGCAATGAACGCAGACAATATCATGATTATGATGATGAGGATGATGATGATGATGATGATTGTGGTGACGACAACGTGGTCCGTTTGTGTACGTCCTGAACACCCTCCGTTGCAACGTTATCAAGCTAAGGTGTGAAAAATAAGGACAAAAAGCATTCAAGACGCCTCAGCAGTTACGCTGCTGCCAGAAGTTTCTTGCGCACGTTACTTGCGCCGCTAGTGTAGCCATCTCGAAGAAGGGGAGTTTGGCTTGCTCCATGTTGCATACGCGTGGCTCCAAGGAAAAAAATATCCACCGTGCATATGTACCAACACGAGCAAAGGTTTATGCACCATGACAACGACAATTCAAGACACGGCAGCGAAGCTGCGTGTATTTCGGCCACTTCAGGACTTAAGGGGGACTCACCTGTTAGCATTCCAACGGGACGTACTACTTATGACCCACGGACTTAAAAACAATCGTGCACCAATACGAAAAGCTTCACAAATACATGTCAATGTTCACAACGGCCTCGTTTGCTTATTTTAGTGATATCTCACTTCTGTACTGAAATATAAAAATAAAACTCTTGCTTGTGCGACAGCTAGCGCCATCTAGTGGAAATGAAAAAACTAAAATGCGTTTCTTTTTTATTTTTATCTCAGTATAGAAGTCACATATTTATCAAAGAAGCAAGCTAGGCCGTTAAGAACATCTGTATGTATTTGTAAAACTTTTCCTATCGGTACACGATGGTTTTTAAGTCCGTGGATCATGAATCAGTAGGTCCCATAAGAATGCGCTCAGGTGAGTCCGGGAACTCACCTGAGCGAAAACCAAAACAAAAGACGCGCTGTTCGTGCGTAAACTCTATCTTTCAGATTGGCCTCATCTCCTAATAAGCAGTACCTCACCAAGAGACAAACGCTTACGAATGAGTCCCTTGATCTTATCTTTTTGCCCACTTTAAATGGTCCCGTTCTGTCTGGCCTAGCAGTAGCGAGGTCATCGAAACAGGGAGCTGAACGGAAGCAACAGCACCCGCCGTAATGCGCCCCGGAAAACAAGTTTCCGCTTCGTCCGTGAAAAACAACAGCGGATTGCCTTGTTTGCTGGCGACTTGATTCGATTTCAAGGCTAACAAAACATTGGCGACGAGGCCCTCAACGTCATCGCAACAAGGAGTGCTACAAGACACCCACACGTCCGCACACACACCCACACAAACACAAAACGCGCCGACGCTTTTTGTGGACCCCGAACAAAGTCGTTGTGCCTTCAGCTCCACAAAACCGTCCCCGCATCTAGAGAAAGAAAGAAGACGAAAAGGAAACGTGTTCCCAAGCGGCCAGGCCTTCATTTCGCATCGGCGCCGACTGATCGAATTTCGTCTCCGAGTTTCGAGTTTCTTTTTCGGGGCGCCTCGTTAACTTGGACGACCGCAAACGCGTCCGTAGAGCTGCTTCGCCACGCGGATTCGGCGACTGTGGTTCATCAGCACCCAAAACGCGAGGAACCACGCTTGTTAGCTAAAATTGACTGACAAGCAGCCTTCATCGTTTTTAAGCTATTCTTTGTTAAGCTATTCTTTGTTAAGCTATTCGGCGACTGTGGTTCATCAGCACCAAAAACGCGAGGCACCACGCTTGTTAGCTAAAATTGACTGACAAGCATCCTTCATCGTTTTAAGCTATTCTTTGTTTCGGCTAACACGGGCCTTCGATGCGCGCTAGAAGCTAAACGCTATTATACTACGCGGGGGTGAGAAGCAGTGGCGTACGTAGTTTGCCGTTTTTGAGGAATAGTTCTAAATTCTAGAAAAGAAAACAATTTCTCCCTACTTATGAGCTTTCTAGTTTTGCTATTTATGAGGTTTCTAGTTATTACTAAGAGGCACGCCGTAGTGGAGCGTTCTAGGTTAACTTTGAACACCTGAGGATCTTTAACGTGCGCCGAAGACTGGACACACGGGAATTTTCGCTTTTCGCCTCCATCAAAAAAGCGGCCACAGCGGTCAGTATCGAACCCGCGTCTTGGGCTCAACACTCAACAGCACAATGACTTAGTCACTGACTCACCGCGGTGGGTAGAAAAACATATACAACGGGGAATGAAACACTTAATATGTGGTGCAATCAAAACTCGCTTTAAGGAAACATGATCTTAAGAATTTTCCGACCTAACGAACAAACCTGGTTTACCCTGCTGGTGCCCATACGCCTTAATGCTTTTTATGAATTCGAAATAACGAAATAGATTTAGCGCCATTACTGATATAACCAAGTATTTCGAGAAACCTACACATTAAAAAAATATCTAGAAATGTCTAATCTTGTTTGCCAGGACGCCCCGAGGTTTTCTTTTTACGGTGCTCTACGCGATAAACTCAGCAGTCCCGGTATAAATCCGTGATACCAGATGGCGCCAGCAGTGGTGAGGGTGGCGCTTGCTTCACTTCAGGAAATAAACTCGTTTCCCCCAGTACCCCTAACGTTTAATTATTTTTGTCACCGCGGCCGCGGCAATTACGATGTCGTGGTAGCTGGTAGCTGCGCCCACCTTTAAGCATCGAATTTATGGAATCAACTGCTTGACAAACCACAGTCCCGACTTTACGAAGTTCTCTATTTAACTAAATAATTTCGTTCCTGCGTGACTTCGTTAGATCGAGTTTAACTGTATTCATTTCCGATTATTTTATTTATTGCAAAGCATTGTTTGGCCTGGGACAGTTACTCGTAGAATGACCGGGAATTTCGTGAAATCCCTCGAGATAATTTGCGAAAATTTGTTAGCGACATGGCTTAGACACTTGCTGGGAGAATTGCTGATGCTGTAACATCTTTTCCTAGCGCTGACTGTTAGAAGGCCAGAAAGCTGTTTGGTTACAATTCACAAAGGCTGGATTGATAGGCAAAGAACGTTTCGCATTTAAGAGTACATAAACCCAACAAAAACTGAAACTAAAGCTAAAAACCTATTCAAGAAAAACACTTTTAGAACTGCTCGACGATTACTCGACACAAATGATGATGACGCCGCAATGATGGTGATGATACCGCAATGGTACTAATTAGGCGATAACGATACAAAGCGGCCGCTTTCCTAGCCGGCCCATTCTCAAGGCGAAAACAAGCACATGGTACGCCGCTTGTTTTTCATAACCGTGTCACGCGTAAGCCGCCTGATCGAGCACTCAAACTCGCGTGTATACCACCTCGTTGCGCGCCGGCTGGGAGGAGTGAGCGCTCAGGGACACATGTCAGCAGGTCACGTGAACTGCGTTCCACCTTCAGCCCGATGGAAAAACAGAAAAGCTAAGGAGAGGCCCTGACGTCACCTCTGCTGATGCCGAAACGCCATTTACGGAGGCTGCCATTTTTCGCTTGTACTTTGCGCGCATGCGCCACCTCCTCTGCCTTCGCTCTCTACACTGTTGTCTGCTTCGACGGTGGAGCTTCGGCGCCGGCCGACCATTGACCACCTGCTGCGTCGCGTAGTAACGTAAAGCTCGGTGGGCCGGCCTTCGACGCCGTTGCTAAGAAGGTGGTTGCCAGTGACCTCCGATGAGCGTGAAAGAACCAGGTGACTTCCTCCGCTCTTCTCCAATGCGCCGGCGCCCCGAGCTTTAACTCCTCCATGTATCAGCCGATCCCGTACGATTCCTGTGTGTCTCCGCCTGGACTCCGCGAAGATTGACAGGAGGTCTGAATGTCGGGGAGAGTGGAAGGAGAGGAAAAGGGAACAGGGGAGGTGGAAATGTAGTCAGTCCGGAGAGGAGTGCGGAGTGAGAGGGGAGGGAAGGTGTAGCATGAGTTAAAAAGTCACTCCATCACCACAAATCTTCAACACACAGCCGGAGTCGCACATTAGCCAAGACAGCGCTGCATCGTGCAGAATGATCGCCCCATGATCCCCGTACATCAAAACACCAGCACGCGCGAAGTGCGTATGCTCGCGGAATAACTCTCGTGTGAAAGCAGTTGTCCGTTACCCTTAGTTGACCACTGGAGGCTGGGCGGTGGCTGCCTCAAGTGCTCAAACAGGGGGGGACAACCCCCAGTTATATATCCATCACAATCACTGCAATGCTCATTGCATTTGTGTAGATAATTATTTCGAGGAGGACGCTGTCTGCTTAATTTTTTTCTAGTCTCGTAGCTTGGCGCTGTTTCAACCAAAACAAAGAAAAGTCACTTGATGTAATAAAGTATCTCTCTCTCCCTCTCTCTCTCTCTCTCTCTCCTCTGTTTTTTTCCTCCTCTTCAGACCCTACTGTCCAAGGAAGATGAAATCACCCGGCACTCTCACACACTAACACTTTCTACCAAGAGACAATGGTGCACACAATATACCCTCCTTAACATTCCCTACCTGACCTCTAGTTAACCTCCCTATAACTATATGTGGGGATTCCCTAACACTGCATCCCTTCCTCTTATTCCAATCCCTTGTCCCGAGCAGTAGGAAGAGCCGTCTGACCAGCTTTTGACACGCAGGCAAAGGTGACCGGACCTCCCGTCCCAGGATGGCGGCCCAAGCTAAACGCTGCCTGGACTGAAGACGCTACACCAACAATCGTGACAGTTCCAAGACTTTTAGCCGTCTGAATACAACAATACGGCCTAATTGTGACCACAGTAAGGTTAACTCAACTTGATTTCGGCTACTGGTACACTTTACGCGTATACAACTATAGCAAAAAATTTAGAGCCCTTCCACTACTGCGAAGATGGAAGACCAGCTGAAGCGGTACTGGTGGATGACTATATCGAGTTATGTATGGTGACCTATAATATTAAATCAATAAAGGCACATACGCACAACTTACTTAGAATTCATTCTAAATTAAATTTTATGTAGCTTGTTTAGGGATAGTTTCGATACAACAACACTTAAAAATAGCGCAGGTGGGCTTCAGCACAACACTCCAGACCGACCAACCATAGTGACCAAATGTGCAAATTTGGTGAATGACGAGGCCCCGCATGCGATGTTTAAAGTGTGCCTGTGTGGCGCAATGAGATTGACAACGGCTTCCTAACGCGAGGGCTGAGCACGAGGTCGCGGGTTCGATTCCCGGCCACGGCGGCCGCTTTTCTGATGGAGGCGAAAAGCAAAAACGCCCCTGTGTACGAGATTTCGGCGCACGTTAAAGATCCCCAGGTGGTCAAAAATCAATCCGGAGCCCTCCACTACGGCGCGCCTCATCGTCTGGGTTGCGTCGGCGCGTTGAACCCTACACTCAATCAATCAATCAATCAATCAATCAATCAATCAATCAATCAATCAATCAATCAAATCAATCAATCAATCAATCAATCAGTGCGCGAGGGACCCAGGCTGGATCCCGACCAGGGGGAGCGGTGGTCTTTCCGAAGCCTCTGTTGGGGTGCGTGACGGCGCGTGACTACGGTGGCTAGATGGCGTGACCCCGGACGAGCTACAGCCATAAGCCGGGCCCCTAAGGTGTTCTGCAGTTTAAAAAAAATCACTGTACACCTCTTCACTTTTTCTTTTGCCCTTATCAAGTTTTACTACTACTTCAGTCAAACCCGATTATACGAACGCGGATAGAGCGAATTATGCGATATATCGAACAAATGCGAATCCGTTACGAGAATGCATGCGGAACATATTCCTTACAACGAAGTTCACATCGGATATATCGAATTCGGCGCGCCTACAATTGCCACTGAAATGCATAGTCTCGAAGCGGCGATTGAGATGTTGATTGGCCACGAATGAGATGTTGGGCCTCGCATGGAGCGATGTGACGCCTGACACCTTCCGTAACTGTTTCCGACGCACGGGATTCACGGCGGAGCACATACAGTAAGCGAGTCCGGACCAAGATGGCAGCATCGGCGAACTGCGCAAAGAGCTCGCCAACGTTCCAGATGCTGTGCCTAAAGGAGTGTCCTTTGAGGATTTCCTGAGTGTCAACGACGACTTTGCCGTCACTGTGAGCCCCTCAGGCACAGACAGCGTAACTGATGTCACGGCAGCTGGTGCTGCTGAAAGCACTCAAGAGACTGAAAATGTCACAAGGGATATCCTCAATCTCTTCGGTGCTTTAATAAAGGTTAATGAAGCGCTTTCACCAGTCGATGTGCTCTGCAATATTACTTCGATATTGAAGGGCATGGACTTGAATTGGCGCAAACGACGTCGCCGCCAAAACGAAAGTGAAAACAAAAATCACCGCTCTTTTGTGAAATAGGCAGTTAAGGTGGAAATTAGCTTTAGTGCATGCAAGAAATGGTTTGTTTTGTGTAATGTAATGGCATAATTTATGCGTTTGTTTCTCTACGTGGGCAATGGCAGGGGGAGGGGGGGGCACGTATTGCGAAGTCATAAAAAAGATTCGTTATAGACGAGTTCGGCTATATCGAACTATTGGATATATCGAACTAATCGCGGTGCATATTACAGTTCGCTATAACCGGGTTTGACTGTACTACTACTACTACTACTACTGCTGCTACTACTACTACTACCTTGCGTGGCCCCCTAACAATCCGGGCTCTAAGCCTGGATAACCTCACGGTCTTTCCGTTCGTTTTCCTCCTCCTTCTTCTCCTCCTCTGAATTCATTCTTATATATACTTCGGTGTAAGAATACCACCGCCGGGTAACGCTTTTAGAGCACTTTGGCTGCTGGTTTGCACACGTGTACACCACCTACGTTCGTTAATTCCAGTACGCGAATGTAAAAGTACGAAATGAACCGTAATAAGTTAGAATTACAATGATATGCGTGGAGCGATCGTAACACAGCCAATGAGACATAGGTCGAAGCTACACCTGAACTATGAAACACGCCGCAGTGTAGGGCTCCATAATATTTTAACCGCCTAGGTATCTTTAACGTGCTTGTAAATAGAGGCGTGTACAGACGACGTAGACAAAAGACAGAGGCTGTTCTGCGAAATTTTAAGCGTCAGCTATTAGTAGCGCAATTCCCGCAACATTCCTGAGACGCAGCACCCAAAACGATCTTCTATACAAGCGCACACATACCCACACCCCCATTTTTCGCATGTTTGCGCAGAAAGCTGGCGAACTGTTGATAGCATTCACACCACACGGCCGGAACACGTCGTGCTCACTTTCTTTTTTTATTTTCGTGCTCAGTTGGACGATATGCGAAACTCGTCATCGTCACCGTCATCATCGTCGTCGTCGTCATCATCTTCGTAGTCATCATCATGCAAAGTGCTGCCACTCACGTAAAATATTCAAACGTGATTGGCAACTCGCCTTTAAACCAAAAAATACTGAATACGCTCCCCGCGTGAAGAGCGCAACGCAGCTGAGTCATTCGTACCGAAGTCGCTGCACTTGCGCGGTCTTCACAACGAGTGAGTGCCGCACCCGTATCCTCCCGCAGACCGTACTCTCGAGACGCCCCGCTTCGGGACTCGACGACACAGGGAGCGTCGTCTAAAGAGCTCGTAAAAGCCTCCGGCCGCTCGATTGGAAAAGCTCGGAACGGTGGCCGGATGAGTGGCGAAACAAGGTAACGTGCTCCGCCTGCTAACAACGTTTGCCAACTTGCTCTTCCTCCTCCCTCTCTCTTCGTGTTTCTCCATTTTCATCTTCCTCTCATTCTCTACACACAGTGACGGCTCATTGGCTCTGGCTCGGAGCACCCGCTGGCTTCGCTGTGGTCGGGGTAGCTCTAGAGACGAAAAAAAAAAAAAAAAACGTGTGACGTGTCTTCGGGGGCGTTAAAACAAGAGAAAAAATAACGACTTCGAGAAAAAAAAATGTGTCTATGAAGCGAGAGTACGGAATGTTGCTGTGAGGGGAAAAAACTAAAGAACTAGGACGAGGCAAAAAAGTGGGGATTGGAGGGAATGTGACGGCCCGGAGACGTCAGGTTCAAACGCGCTGTTAGGCAAGAGAGTGCTGGTACGTAAAAAGGACGAAAGGAGTAAAGAAATAATCGAAGGGTTGGGTGGAGGACGATAGAGGGAAAGTGAGGACAGTCCCAAATGAGGGTCTCGGAACGTGTTGTACATCGGAAATAAAAGCGGCGACACAGTGTCTTCCACGATAAGAGGGCAACGGACTGCTGCTGGCAGTGAAAGGAAAATATAGCCCTGCAGGGAAAAGAAAGTTACACAGTGGGGGAAATGGGAAGAGTTTGAGGAGGATAGGGAGGGGACGAAGGCTCGGAGGACGATTCGAAGCACAAATGAGTGGTCGCATCCTGGAAGTCCGCCACAGTTGGAGAAAGGGGGATCGGGAGTAAGGGAGGCCAAGCTAGTATTACACGTCATAAATACGTGTTCGTGAAGGCACTGGAAATGAGCTGTTAGAATTGACCTTCCAATAATTTTAACCGTTAAGTGACGAGGCTGCAGTGAGTACGAGTAACTATTCGCATCTTCAATTGACTTGTTCTGGTCGATCTTATTCAAGACTTGCAACTCCACGAGAGAGAAAAAAAAATCGAAAAAAAATCATTTTTTGTGTGTTTTCCCGTGCCGAAACTACACTTGTGCTACGGGGCGTGCCGTATAGTTGAGAGCTCCGATCTTTAATGCGCCCAGAAATCTCGACACACAGGCGTTTTCGCTTTTCGCCAGGATTTGTGGAGGGGCAACTGTAGCTGGGATCGAACCCGCGTCCTTGGGCTCAGCAGCACAGCGTTCTAGCCACTCAGTTACCGCTGCGGGTAAAAGTATTTTTGAGCCTGTGTGCAAACGACTGCTTAGCTTCTTGCTAAGGTAATTAAGACTTAACTAGTTACCGTGTGTTTTCAATGTGAGTTAGTAACATAGTCCATCAGAGCTCTTCAAGCTCCTTAGGGAGTGGGAGCTATGTCTCTCAGCTAAGACGGCGCTCTGCGGCGGGAATTAGTTGGAGGAAAGAGCTCAGGTTGGCTTGTATGCTTGCTTGTCAATTACCGGGGACTTCAGTGTGGAGGCACTTTGGATTGCCCGGAAGCCAGTGTGTGTAGAGCTGGAGGGTTGTGCTGGTAGCGATCCGGTTTGAGCTCCTCGAGTGAGGAGAGAGTTAGGACGGGTGAATTATACAGGGTAGGGGAGGCTGTTTATTGGGACTCTGAGGTGTGGTAAGCACTGGCTGCGAGTATGATGCATAGCTTGGCGGTACTCTTCTGGGTCCCTACAAGTGAGACTACGGCATTGCTGGATCATGGAGAGCAGCTCAGGCTGAGGCTGTCTCATCTCTTTTACTCCTCCTTGGCAAGGAAGAAAAAATTGGCCACCTATCTGCTCCTTTCGTTGTAAATGTCGACGAAAGACGATAGTCGACTGGCGCCCCTGCCAAGTAAATGCCTCCCTTCTCTTTCCCGTTCACCTTTCATGCTGTTCCTCTCCCGTCTCGTTCCTCCCACGATAACACGCTAGAGGCTTGCTCAAGTCAATTTAAATTTACCGCGTTCTTCTGCTCCAGGTCGGGTGCCTCAATGCCAGCGCTGCCGTGCGGCAGAGACACGCGTGAATCAAGGCACCAAACTGCAATGTTTACAGACCCACGAGCATTTCAAGCGGATCGTGGAACCTATCTAGTGGAACTTTTCGTTGCTGTAGCCATTTCATTTTTGTAAATACCACCAGGTAGCGCGGGAAACAGCAGGAGGTGGTTTTCTGCAGTTGATATAGTATTTTATTTGCTATCGCAAAAAACCAAACATCCGTGAATTGTCTAATAAAGGAACACTGCAAATATCACTGATGTGTTGATTTTCTGCCTTATATTTGTGTAATGTTTCTTGTAATTTCTTGCTAAACAATGTTGACGCGTATGAACATAAACACCGGATTTAAACGTTTAGATTTGGTAGTGAGTATACAAGACTATTGCGCAGCTTCTGTTTCACTTTGGCCGGGTGGCTGAATCGAGACACAGACAGACAGACATACAGACAGACCAAACTTTAGCCCAAGAAAGACTATTGCCTTTAAAAATCCCGGTAGCACGAAGGTCGGGAGAGAGAGGGAGCTCTTATTAGATGAAAGCAGAGATGCTTACCGTCATGTTCCCGCCTACATGCTAGTCTGTGGGGATGACGAGAAGGTAATAAAGTCCCTAAAGGAAGTAGGGCGGAAGATAAAGGGGAAAAAAGGAAGGCGAGCTGAGTAAAAGTGAAAAGCCCACATGATCTCACAGGCCAGGATATGAGCTGAATTAGCGTCTGGAGTGGGGCCAGTTGGTTAATTCTGGACACATAAAACAGCGCAAAAACACGAGGACTACGCTCACACGAAATTACGACACACGAAATTACGCTCAGTTGTTTGACAGCGCTTGTCTGTGCTTCGTTCTCTCTTAGTACTCGTGTTTTTGCGCTGTTTTGTATGTTCAGGATGTGAGGTTTTAGATTGTCTCTGCAACGCCGATTTCGTGAAAATTATCAAATAAGGCAACCAATACTTTTCCCTGAGACGATGGAGAGGGACAGGGTCTAAGGAGAGCTTTCAAAGATATAGATCCGAAGTTGGTGCACTCTATCTTTTATGGGTGGTGATTTCTTTCCTACCTATATGCCGGACAATCAAGCAAAATGTGCGCAACTGTTACTGGCAATCCACAGTTGTCACAGTGGGGGTTTGCGGTTACACCGAGGCGATGGTGGTAGGAGTTCGTGGGTGTTGCGTTGAGACGCAACCGGTGGTAAATATTTTCAAGCATGCGTGGCATACGCTCGGGTAGTCTAATTCTGAGTCCAGAGTTCATATGGTGCAGGAAACGGTGCCGAGTTACAGGAAAAGACCCGAGGCGGTTTCGTTCCACTAAGGCAAGCTCCTTCGCTAGCGCTGCGGCCTCGTGCTTTGTGAAAAAAAAAAAAAATCCTTGCATTTCGCAGCTGTAGCCCTCTACGAGCTGCCTCATCCGATTTCTCATTGCCGATAATGCCGCAATGTGCAGGCATCCATTGTTGGGCGACACAGTGCCCGGCGACGTAGGCTTGGTGGTGACTTAACCATAGGTCGGCAAAACAGAAAGAACTCACTCAAACTCAATCACAATTTTTTTCATTCGCGCTGTACTCAATCAAACTCAGACTCAAAAAGTTCGTCTGTTCACAAAATCACTCGTACTCACTCATCAAATACTCATTTGTAATCGTACTCACTTGTACTCAAACTCATTTGTCCTCACGAGTATTCGTACTCAATCTGTACTCATGAGTACGGAATCTATACTCATGAGTACTCAATCTGTACTCATGAGTACTACTCAGGAGTACTAATCATTCTGCACTCATGAGTACTACTCATTCTGCACTCCTGAGTACTTAATCTGTACTCATGAGTACTCAATTTGTATTACTCACGAATTATCAACTTATCTGCACTGTTAGCTAGGTCATAGCTCGAATGAAAAACTAAGTAGAAAAATAAATTGTTTAATTGATTAGAAAAACACAGTTTACATATAAATCAGGACAGAGGAAGAAAACGTCTGACGCGGTGCACTGCCGTTGGGTGAATTACTGCGCGAAGGCAAGTACATGTGAGAAAGCGAAACGGAACGTAAGCACTCGCGTTGCGTCTGGCGTCTCCTCTTGTTCTCAGGCCGGGTCGGGCTCAGGGGAGCTTGGTGCTTAACGGTGCAGCCGTGGCCGTAAACTGCGTTTTTCTGCGTGTCTTCGGGTGGTAGCTTTTGTCGTCCGTTTTCTTGTTTGCACTACTGTTTGCACTACTATACTCTGGAGTGCATATACTCAAGAGTGCAAGCACTCGCAAAAACAGTATTCATGAGTATTGTACTCATGAGTGCTGTGTACTCATGAGTACTGTGTACTCATGAGTATTCATACTCATGAGTACTCAAACTCATGAGTACTCATACTCATGAATACTGTACTCATGAGTACTCATACTCATGAGTCGTGTACTCATGAGTACTGTACTCACGAGTAGTGGACTTACCCCTGTACTCACTCGTCATCGTACTCACTGTTTTTTTTTGGGTGTGTGATCACTCATCATCGTACTCACTCGTGAGTTTGAGTGCAAATGAGTACAAATGAGTGTACTCACGAGTGAGTACGCCGACCTTTGGACTTAACGGGATACATGCTCGTCAAGGCTGAAGCAGCTGACACGCCGTAAGGTTTGCAACGCCGCCTTAGAGTCCGTGAATACAGCCCGTTCTGCTGGTGGCTGACGATTAATGTAGTGCAGGGTTTGTTTAGGTGCATGGAGCTCAGTAGACGTGGATGAGGTTGATCGTTCAAGGCGGTAGGACAGCACTCGGCCGTTTGACGAAATAAAGACGCCGAATGAACTGCCGTGAGGCGTAGATGAACCGTCAGTAAAAATGTGGGCCATAGGTGAATATCGGACACTCATGTGGGCAAGCGCGATTCGTAAGAGGCAAATTTTGTGGTAGAGTTTTCTTTCAGTTGAGACCAGGTATGCTAATTTTTATGCACAGGGGTGAGAGAGTCCAGGGAGAGAAATCAGACGCGATAGTTTGCCGTGCTTGTGAGGGTGCAGATATGTTTATAGAGTTTATCGTTTCTGCGAAGCTGGAATTTTTGTTGCGCTGTACAATACGGGTCAAGAAATTTTTTTATGTGTGCAACCGATGCCTCAGGTACACTCGAACTGTTTCCTGCACCCGAATGACATCTAAAGCAAGCAACCAGCCTCCGCAATGGTAGTGCATGCCGTAGGCACGCCGAGACAGGTGCGCAGACAATTATTTCTTGCCGCATCAAGCTGCTTTTCCCTTGTGGTCGACCGCCGCTGTAAAACGGCCGCTGTAGCGTAGCAAGCCATCGACATACGCCTTGGAGAGCAGCACCATTGATCGACAGTCACTGCCCCATCGACTGCCGTCAAGGGACCCAATAACGTGCGCCACCGCGGAATCTCAAGCACGTAGTCTCTGGACCTCAGGCGCCCACGAGAGGTTCCGATCCATAATTATCCCTAGGTATCTTTGGCTGCGCACATAATGCAGGCAACGACCCCCAGGGATTAAAGGGTACTGAGTCACCCGACTACGTCTACGCGTTTTTCAAAAGGTCGGAACTGGTTGCGTGTAATACCGGCGAGTGCGTGGGGGAACATATATCGTTCCAGGAAATAGCGAATTGAAGATTTGCTGTCAGCCATATTGGCCAGTTTATTTGTATTGGCGGGCTTCTGTGGCGTTGACAATAGCCTGAAACTCTGGAGAAGCTGATGGTATTGCTGGAGCGTATATGTGTTTGTTGCGAAGAAGAAGTGGCGGGGAAAAGCTGTCGCCCCGATTTCTTGTGTACGTTACTAGAGAAGTTAGTGTAAACAACCGTAGTTCGGTGGGAGAATATCTTTTGTTGCGTTGGTTAAACCTGTCATCGCTGCGGCTTGCCTGACCTGGGCGAATATTTTTTTTTGGTATAGACTTGAAGGCTGTATTACCTGGTGGGAACCATGCTGTAGCATTAAGGGTATGTTTCTAGTCCCTGGGTGTAATGCGGGATGGTGTGTGTCAATGTCCTCATGAAGTGCATGTGAGACGAGTCCTAACGTAGTGTGGGAAAAGTAGTGCCGCGGGTTAATATAAAGCGGCGTTTTATGATACGGGGGCGTTGCGGAAATGTACTTCGAGATTACTGAGATTTTTTTCAAATGGTTCTTGCTAATTTTTAGAACATATTGCCTTGGGTCCCGTCGTCCATTCCAGGAAGGGTCCAGTTCGGTGGTGTAGGAACGATTTTCAGCAAGGTTGTAACTGAGAATGCGACATGTGTGATTCCGTAGACATCCTCAATTGTCACATAGATTAGAATGGCGTATAGTTCCACAAGCCGGAAAGCCCGACCGATTTGTAGTACAATATTTGTTTCCAACATGATTGTTCCTTACCTTAACCTGACTTTAGACCAGGCGCGTAGCCAGGAATTTTTTGGGGGGTAGGCCCGCGGCCGACCATGAGGTGGGAGGTAGAAAGGCAAGGCTTCTTGCACGTTGTTTTTGAAACGACGCTTGAAATAACACTTAAACGTGCAATGTTTGTATGTGAAAGGCTGAACAGTACAACCTACCCTAAGGAGCTTAGATGATGGTGATTATAATGATGATAATGATGATTGGGATTATGATGATGATGATTACCTGAATTCCCTTTCTCCGGTCTATGGGTAGGCCACGGGTGATTCGCTCTGCCGCAGAGCACGCAGTAATGCGGGCAAGCGCACGTGAGCGTAATGGTGAGAGTGCTCGTGAGCAGCGTGCGGACCCCGAAGTTCGCCAGGCGGAAGTGGAGGGGAATATTGCGTGTTTACTATCAAAATTCGCGTGTTTTACATGTTCCTTTAGGAAAGGGACGAATAATTTTTCTAACCAGCTGTGAAATGCATTCGAGCACGATTTGAAGGTTATCGCGTGAGCATCAACCGGCCAAGCGTGCCAGGGGCCTGGCGGTTCCGTTTCGGAACCATGAAAATCAAGATTTCGCACCCTTCTCTCACTTTTTTGCCTGTTCCATGCTACAGCAATGCCCCCAACCCCAGCCCCACGACCAACTTGCCATCTTTTCTGCTTCAAGCATTACATTCGTTGTGATCAAGCACATACTTGGTTGCCTTTATCTACGATAGCGATAACGAAATTGGGAAGATCTACTAAAGCTGGTGTTTCGTCTGCTTCGTTTGAACGAGTTGCGCTCCCGCGATAACCTTCAAATCTCACTCGACCGTACTTGCGGCACATTCGGATAATATGGTTGTGAAGCAATCAAACTTGCGTCTTTCATGTGTGAGTATCCCTTTTTGATGTACTCGTAAGTCACTATAAAACCTATGCACTCGAGCGGAAACACCCTTATTGCGCTGCTGTTTACGTTGTAAGAATTGTTGCACGTTTCTTAAATTTCATTCTATTTCTAGCCTGTTAAATCCGAACAGACGTGGTTTAAGTAAAATTGTGGTTAAGGGAAATACAGAATGCCGATTCTAACCCCAGAGGGAGGCCAAGGGAACGCGAAGGAATAGTGCCAAGAAGGGACAAGCTCCGCAATAAAGAGAATTGTACAGTTTTGTTGATGTGGAGGCAATACAAGATGGGAAGATAACGCTTTTCATACCGCAGAAGTTATTGAACTGCAGTAGTCAATGAAAGGCGATGTCGGTAGGAAAATAAGCATATCAATTGGATTGGTAGTTGACTGAGCAAAATGTACTGACATTCTCTGCCATGGTGTTACACTTTGTACCATAGTAAAGACAATAAATGACAAAATATAGCGCCTAAATCCATATCACATGTATGTCCATATGAGACTTTTCCTGCTGTTCCGCCGTTTCCCGCCGTGCTGCTCCGCCATCAATACCGCCCGACGGCCTCGATCGGCTCGCGACGGGTTCCCGCCGAGCTCGGCGTATTCAACGGGAAATGCAGCAGGAGCTATTCGGAGTCGGGCACGTCCCCCGGCTGTATAGGTTAATATGTACAGCATCTGGAGCAGCCACAGGTATCAGAAGTTGGCTTAGTCCTTGTTTTCAGTTTTGCATGAACGAGAATGTCCTCAAAACTGCAGGTTCCGTGCCTGCAGGAGACTTAAGGCGACCAAAACCGCATGCCAGCCTGGCATGAAACATTTCTTGGGGTGGGGGTATGAGGGGGGGGTTGCACAGGCCTGTTGTGCCCCCCTTTTGGCTACGCCCCTGTCCTAGACTCAACTAAACATACTTGTTACATTAGTTGACTTTGATGACAGAACTCGCCCAATGAGCCATCTCCTCTTACCCCTTTGGCTTTTCTTTCGTCTACTCTTACGTCCATTTCAGTTTTTACACCGTGGCCCCTTTTATGTGTCAAATGTAATCTCACAAGTGGCGGCTGTGGGTGAACTCAATCAATTACAACCCTTTGTTTTATCCCAATTCCGGTGAACCAACGCTTTCACATCAATAGGAACCTGACTTGCCCTCTTTTATAAGCTTTTGTCATTGGTTATTCCCGCAATATTTCTTTTTACTTGTCTACGACACACCGGAAACCCCGAAGACCTCCTCATCATGTGCTGGATTCCCTTGGAACAGTTGGCTTAGACGCTTCTCAAGCCAGACAACAGCAAACATAGGCGACGGGAGATAAGACGGGAACACACGCACCTGGCTGGGGTGCAGTCACGACACGGCACCATATTTTATCCGTAGCCAGATGCGTGAACAAGGAACTCAACAATCACGCGAAGTGCAAGAATTTGCAATTTTTATTGCGTGTTCTCAGAGCACATTTAGGCGTGCAATCTCTGGCCTTCCTTGGCCTGTCCTTGTCAAAAATGAGGTAGACACAGGGGGAGGTACGATTTGGTCTTGAGGGTATCTTCATTGAATGCTGAATGTCCCAGTCCTCACGTCCGTGGAGTCTCGTCTTGGCTTGCGTAGGTGAGTGGGTGTGACTCAAGGTTGTTCACAGAAGATGCTGGCGGGAAGGCTTTTCTGATGTTACGCGAAAAGGTTTGCGGGTTCATTTAGCTTTTTTCGCCTAGCGGTTACCTGCATTATAAGAAAAGTTCATCTTCGTTAGGTGAATGAAACGCAATGTACGGGAACGCCACCTGTATCCTTACCCGTGTGTTTGAGAAGCTCTGGTCAATATGGGTACGAATGTTAAAAAAACAGCACGTCGGTACACCGAAAGGCGGCAAAGTTCCCTTAGTTCGACATAATACGCTTTAACGACCCCGCAAAAATGGACTTGAATACGCTTACCCTGTCTTGATGCAAAAAAATTTAGAGCTCTTTCACTGCAGTGACGGTATGGATCGAATAGAGACATACACGTAACCTAATCGGAATTAATTTTAGAATTCATCCTTATGAATTTTTGTTATGGTATAATGTTGATAAAACGAAAAGTACAGCCATTTTCTCTAGCCACACTCCCTCCGTTAACAGCTGTGGGTTGATAGTAGACGTGAGTTCTGTAACGTTTGCAGCTTCACGGTGAGCTGATTATAAAAAGTAACTTAAACTTGGGGTAATGGCAGAGTTGTCTTACCGGCCAATTTTAGTGTGCTTTGTTTTCAAGATTTCCACAGTACAATACGAGCTATAAAGCATTTTACCCGAGCTCTGGAGCGAGAGCATGCGATTGTTTGTGGACGTGACCCGATAGACGCACGCATGTTTGGTCAGAACCGAGCGAAAGACAGCTTCGCTGAAGAAAAAAAAAACACGGCGCCGCCTGAATAAAAGAGAGATTGTCCCCTTATCCCAGCTCGCACCTTACTTTCTTGATCATGAGATTAAGATGTGTCCCTGAATCAATTACAGAAAGATGAAGGAGAAGTTACAGAAGCCAGACGTTGCTGTCGACTAGGCCAAACATTTAGCGCCCTCTATGACCTGATCTCGCTTTCAGGGGCTTCCCTTTTTCAAAACTAAGAAGTTGCATGGGCGCCCTAAAGGGACAGACAACCGATTTTTGGGGAGTGCATGTCGTCTAGCCCAGTGTGAAAGCCAGTGTTTTATATACCGGAGTAACCACAACAAATATCTAAATGAACAGGCGGAAACAATTTTGTTTTTGCGCTAAAATTTAGGAAGTCTGAAAGGTGGCGACACCTAGTGTCCAAACGTGACAGTACATTACGTGTTCGAACAACTCCGTCGATTTCAACGCGTGATTCAAAAGCCGCATGAAGGAATAGGAAAAGCTGCACATTATTGTTGTTTACGCCGGGGACAAGTTTTTAAATACCTCTTTTAATCTCATGTGCAGTTAAAAGTGTGTTGCCGATAGGCTGACTGTCATGGTTGCCAGCATTCCTTTTGTCGGTACATGAACGGCTAGTAGATCTGAAAATTCCGATTTCTAAAGTTCTAGGGCACTATGAGCAAAACCGCTTCGTGTTAAGGTGTTTTAAGTGGTGCCCTTTCATTTCGGATAAATAAAAAAAAACACTCGACAAAAATCAGGCATCTGTTCCTTTTAACCTGTGTAGGGCCGCGGACAGGAAATGAAATCTCTAATAAAAGGAGTCTTCTTCTACAAGGACCACGGCTGAAAATAACAACAAAAAAACTACTGGATGTTCTTCTAACCCCCACTATGTACGAAATTTTGCTCTAATGTTAACAACATCAGGCGGCTATGCAAACTAAAGTCTTTAAGCCCCCACCAATATTTTTTTACTAAATTGAGATATCTTTTAGCGTTTACTTGCCACCACGGGTGGAGCATGGGTGAGTGCCAAATTTTTCTTCGTATTCATATCTGAATCAGTGTTGCCGGGTGGCGTTCCCCTTCCCCTCAAAATGGTAAGTTGTCGTCAGCGGGTACTTCTACTCACGTACAAGAAACCACAGATCCAAGCAGGCTGTCGGTGAGCGAATTCACAGTTCTGGTGATGCCACGGGTGAGAAATCTGAACGGCAGCAGATCCGTGAACGCTGCCAGAGACGACTGGAGGATCTCTACCAGCGGACACACCAGGCTTTTCACAAGGTCCAGTTGCAACCCCTCAGGAGCGCCGCCCAGAATGCACTGCGTAAGGTAACGAACATACAAATTGACGCTTGTTGTTCCTGCTTGAGCAAAATACACTTGTTTGGATTATTTTGTTAGCAGTTCGCTGCCTCTTTTATGCCGCAAGGCTAAGGCTAGCAGAAACTTTTGTTCAAGTAGTAGTAGTAGTAGTAGTAGTAGTAGGTAGTAGTAGTAGTAGTAGTAGTAGTAGTAGTAGTAGTAGTAGCTGTAGTAGTAGTAATAGTAGTAGTAGTAATAGTAGCAGAGGTAGTAGTAGTGGTGGTGTTAGTAGTAGTAGTAGTAGTAGCTGTTGTTTGTTGTATGTGCATGTACAAATTGTTGGTTCCCCAAAAGACACACGCATGACCACCGTTCAAACAAATTCAGGGTTATCTCCTCCTTCGAATGAATTGGCATAAATTGATTGGGAGGACAACGGAGAAATACTTAGTCTCAATGACATTTTTACTAGTGTAATAGGGGGGAAATCAAACTGAAACGTGGTAAATTTTGAACCATTCACAGTTTGCTATGCTTTCGCTTAGCAACTAAGCTAACACAGAAGGTGTTACAAAAAGAATAAAAATTTTGTGTTATATACGAGTGAGTCGAGATAACTGCACAAATTAATATTGAAGGTATCAAGCAGGAAAAAATTTAATTGGCATGACGTAGGCACTGACGGGCGCACAGACCGTTTCCTCGCTGGACCCAAGGATGCGTCCCATTCTGTGGTCTAAATCCATATGTCCCACCAATTTTTGCCCCCTAGTTCGACCCTCCACAACTTCTGGCTGCTAGTCTTGGTGGCTGCACTGCTTTGGGAGTGATGGGTTTAATTTATTTCATCCAGAGTATTAGTAATTACTACACGTTGTCTTAAAATTCCAGAATCTGTTGGTCAGGTTGCTCGATGCGAGTCTTTCCTTGCTATGACTGTTCTGTAGGTCAAAGTGCACTCTACTTTATCACATAGCAGAAAATTCCGTCTCAGTGGCTGGTTACATGAATAAGGATACTCACGGCGATTGCGCTGAATAATTCATTTAGAATTGGATCCTGGAACAAAGCAACACCATCGTTAGTACGGTACAATATGGACAACACAATCCCGTTCCTCCTCAAGATACAAACTCCAGGCCTTACCGTGACTTTCTGCCCTTCGGCGCAGAACAGAAGAGTTGTGTTCAGGCACTGGAAGAAATTAAAAGAATAGTAGTAGTACATATTTTATTGAAACGGTGTACCGCTGGTCTATGCAGGGGAAGGGATAGGGGAGAGGGGGTAAAAGCACTGGGGCAGTAGTGCAGTTCTTGGCTTTCACTGAGTAACTTCTTGTTCATGCTCACAAGTACGAGTAACATGCATGGCATCAAGAAAAAGAAGAAGAAGAAGCAGAAGAAGAAGAAGAAGAAGAAGCAGAAGAAGAAGAAGAAGAAGCTTTAGTACAAAATAGATAACAAAACTGTGAATCACGCATCTGGCTCCATAGCCGACAAGGCTTGTACGGACCCATTATAAAATGTTATTTGAACACAATTCCTTCAGGATAGCTTAGATAAACAATAACACTCTGTATAGGGTAGAAGTATAATACTATAAGTATAATAGAAGTATAATAAGTATTGACTCTTTATACGCTTGCTTCTTATAAAGGAGCCACGAGGACAAAACTTATTTAATTTGAAAAAATTAGGCTTAAGTATCTTACTAAGTTCTATTACAGCCCTGAAATGTGTTTTTTAACAAAAAAGCGACTATTGAAACACTTTCAAATTTAGCGCTACTTGCGACATGTTATAGGAAAGAGCGACGCAAATGGTCCATCACTAAAACCATCAGTGTGTGAACCGCACGTTAGCGTTCAATTGACGCGCTCAAACGGAACTAAGGCCCCACTTCAATCACCAAGTCATTTGTCTTAGCGATGGATTAGTTCGGCTACCGCCAATCACACAAACAATATTCTGTGACGTCACACAAAAGTTGCCGCAAAGTGTCTAGGGAGTCGCCACTGCTTCGCGTGTTTTCTTTAATGTCCTCATTATGTTTTTCGACGTTTGCGATAAAATTGGTATCATTGTAACCCGGACAAAGCAATTTTTCGAATGAACCAAACTCGGAGCAATTTCGCATTTTCCCAACCGGCCGCGCCCCTCTGAGCACGCGCAGTGGCGCCGGTCGGCTACCGGGAACCGTACCGGGACAACTTCTCTGCTCTTCTATACCTCTCGAGTCCCTACTATCGCACCGACGATACCGGTTCTCGACTGACGTTGTGTGGCTGTGCCGTGCATTACCAACCGCTTGGCCTGCATCGCGAAGTTCCGTTTTCGTCTGAGCCACGTAGCCATGTTCATGTTACGTGTCTGCAAAGCAAGTTACTTGGAGTTTCGCTTTGCCAATATTAGCGGCAAACCGTTATGCGTTTTGTGCGGTGAAGTACTTGCTCAAAGCTGCATGGTGCCAACTAAGTTGACGTATTCATTTGCCCCTTTAAGGCACAACAGTCTGAGGGTATATTGAAATATTTCTCTTTGGTGCGTTATATGTATTTAAAAACCGCTCAGATATATCGTTGCAATCAACTGTCAGCCATCCGCCCTGGACGCACTCAAGGACATTTCAAAGTACTTCTGCATTCGTTTAGCCTTCTTTGGAGTTTTCCTCTCGCAGTCGTTTCCCTCTCATCAACTGGCATCGAAACCTTATTAAAAAAAACTAATTCGGGATCACCTATAGCTACAAGCGCGGCCGCAGTGCACGCTCACTTTGTCTGTGTGCTGTTGTGGCTGCAGACCGTAAAAAATTGACATCTTCATGGTACACAGAATCTATTGATTGATTGTAGGGTGTAACGCACCGACGCAAGGCAGGCGATGAGGCGCGCCATAGTGGAGGGCTCCGGATTAATTTTGACCACCTGCAGGGGATCTTTAACGTGCGCCGAAATCTCGTACACACGGGCGTTTTTGCTTTTCGCCTTCATCAGAAAAGCGGCCGCCGCGGCCGGGAATCCGAACCCGCGACCTCGTGCTCAGCAGCGGAACGCCTTAGCCACTGAGTCAGTTGTACACACAAGCGAAACGCGCTTTATTGCTTCTTAGACATTTTTTTTTTAATGGATTATGTCACTGAGCAATCGCATTACTAAAAAAAGAAGGACTGAAGTGCCTTCCAGGATTGTAAAGCTACGGCAGAGATAGAGTTTCCTAGAACAAGACACTCTAGTTAGGATACTTCGAGTCTGCAAGCGAAGTCCGAAAAACTGAGTCATTTGTCGGCGGAACAGCGGAATTTATCCAACCGCTGCTATTTTGACGGGTGTCGCTACCGAATGCCAGCGCCAGCTCATCCCTTTAGCGTTACGCTGTGGAGCAGGCTTCCTTATTCTAACGCGCCCCACCGAGCGGGATATACCGACGGGCAGCAGTGGCAGGGGGTAGACGCAATTACGGGCACACAATACACTGCCACTTTAAAAGGCATTCAACCCAGCTAGTAAAGTACACCGAGCTAAGAAAAGCCGGTCAGCCCAGAACTTAAAACAAGGGTGCGTTGACTGATCACTTGCAGGTGGAACATGTCTCTCACCTTGCCAATTTTGAAGACGCTGGGCAGGCTTATTTGCAGAGGCTCCCCGCACGCCAGATTTCCCGGGCTGAACCGTCCGCAAGTGAACAGGGATATTCCAAGAGGATTGCACAAAATGTTCGACAAACCTCCGATGTCAGCCGCTGAGGGAAAAAAAATGGTTCCATGTGAGTTATTGCTTTACACCATAAATCCTCTTCCCCCCCCCCCCCGGGCCCGTAAGCAGTCATAGGCTCCAGGGTTGTTCTAGGTAATTTTAGAATGTTATGACTCCTGATAACAGTTATTTGATGCAAGCATTAAACGAGCCACAACGACAAAATACAACTTCGGCTTGAGTATCTCACTCGGCTCCACCCCAGCCACGAAAGGAGTTCTATAACCAAAAAAGAAAGAGCAAGAACTCATGAAAAACTGAAATGTCGCTCAAAAAATGAAGTAATATAGACAGGAGTGACGTCATATGGGTCAGCACTAACAGATAATTTTAAGTGTGGTAATTGCACGTTAGCGTACCAAGAATGCTTACAAGGGAAACCAGAGGCGCCATTACAATCGCTCAGTCATGTATCTTAGCGGTGGGTTAGTTTGGCGGCCGCCTATCGCACAAAGAAGGTTCTGTAACGTCACACAAAAGTTTCCAGAAAGTGGCGAGGAAGTCGCCACTGCTGTATCTGTTTTCCTTAATGTCTCCTTTTTTTTTTTTGAAGTTTGCGATAGAATTAGTACCATTGTTATCGATACAAAGCAGTCTTTCTAATGAGGAAAGGTAGTGTTTTGTCTTCATGGCGTCTTTACGAAAGTACACAATGCTAGTTTGTTTTAACTATTGGTTTCGGCTCCACTCTACGGTCTTCCCGTCTTTATGTTTCGGTTGTAACTAAGGCGTACGTTGATGTAGAGACATTTATCCGTGCTGCAACCTCTTCTGATACATATACAATGACGTCGTGTTAGTTTACCCCATATTAACAGAGTTCTTTCAGCAATTCAGGCATTACAAGTCTAACGAAATTCGCGCTGTTAAATGCACCGTCGCTTCACCACAAATCCTCTAAATGACATATAACTGTAAAACTTTTCATAACTTTTTCGCTGGGAACACTTTTCTAGAGCGTCCACTCTCCGTGCTGGGACACCGTAATATGATGTCTACCGTAAGCTACTCGAAAGTCGATGTATGGCCCAGTTGGGCTTGTCGCACTGTTGGCAGAGGCATGGGAAAATTAAACGGGAATAATAAAATATGAGCTGGAACGCACAAATTTGTTTCTTTCCAGGCAAAATATGACATAAGTACAATGAATCATCCGCGCATTCAAAATACTAATATATTCGTGTCCACGCTTCGTCCGCCCATAGCTGTGCACGCGTGCAAATACGGGGCATTCCATTCCGACAGAGTAATATTCACCGATGCCTGATGGTAGAGTTAGTCAAATAAGGGATATGAATGAATGAATGAATGAATGAATAATGAAATCAATCAATCAATCAATCAATCAATCAATCAATCAATCAATCAATCAATCAATCAATCAATCAATCAATCAATCAATCAATCGCAGTCGACCAACTAGTCATTTTTTTAATGCACAGTGACTTCATATGGCGCTAAATTTCCCGTCCCCATACGTAGTCATCCGCCAACGACTAAACCATGAAGCCGCAATGACTTTCTCGCTTCATTCGATTTTTCTTGCAGGCTGCGCACAAAGCAGCCGCGCACTATCGCAGCAATGGTAAAGGCTGCCTGCCAAAAGCTGAAATATGCACCATTGAGTTTACAACTACATTATTCTTTCCCCAGAGATTTTAACAAATGAGCTCTATCGTCGCCTTGTTCTTATTATCGATGAAACCAAAATCAGCTTTCCTCTTAACTTCTTTACTTACAACCAGCCCCCACCAATTCTTACATGAATAATTTTTGTATAACTTTTCGAATTCAGCCTATTGTGAACTACGTACGAAGGATGCACTCTTTTCAATTGCTTTCGTTATGAGTGACTCTTTTTTTTTTCTTGAGCCCTGCCAAGTGAGGGTTTCCGGGCCACTGTCAAGCTGTCTTTAGCAGCTTTTAGCCCGGACGACCTCCAGTTCTTCTGGAGAAAATGAAGATTATCTTATCTTATCTTATTATTATTCACACTGAGCAGTTTAACAAATTTTCATACGTATTCTTTTTTCGTCATGAGCTGCACTATATGAACTTGTTGCATGGGACATAGCCCTCGTTTTAACGTTCCCGTCACTTTGAAGCTGCTAAGATGGTGCGTATTTTATTTAGGGGCGTTCATCCTCAGATAAATACGAAGTTGTATTAGGCCTTTAGCGTTTTTTAAACCCCTAGTATGGGACCTATGACCATCTGAATTGAAGATACAATGACTATTTACGCATCGAACGACTCGCACTTCGCCCAACAGCAGTGCAAATTGGCGTAATTGAACCTTGTTGAGCTCTCCCATTGAAGTAGACGTGTACTCACACAGGCCGAGTCTTGACACGACGACTTCGAGCAGCCCGACCACGTTGTAGAGTAAGGAAACAGGGTTGGCGACTTCTGGCAATATCTGAAGCACGCACTGTTGGCCACGAGAGGTGCGACACGTATTATCGTCGGGCACAACAACAAAGCTCCGAGGACGCCTAAGCACTCCTCATTAGTTTTAATGCGAAAGCAATAATGTACAAATGACAAATGAAATAATGCACAAATGGACAAATAAAGCGCGATTATGAAACGAAGAACGATAATTCCAAATAGCGCGATTTCTTTCAATGCAAGCCAAATTGACGGGTGGCTTAATAACCTTAACAAGTTAAGAAATGTGGCCTTCCACAGATGTACAAAAAGCGCGGCATTATTTGACCTCCACGAAGAGTATTTTTCAATTTTGCGTGTTCTGGTTCAGATTTTCGTGTTCGCATTTCACACGTCCATGGCTGTACAATCTAACGCCGTCGAGTGCTCCCTCCAGTTTGGCGCCGCTACGCATGGCGCGTAGCCAGGGGGGGGGGGGGGGGGGGAGCGGGGGGATGGGTCAGAACAGCTCCCGAAATTTTCTTAGGGCTGCATTTACTCCCTCCTTTCGGATTTTTTTTCTCCCATGCTATGTACACACCGCATTGATAACTTAAATGTAAAAACTAACATGAGATGACCGTTGGTTTCTCGACAAAAAAATGGTTCTCCTTAGCCAGGTGTGCACTTGTGTGTTTGGAGATTTTACCAGTGAACAAAACAACTAACCTTGTTGCTTTATTGAAGCATAAAAATGACTATGTTATTATTTGGGATGCAGGATAGCTCTTTTTATTTTTATTACCGATGGTGTATAACACCCCTCGAAAAAATATTTCTGGCTACGCCACCGGCTGCAAGTAATAGTGGCTGATGCGCTGCTGGGGAAAGTCAGCGGAACTCGTGCTTAATATGACGAATTCCTGCCTCGAACACAGTACGGACCACCAAAGTTTTACCTCTGATTTCCACATGGCTCTGCGCTGGCCATGCGTTGCGTAGCAGCACGACCCTCTACTTGTATTTTCATAATGGCGAAGCTCGTGCTATGGAACGCTTCGCAGTCGCGTGGTAACCGTTTATCAGCTTCCGACTGCGAGACGCCGACGTTTACGCCGGATTTTTCGCCCAATAAAGCATTAAATGATTTCCCTTCAATAAAGAATTAGAATGCGATGGATATCTTTCGATAAGTTATTATGCCCTGTAGAAAGGTGGACGTTCGAACGCTCCCGGAAAATGCTGCAGAAGATGCACGGTGACAACCACATCGTTTCATGGAACGTTTGCTCGTGAGTGTGCGCGGATGTAAGTTATAGTAGTTTGGGAAAACGGCGTTTTATTGAGGTGTCAGGCATAGACACTTGTCTGCCTTTCATGTGAAGTAAGCAAATTGAAATAGAAACTGTAAGGATGGAAAATTGACAATATGAGTCGGCAAACAAAAAGGAATAAGCGTCGTATCCTTCCCTATTTGTACCTGCCTACCGCTATTCGAATTGAAAATTGTGTTGGTGAAAGGAACAAACCAAGAGAATCACTGCATGGGTAAACAAGAGAATCACCGAGTAGGTAGGAGCACAGCTCTTCCGATAGTTCCTCTGGCTGCTTTAAGTTCATTACTCTCCGCCCGTAACTAATCTGCGTGCTTCATTTCAAAACGTTATTATTTCCGTAAGCAGGTCAATCAGCATTCTATTACGTTAGCCCCTTTTGCATCACGGCGGCCTGGAATGCATCATTCAAGCATCAGGCACAAAATTGAAAACAGATAGGGAAGTAAGAGAAAATCGTGATGGAGAATACGGTCCCATGCCTGCTACTATACGTTACAGTCGTTCACGGCTACTGCGATAGGTTTACGGCGATTGTTGCACGTAGACAATCTTGAGCGAAGAAAGCAGATGACTCACCCGCAAAATCTTAGCCAGGTCCGGTATTAGCCCAGGCTGCAATAATAGAAAACCAGATACGCTCAAAATGTATTCACGCACCATGAAACAATAGCATAAGTTGGTTTAAAGTATAGCAAAGCAATGCTTGTCCTCCCAGATGCTGCTTCACGTTTGATGCAGCGGCTGAAGGTTCTCAGAGAACACATACTTTCAGACAGGGAACAAATTTCGGTTCAGGTGTATCGTCTTGGCGCCTCGGAACCCAAATTGAAGCGACCTTGCAACATCCTAACTTTTTTCTAAATCCTTGATCATTTCACAACGTAATCAACAAACCCACCCAGTACTTATAATACGGGGTCACAAAGTACCTCTGACAGAAATTGTTGCTCTATGCCAAATCAGATAACTTAGAAACTTGCTCAGAAGATTTTTCTCTCTTTCCCGGCCTCGGCTTTCTTCGACCGCTGCAATGACGTCATTACAGCGGTGTAGCGGCTATGTTGCCGGCTTTCTTTCAGTTTCAGCAGTAAACGCATTCGATAGACACTTAAAAAAGCTGCAAAAGCAAAGCAGAACGGTAGGCGGATCTGGTGCGACGAGCAAATCACGCAGTGCCGCTCCGTGCTGGCGATAAGTGTACCTTTTGCGGTGCTTCCAGACGCGAAGGAAAGAGTTAAACCGCTTATAAAAGTGTTGCAACGCTTTAACTCTTTCCTTCGCGTCTGGAAGCACCGCAAAAAGGTACACTTATCGCCAGCACGGAGCGGCACTGCGTGATTTGCTCGTCGCACCAGATACGCTTTCCGTTTCTGCTTTGTTTTTGTGGCTTTTTGTTAAAGTTGCTATCGAAATGCGTTCATAACTGCAACTGAAGGAAAACCGGCCAATAGCCGCTAAATGGCCTTAGGGACGTAATTCGAGCCGTCGACTGAAGGTGAGGAGCGGGAAAGAAAGAAAAATCCTTTGAGCGAGTTTCCAAGTTATCCGATGGGCATAGAGCCGTAATTTTTGGCTCAGGTACTTTGCGACCCCCTAATCTAAGTACTGGGTGTGTTGGGTGACTACGTTCTGCGAGCATTTAAGATTTCAAAAAGAGTTGAAGAAATTGTTGCAGGGTCCCTTCAAGCTAAAGCAGTTTCTTGCACACATGCACTACTACCATGAAATTTGCATGCATTTTATTACGCGTACTTCAGACGAATTCATTGCTAAGCGAAGTACGGAGCAACCCCACGCGGAAGTTTGCACAGAAGCTTAAGACTTACCGATGTGTCGGGGCAAGCTCTCAAGGTCGTGCCAAGACACTGCAGACAAAACGAAGGAATTTCATGAAGCACAGAATCTCCATTTCAGTAACAAATGTTTCTTGAGACAGACCTCCCTCTTGCCACAGGCTATTTTAAAATAAAGAAAAATTCTGGAAACTCTCAAGTGAACTGTCGGAAGGATACGTAAGCCGGCCTGCGGTCCACCGAGTCACTTTAAAAGTGGCTTCCCTGCTGCATTCGAATGCGTTGCGGAAAATACATTTTCGTGGTCCGTATAAGTAGTCTGATATCAAAGTGTAAAGCCCGTAGCGGTTGTTATTGAATGCTTTCATAAACCGGCTGTAGCGCTGTATAGATACGTAGCGCTGTACACCGAGTCTCTTCAGATTCAGACTCACTAGCATGCACAAATGCATTGCGGCAAAACGTCTTAGGCGAAATGCAGGGACGTCATATGAAGATATGAAATCCCTAGGGCCTCTTATTAATGTCATTTCCGTATGCGGTGAGAGCGCGCAACATCAAGCCTTAAAAACGAATAGGCAGGTTTTCTAGCGGAGTCAGCAACGAAGTGCCTACGCATTGGAAACATCACCTCCCTGGAGAAAACAAGCAGAAAAAAAAACAAGTGCCAAGCATACGGGTTATTGTGCGATGACAATTTCAAATCAAGGTGTTGTGTTGTAAAAGAGGATGTTCGTCTAAAATGACGCGGTGCAAATTATACGACACTTTTCTTAGCAATAATTATTTAGTGCTATGGGCACTCACATTTAACTGCATGCACCGACCTCAATAACTGGTCAAATGCAAAATGTTGTGTGTCTGCGCTACCAAGTGGATAATTGTTTCAAGTGTGCTTTGGTGGGAGGTTGCAAAAAAACCTAGGTAATTGTAGTGAAAGCTGATGTTTGGAAGACCAGCAAAGATTCGACACCCTAACGTTTAAAAAACGAGAAACAAAATAGTACTAATTTCTTTTTCGGAGTATAAATTTTAGCAGTTCCTTGCTTACCCGCGTCTGATTCAAATATATTTGTTCCCAAATAATCAGGCAACTTTGCAGAGTTCATGCACTCTTTTTTAACCCACTCCTAAACGCTGTCTTCGTAACGCGCTTATCCTAATATAATAACGCATTTTTGTTTCGACAAAACATTATCTCCATAAAATGCTTATTCGCATTCAACTACAAGTTATTTTTGCGACTTACGTTTAAATTATATGATGAGTTGTGTTCGTGGAAGACGAATTACGAACTGCTGATAGTACATTTGGTGCTTAGCCGAGAAACCGAGTCGGCAAAACCCGCCAGTTTGTGTAACCTACCGCATGACTTTCCACAACGCCAACTTTTAACAAAGGGCTACAGAAGTAGCAGGCGTTTAATGTGCATTTGTAAAAACGTTAAAGTACAATATGAGACACAGTGTCATACGGACAATTTTATATGTATCGTTAGCGACCGTGTGCCAGAAGATTTCGGGCTGTCATCTCGACGCCATAGGAGCAAAAAAGAATATGTTCTGACTGATAACAATAAATGCATTGGACCAAGTTTAGATGTTGATTGCGTTGGAGCCTTTCTGTACCCTTAACGGTTATTTACAAGCTATGTTTGTGTATTTTCGAGCATCGTTAGGCGCGTGGCTAGTCTACCATTTCTGCTAACTTCACCGCTGCTTTATACTTGCATAGTGTCAGATCCTTCGTACCGTGAACCAACCCTTCGTACGTATGAACACGTCAAGAACATGCTTACCTCCCCAAGACCTAAAACGTTGGGCAAATGTCACGTTGATGCATTGGCCTGCGAAACACGAAAAAAATAGTTTGTATAGTGATATTCGCCTTTTCGACCCCCAGAAAAGGGAGCATAATAATGACTTGGAGACCCCAAAATTGCCCTTTTGTTGAATAAATTCTCAAAGTATTTTAGCAGCTCGCAGTCAGTATTGATTACAGTTTCTGTGGTTGAATGCCTACCAAAAACTTATCCTAGTCTCAAGAAAGAAATAAACTTATGCATGGTAATAGCTTTAATTAATTGATGATCAAACTTTTCTCGGAAAGAGATATGAAGCCCAGGCGCTTCAAAGCAAAGAAAATGTCTCGTATATGTGTACCCCCTTGGCCCTTTGTCCATGACTCTATATGGGCTGCCCAGCAAATATGTTAAAAACTAAATCGAAAGTTTCGTGATAGTTTCGAAAGAAATAGCTTGCTGTGGCTAGAAGAAATTGCCTTTTTTACACTGGCCCTTATTCAATAGATTGAATATTACTGTCATAGTGAAGCATTGCTTACCATTTACAATGGGAAGAAGGGCGACTCCGAGGAGCAGAAGAGCGTAAGACGTTGAACGGATCATAGTGCAGGCTGATGACTGACCGGGAGCTTAGCGAACAACTAATGTCTCGATATGCTTTGTTTCTGGTATAAAAACGACCTGATCGGTCGAATAAATGTGCAGACAATGCGGCGTAGCCAACATTGGTGGCAAATCGCAGTCTCTGAAGGCCCCGGTAAGCGAAGATTGCTTGAGTGGGAGGCGTAGGGTCGCAGGGTCGCTGCTGCTTGTATTTATACCTGACTTTGAACCGGATTGTTTTTCGGGGACTTGACGGATGCTGTCAGCATTGCCGTCCCGGCAACCACAGCAGTACCATCTACAGCGCATGCCCCGTGCCAAAACAAAGCGTTCTTCTTGGGCACGTGGCTTCAGCTTTCTCACAAGAACCGGACGCTGATTGTTTTTCCAAAACGATTGACAGATGCCGTCAGCATTGCTACCTCAGGCTCCAGGTGGGGCAACCACTCGACGCCAAAGTGGTTTCCACCGGGACGACGTGGCTGCGGTGTGACGTCAACAATGCGTCGATACCGGCGGAAACGCTTCGACAGGTTGAGCCCGGAACCATAGGTGTGCACGGCATAGCTTCACCGCATGGACTCTAACAATGTGACAATTGTCGTCGTGGCGTTTTTTTTTTTCTTTTTTTTCGCGTGACGAAATGTCATGTCAGTGTCTATGCCTGTGCGGAAAGATTGTCAACAATTCCTCCCGGAACTCGGAAAGCCTCAGCTGTCAGGTGTGTATAACAATGCGGGTATTCCGTCGTTTCATTTTTTTTACCGGTGAGGTGTTTTGAAGGCCAGTGAAGCGAACGAACTGTGACGATAATGTTGTGAGTCGGTTAATAAACTCTGCCTGGCGTAACTGCGACATAGTTTCCCAAAGCGTATTTATGGCGGCGGGAATTCCAATGGTCTATGGTAAATAAGCCAGTGACACAGGAAGCCAGCGACAATCTTACACGCATTATCACGGAGTGTGCAGTAGAAGTCGGGGGAACGATGGCTAGACAGAATACTGGCAAACTTTCCCAGGAGACGAAAGATCTCATTAGGAAACAGCAAACCATGACAATCTCCACCCCAGCTGACAGAATAGAACTAGCGGGGCTTTCGAAGTTAATCAATAAGCGTAAGACATCCGACATACGGAAGCCGACATATGGAGAGGATCGAATATGCTGTAAAGAACAGAGGCAGCCTAAAAGCAGTGAAGAGGCGTCTAGGCGTGGGGAGAATCAGATGTATGCACTTAAAGACAATCAAGGCAATGTCAACACAAATAGGGATAAAATATTCATAGTAGCCAACGAGTTCTATAAAGATCTTTACAGTAGCCGGGACATCCAGGATAATGCCGAACGAGAAAGAAGTTCATAGGAGATAGAAATCCCACCACTAACGACCCAAGAAGTAAGAATGCTTTAAAGAAATGAAAGGGGGAAAAGCCCCTAGTAAAGATCAGATAACAGCAGACCTCTTGAAGGATGGCGGGCAAATTGTATTAGTAAAACTGGCAAACCTGTACACGCAATGCCTAATGACCGCAAGTGTACCGGAATCTTGGAAGAACGCGAACATCATCCTATTCCATAAGAAAGGTGACATAAAGGGCTTGAAAAATTACAGGCCGATCAGCTTACTGTCAGCCGTCTACAAGGTACTTACCAAGGCAATCGCTAACACATTTTCTGCCACCTTAGATTTCAGTCAACCTAAAGAACAAGCAGGGTTCCGTAAAGGCTATTCAACATTGTACCATATTCACACGATCAATCCGGTGATCGATAAGTGCGTGGAGTATACTGAACCCCTATATATAGCCTTCATAGATTATGAGAAAGCATTTGACTACGTCGAAACCTCAGCAGTCATTCAGGCATTGCGGAACCAGGGGGTAGATGATCATTATGTAAGAATACTAGAGGATATTTACAATGGGTCCGCAGCTACCATCCTCCTCCATGAGGAAAACAGTAAAATCCCTATAAGGAAGGGCGTCAGACAAGGAGACACAATCTTTCCAATGTTATTCACGGCATGTTTACAAGAAGTATTCAGAGCATTGGATTGGGAACAGGTGGGAGTAAGGGTTAATGGAGAATACCTCAGTAACCTCACATTTGCTGATGACGTTGCCTTGCTAAGTAACTCGGGGGACGAATTTCAAAGCATGCATTGGACAAACAGAGTAGAACCGTGGGCCTGAAAATTAATATGCAGAAAATGAAGTAATGATCAATTATTAACCTCGGGACAGCACAGCGGTTTGAGATAGGTGGCGAGGCAGTGGAAGTGGTAAGCGAATATATGATATCTACTTATGCCAAGTTGTGACCCCGGATCCCAACCGTGAGGCAGAGAAGATTGGAAGGATAAGAATGGGGTGGAGTGCATTCGGCAGGCATTCTCAGATAAAGCATGGCAGCCTACCATTGTCCCTTCAGAAGAAAGAGTATGACAACTGCATCTTACCGGTACTCACCCACGGGGAAGAAACTTGGAGGCTCACTAAGACGGTTCAACTTAAATCAAGGACGACTGAGCGACCAATGGAACAGAAGATGATAGGTGTAACATTAAGGTACAAGAAGAGAGCGGAGTGGGTCAGGAAACAAACGCGTGTTAAGGACATATTAGTAGAAATTAAGAAGAAGAAATGGATGTGGGCAGGGCATGTAATGCGAAGGCAAGATAACCGTTGGTCATTAAGGGTAACAGAGTGGATCCCTAGAGAAGGCAAGCGTGGCAGGGGGCGGCAGAAAGATAGATGGGTAGATGAGATCAAGAAGTTTGCGGGGATAAATTGGTCGCAGTCAGCATAGGACCGGGATAATTGGAGATAAAAGGGAGAGGCCTTTCCCCTGCAGTGGGCGTAGATAGGCTGGTGATGATCATGGTGATGATTATGAGGATGATGACGATGATGGTGGTGGTATTATGATGATGAGGAAGAGGAGGAGGAGGACGATGCCGACTACGATGATGATGTTGATGATGATGATGCTTCATGTCTGCCTTCGTGCTTCGTGTCTGCCTTGGGGTGCCTAAAAATACTTCAACCTTTGGTACTCTCAGGGAAAGTAAGCGCCTCTCTCCAACGGTTCTCTGCCAGCAAGAACTCCTTCGTGCACGCTTGCGGTTTGTGACGAGGACTGTCGACCATGCGCTGGCTTGTGACTCGGAAGCCGAGGTACGTGTCTTATTACCACCAGTGTATCAGAGCCCACCAGAGCATACCAAGCCACCATGGATATTTGCATCCTGGAAAATAACACTAACTGTTCCCGGCATCCAGAGCAACGCTAAGTTGCCTCTGCCTGCTCTGAAATTCTTTTCATTGGAGCCCATTGCTACTACTTACCAAAATTACACTCAGATTTTCACGGATGAATCGGTGATGGATACGTCATCTGCCATCGGAATATGGATCCCATCAACCAGCACAAAAATTACCGCCAAACTAGGTCACAAAACTTCGTCGATGGTTACTGAACTTACGGCCCTGCGTGCTGCATTGCAACACATTTTAACTGCTCCAGTTCAGGCATGGCCAATCTTCACCGACTCTCGAGCAGCCCTTCAGCACCTCATGGTGCTGCCAGAAGAGCAGCTTGCTCAAGAAATTAATGACCTGCACACGCAGGCAATAAACAACCACCACGTCGTTATTCTGCAGTGGCTTCCATCTCACTGCGGTGTGGCTGGCAACGGCGAAGCCGACAGAGCTGCTGCATCAGCGCATTTCAGCTCAATTAGTACTACAGTGCCTTTCACAAGGCGCGACGGAGCGACTCTGGCGTCATCGCTTGCCAAGAGTTCTCAGCGACTGCTGTGGACCGGCCCAAATAAGACCTACGATCCGTTGCACACAATAGACCCAGAGTGCCGATTTCGGATGCCAAGCGGTCTGTGCAAGCGAGATGAAGCTGTCCTGCATCGAATACGACTGAATTTGGCTTACACTAAGCATTTCCTTTTAAAACTTCGTCGAGCTTCCTCACCTCTGTGCCCTACCTGTACAGTTCGCGAGGACCTGAAACACGTTTTCTCCGCATGTCCTCGCTGCGAACTTGAGCGTACCACGGCTAAGCTTTCTCTGGTCCTGCCCGCGTCCGCCCAGATCTCTTCCAGGCACCTCCTTGGGCCGTGGCTTACAACCGGCATGGCAAGTCGTGCAACAAAAGTGCTCCTGACGTTCCTCCGGAGCACTGGACTTGTGAGTGAGCTATGAACTCTCAGACAAATGGCTATATCGCCTGATTGTGTGTGTGCTGTATGTGGGCGTCTGTGTGTTTGAGTATTCATGTGTAAGTGAGAGTTTTCGTATATTTTCATCACACCTTCACCCCCATTTGGTGTAGCAAGTCGGGCGCCCAGCCCGGCTGACCTCTCTTGCCCATTAAAGATGTTTCTCTCTCTCTCTCTCTACAACTTAGGGGGGGGGTGGAATACTGCTCGAATGAAGTCGAACGAAAACGTAGACAAAAAAAAAGAAGTATATTTTTCAAGAGACACTTTCCGCTACCGAAGCAACGTGAAGGTGGCAGCTTTGAACTGTAACTTAATCCTGCTATCAGCACCTTTCGTCAGATTTCCATTGCCCAATTGCGGACCACCTCTAACCAAGTTAATTTTCTACACCTTATTTTTCCGCGGAACAGATTTCATGATAGGTTCGGCCTAAATTAAAGGACGAAACGAACTATGAACATTCAAGTTGGCTGAGAGCTATAGAGAGAGGTAAAGAGATATATATGGAATGTTTTTATGCTGACAAGGGCTATGAGGCTGCCAGTGCTGGCAGGGCGGTGCGACATGGCATTGCGACAGAACATTGCGCTTTAAAAACACCACATGACAAAAGAGCACCGACAATACAGCACGACGTAAAAACAGCACGCGATAATGCTTGTAGCCACGTTAAATATGTAAATGGTTGCCCATCTAGGCATTCCCAAAAAGGGGACTGTTTTCTCACTGTGTTGCTTTGTCGCTGTGCTTTTTTGTCGCGTGCTATTTTGACACCGCCCCTTGCGGCATATGTTTCTTCATAATTCCTCCCCTCTTGTCTGTTTTGCCTTCTATATTTCTTTCTCCTCGTGTCCGTCTTGTTTTAAAGCAAAGCTTTACTACTCTCGTCCAGCGGTTTTGCCGCGAATGCGCAAGTTCACCTCTTGACCGCAGACACACCCCCTACGACGCACCCCTTGCAGAGCATCACGTGACTCGCTGGACCCTTTTCTGGTGCTGCGCACAAGGCCTTGCTTTCCGTCGTTCTGCTCAACCGAGCGCCGGCGGTCGCGGTGTGCACACAGCTGATAGGCAGCCGACCAACCCCGCATCCTCCCACGCATGCGCCGCTGGGTCATCTCGGGCTACGTGACTCATCTTGGACTCGGGAAGAGGACCGCCGCGTTCGCCAAGAATGAAAGCGAGGCCGGGCCTCCTTCTGTGAGAGTTGCATGGGACCGAACGGCTTTGAGCCGTAATCGGCCATACAGCTGCATGACAGGATAATCAAGCGAAACCAACACTCAAAAAGACCAAGTCAAGTTTTACTTGGCATATATTTTATCTGAGCTGAGGAAGGTTATCTGAGCTAAGCCGCAGCCATTTTTAGTAAGATTTTTTTTATTATTACCGGCCAGGCTGCCTGAATTATACGTCACATGGGTAATAATGACGTAAGGTCCCCACGCCAAAGAAGTAAGTAAGCAATTAAAAAAATATTTGTTAATTTATCGGCTCTTTTTTCTTTGTTATTCCTGTTTGGAGGTAAATGTGTATGTATACCAGCTAAGCTGGCACAATCGGATATATAGGAACAATAGAAGCAACTTTACAAACATGTCTGGCTCAGGAGAAGTGGTCAGTTCTAAAAGGGAACGCCGCGAGCTCCACGAAGCGGGCGAAGCGCGCCTGAGGACAGCGCGGTACTTACGCTTCTCTCCGACAACGCTTCCAATTTATAACGCTTAGAGAGTGCTATCCCGTGGACACGGACCGAGGAGTTGGCTCTCTCTGGAGGCGAAGAAAATGATTAGAACAAATTGACCTCGAGGGGCGTGGCCACACGGTGACCATGCCTGACAGTTTGACGGTGGGTGTATTTCGAGTCACTGCCCAGGTGGATGCCTCGAGGAGGTAACAAGTAGTACTCTGTGGGATGGCTTTCATGCACTGTTTTTACTTAAAGCGCGGACAGGATTGCTTACGCGTAGTTAATAACCAAACCAATAAAATCGCTCGATGGGCGATTTTTAATCACTCAGGGTAACTACAGCTCAAGAGAAGACATTGACAGGAGAGGCAGGTCTGCATGCATCGCGTCGCGATGCGTGCTCGCCTTCTAACTCTATGCTGTTTTGGGGGGCTGGTGCTACAATGAAACGGAAAGGATAGACGGTCCGGCGAAGGCGCTCATTTCACACGCCTTCATTTTGTAAGCCAGTGGGAATGGTACAGGCTGGTCTGATGGCACTCTTCAAATTCGAAAGGTTTAGAACAATATGTGCATCGCCACTGTCATCATCGTCGCCGTCGTAGTCGTCATGATCATCATTATAATCATCCTCACACCGTGTTACGCCTACTGCAATAGGAAGGCATTTCCCATTGACCTCAAGTTGTTCTTAATCTCCACTATCGAATTCATTCTGTGCCGTCCTTTCTTTTCACTTTTGTAATATGTTTACGATTACCCCTCCCACACACCCCCGCGCATGCCCGTGCGCTCACACGCACACACACGAACGCAAGTGAATACGCACGAACGCATACGAACGTGCACGCACACGCACGCGTACACCCACACGCAGACTCGTGTGGGATCTGATTGGATTTGAATCCAGGTCTCCACAGCCTAACGTCCTACCTACCTCTGAGCTATCTCCACATGTTGCCAGCAATGGAACATGGTTGTTGTTGTTCCTTTCTTAATCACAAGAAAATGGACTCATCATACCGCGTCTCCACCTCCTTATGGTCCATACTGCTAGATGACCGTATTTGCCACTCTCGACCCCCTAGTCTGGCACTGCATCCGCGTTTTGACTGTACCGGCCCATCCTCCACAACGCTATTTCTCCCGATGCCACTCAACATGACCCTCCATTTGAAGACCCAAATTTTATTACAGCCCTTGGGCTCATCGGAGTAGAGAGTGGTCTCTCAAGATTAGTCCAGGACTGGGGTCTTCCCCGGTCGTAGAAATGGTCCTATAATATATGATCTACCTTAGCCTGGGCTCCACTGATTGAAGGGAACTCCTGTGTGGCCTTTCAACAACAACAGCAACAACGTCTTAGTGGAACACATCCATTTAGGGGATTGATAAGGCTCCAAGAACTTCGAGGGCCAATGTTCTCGGTTCACAAAATTAAAACTATGAATTTGAAACGCAAGAGTTGTACAATAGTGCATGCCGCGTGGCACCTGAACGTGGTGGCAATGTAAGTAGAACACTGAGCACCATTCCCGCACAATCCTGAATCTAGGGAAGCTGCGGCGTGTTCCAGTCTGCTTTCTGACATAATTCGCGCCGTAGGACGAAGAAACAAAAGCGAAGAAAGAGAAGCAAATACAATGTGGCAGTGAAGGATTAATATAGCACTAAAGAAGTTGTCAATACGTATCGCGAGGCTTTCGCCATTCAAAGCACGAAAGCAGACTTAAGTGCCCTGGAGTCTTTTTTATTGTTCTTTGTATTACGTCACTACTTACGTCCGTGTAGCGCGAAATACGAAAGGCGTTCAACATTTCCTGCGTTTTTTTTTTCGGTTAAGAAACGTCTTTCAGTGGCTGAAATGAGGCTGAGTGGTTTATTGCAAAGCTAGTGTTCCTAAATTACGCCAGTTTGTATTTTACGTTGCCGGCCCGTTCAGGCTGTAGCTTAAAGCAATCGATATGCGTGGAGCTGCGCCCTTCCACCAGTTTCACTGCACACAATGTTATAAGTCCCGATACAACTTTTGACGCCATCAAAAAGAGAGCACATTTATAAGAACTAAATGAACTTGTGTAAGCAGGCGTTTCGAACCGAGGAATGAGAGGAAATAAGCGATCGACGGTAGCGTGAAGAGAGTCGCCTGAGGCGGCATTGATTCGGTTGTCGGTTTCTTCCGACACGCGTGGCAGCTTGACAGGCGGGGACATTTTTCACCCCCGTCGACGCCCGCTTTGGAGTGGATGCCCGGAGGAAGCTATTACGGCACCAGCAGCACTGCAAAGAAAAGGCAGCCAGCCGGCGTGTGCCTTTCTGTTCGTGCGGAATGGTCGAACACAGGGTACTTTTTGTTCCTCTTTGCCCCCTCGGGGCGTCGACCATATTATACGTCGGAATCCTGGAGAAAGAAAAAAAGTTCGTCAAGCAATGGAGGTTACGGTTGCCCTTTCAAAAATAAATTTGTAACAACCCCGAGCACTACTCTGTGGAAGGTGGTACAGCCGAGCATAGGTGCGTAAAAAAAAAATTGGAAAGAGAATGGGTGTTTTCCCCAGAACCCATGCAAGTGTAACACTGGCGCTAGTGCGCTTCTTAACGGGCGGCGTTGTGAAGGTAGCAAACACGCCACAGGAATTCGAGCACACAACCTGTGCCGGCACAAAGCATACAATGAAAAAAATTATGCTCACCCTCCGTCTAACGACGACGATGGTTGAACGCGAAGCTTTCTCGTGATGGATTACTTAGTTGGCCAATCCCACAATGCGAGTGTGTGCTACTCTGGAGGTACGCACCACTTTTTCTAGAAAACCCACAGCAACTCTCGGGGGTGCACTCCGTAGGCCTGACGTTGGGGTTTGGGACTATCGAACATTTGCTTAGTGCTTGTCCAAAGTACTCTAGTGAGCGAATGAACCTTGAGGCAGCATTAATACTACACTTGGACATTCGCCCTCTGTCCCAACAAAAGATTTTGGGCACGTGGGCTGACAACAGGAAGCAAAGCCTAGCCGTTAAAGCCCTGCTTACATTTCTTGGTGACTCCTCTTTGGATTCTCGCCTCTAGGTTGCGACAAAATTGAACAGACTGCGAAATAATGTCTCAGCAGTTTCTTTTTTTTTTTCATGGATAATAGTCATGTGCTGAAAAGTGAACTGTAGTCATCTGATTCAGCACCCCGTTGTACGTGAGACGTTTATTGGTTTTACTGCTTGTACATAGTTCATTTGTCGCTTTCATTGTCATTTCCCATACCTTCCATAATCATTCCTTTCTCTTTCTGTCCCCAGTACCCTCCCACCAGAGGGAAGTAGCAGGCCCAAGATCAATTTCTCAGGCCGACCTCTTCTCCTTTTCAATAAACATTTACTCTCTCTTTGGGGTGTACGGCGTTAAGTGGTACCTGCTGCTTGGCGTTCGCTTCGACCTTGCCGAAGTGGAGCAATCGGATAGATGAGCTTCACAACGCGAAGAACCCAGGTTCGATTCCGGCCACGGGGAGCTTTGTTTTTCTTTCACTTCACCCACGGATCATTCATCATCATCGTCAGAGAAAGTTGGCTTTCCTGCAGTGCGTATTGACGTACCACGGCATAAGTCAGGACCCTAAAGCTTCGTTTTAAAACTATTGTGAACCATTCCATTCTGTGACCAGCGTAGCTTTCTAGCACATGACGTAGAGAGGACACGGGATTTAGGTGCAAGGTATGAGCAAGTTTTATTTCTTTTGAGCGTTCAAGGTGGTCACTCCTATAGAAAGACATATACACACTCCCTTATATTGACTCTACTGTTCTTGAAAATGGTTGTAACCGATATCTAATGTACTCAAAATGCATCTGATGATACGTATCGAGGGACGAAGACTGTGGTCGACGACACGTTTTGGTCTTGCAAATGGTGCCTATATTATTAACTAATTTACTCAAGACGGATACCCAAGGGATGATACGTATAAGCCTGAGATATAAATTATGTTTCGAACGGCCGTGCGACTTTGGTGTTGACTGTTTTTAATAGCACGCCTACCGGGACGTTCGTTTCTCAACGCCTCGCGCTTCAGACAGAAATAGAGAGGGAAATTAACTTCATGGCGTTCAGGCGGGGGTATTCAGGTGGGGGTAGTGACCGGTCGTTTGAAAGACACGCGGAGCCTCGGAGTTCTCGTTATCGGATGCAAAAAATATTAAAACCATAGCCATATAAGCTCTGCTTAAAAGCACGGGACGGTGAAAGTAGATAGCATTGGCTTGCGCCTCCTTTAAGTTCCAGAGGGGTTCGCAATATATACCTCTGGTAAGGCTGTCGAGTTTTATTACTCTTCCGTCTTCGCACCCAAGACTTGCCGCTTTGCATGCCCCGCTGCGGCGGGAACAGAGAAAGATTGCGTGCTTCCGTAGTGAACACCGTACCGCACTCAGCCGCGGCTTCTTGCGATGCCGTCATAAGGCGCCGTGCTTTTT
Source organism: Haemaphysalis longicornis (assembly GCA_013339765.2). Lineage (NCBI taxonomy): Eukaryota > Metazoa > Arthropoda > Arachnida > Ixodida > Ixodidae > Haemaphysalis > Haemaphysalis longicornis. The sequence continues at coordinate 62,194,012 of CM023458.1, read as the reverse complement.
GCCTACTTACCCGGAAGCTTACTTGAATAGTAGCTACACGTACGCATGGACTGCCCTGCCGTCGCGGGAGGGGGCCTTGGATGGGCGTATGCTTCCGCTCGGCTTTTCGAAGATCTCCTTTTTTGTGTAGTGCAGGCAACCGCAGCGGCATACACCGTTTCGCCATTATTTCACGCGGCCGCTTTTGGTTCATATTCGAAGGAAACGAGGAACATTCACTCAGCCGAACTTTCCCCTCCTTGCCAACAGCACGGAAGGATAGATTGGTTCCTTTGCGGATGTTCGTGTGTTGTACATAAGCGCCCACAGTGGTGTGAAAGCAACAGTGTAGTGCACGAAAAAGTTTGCAGCCGTGACAGAAGTTTTGTACTTGAAAGAAAAGCAAGAGCAATGCAAGGATGCTACAGTGTGAATAGAGGAGGCAGCTTAGCCATGCCCACATTGAAGAGTATCGGGGATAGAACTGAGCCCTGGGGTGACTGAAGACTGATTTTTAAACATTTTGGTACTTCTTACGGTATTGCACTGAAACTTCCTGACCGTCGTAGACTGTAACAAACTGCGGTTCATTCATCTGTCATAGAAATCGGCAAAACACGAAAGTGGAATGTGCAGCGAAATCTACAGCTGAGCATGATTTGCGGGTCGGCGGCTGTCTTGTGAGTGTGCTTGGCAAGTGACGTCCTGCTGGCGGGTCGCTCCGGCAAAGGTGTACTGGCATCATTTCCGTGACGGATATGATGTCAGTGAAATCTTGGTGTATCCCGGCATAAAACAATTTCCTGTTAAAATATACAGCCCGAAAACGAACAACCCTAAGTATAACGTACTCTTTAAACTAAAGGTTGCTTCCCTGCAAGAAGGCCCTGTGTGCCGGTGTGCACCCTTTACAGGCCGCTTGCTTCGTTGTACTGGCGTCATTTCCGTGACGGATATGACGTCAGGGAAATCTTCGTGTATCCCGGAATAAAACAATTTTGTGTTAAAAAAGAAAAAAAGCAGGGCACGGCAGAATGTCGGGCAACATCTCGTTTTGCTCATTGCTCATCAATACCCCGCCTCGTAAATTCCGAGGGACTACATTCACAGCCAAACGAATGCGCATGAATGCCTTGCAGGTCACCTACGTTCGAATGCAGCCCCAAGCAGATTTTGAAAGAAGTAACTGGCCAGGCGAGACGTTACCCGAGAGGCGCAGAAAAAAAAACAACACGAGTCCAGTACATTAAACCTCAAATTCAAAGAAATTAGTAGGCCTAGAACTGGTAATCGAATATCTCCGTGGGTACGTGTACACGCGCACCATTCTAAACAGAGAAATGATTGCGTTTTCGAGAAAACAAAGCTTTTTCCCAGTGTTATCAAAATGAAAGAGGAAAGAGGGATATTTTATGCAGTTCGTGGTTTTGTGCCGGTATATGTAATGACAAAAAAACGAAAAAAACTGAAAAACAATTCCCATTCCTTCCCATGCAGAATCCACTTCATTTGCACCAGAGCGCTCTTACAAAGTTAATGAGCTTCGATGGAACAGCAGCATTCCTTCCTCGAATCCAAATCTCAGTTACTTTGGTGTATGGTGCCACATTTCCCATGCTTCAGGTTTTTTTTTCATTCCCTATTTTGCACCCGTTGCCTAACGACAAAACTCGCGGGCTATTTGTGCAGATATCGGTAAACGTTAGCTTTTGTGCACTTCCAGAACGGCTTTGGCTCCAGTTTCCGGTTGTTTCGTATCTTGCATAGCTTTAACCATAGCTAACGTCATGTTATGCATAAGCGGTTATAGTTGTGTTGGTGGCCTGGTCTGTAGGCATCCCTTTGGCGCTGCGTTGCGTCTTCGCTCAATCGATTTACAGAAGCTACCCACATAAGCCAATTTTCTCTTCCAGTTTTTTTTCCCTTTTATTTGTTTAATTTTATCCTTCTGTTTCTTTACCACAGTCTAGGCTAGCCCCACCGTAATTTTAACTCTCAAACTTCTCAGGATTGCGTCTGTTCTATTTTGTATGGCCACCCCCACGCAACACTCTTTTTCTAGTCAGGCACTCACAGTTTTTTTTTGTGATTTGTTGAAAAGTACAGTTCAGCGATCCTGCACCACTTCCATGCATGTCGTGATAAATGTTGTTGTTCACCCGCTTCCACCGCTGCACCCGGCTGATTAAATTACTGCGCTGACAACGCTTGTGCCCATTATTGCTTCTAATACCGCTCCTGAACCTCTTCCGCATCCTTTTCTCATCTTCTCTCTATGCCACGCCCCTATCCACGCGGGACATACAGCCTTCTTTGTATTTCTTTCACCCCGCTGGATACTCACTTGGAAGAGCAAGCTTCGCCGTGCGCCACCTCGTCCCGGAGAGTAGTGCCTAATGGGGCATCACACCCGGACCACTTTATGCAATAGCCCCGGAGGCCCGAGAGGGGTGCGGCAGACGCAAGGGGAGGCTGGAATTACGGTATTACTCCTAATTGCGGATCCCTGGCTTCTGTCGCCTCATAGCGCGCAGATGAGCCGGCTGCAATGAGCGTCTTCCGTCTTCGAGCCAGGTCCGGCAGAGCCGTTCGGTGCGTGGAACAACGATCTGGGCTTGGAGGACACTGTCCGCCGCACCGTGTGTTTAGGAAAGAAGCTTTAGCAATAGCAAGACGCGAGTAAAAACAGCCTGGCGGTGCCGTCGAGTGAAGTACTGGGAGCCATCCGTCACGAGGAGTTTTCGGGACTCGAGCTGCTGTGTTTTGTTACTCAGCAGCGCTAAAGCCATGTTTCGGGTATGTTTCGGCCCTATACCACATGGCTGAAAGCCGGTATTAAGTGTAAGGGAGGTGATAAGAGCATCATTTTTATTATCTCTCTCTCCCCCCCTCTCTCTTTCTACTTTGAACTAGTGATGTAGACGCGTGAAGCGCTGTTACTTCTACATTTCCCGCTTAGTGGTACAAAGACACTTAGCGCGCATAAATAGTAATATAGGAGTAAGGGAAAACTTCATTAAAAGAGTTAAATTTTTGTTTTTGTTGTTTATTCGTTTCTTTGTTTTGGAACAAGCGGGAATATATTTTAATTGACATAGACGCCAAGAGGCTCCTTCGCGTGCGAGACAAGCCAAAAATTTGTTCTCCGAACGTTGAACCCGGAAGATGAATGCAGGGCTTCTTCAAATCGCAGGTTCGGCAAACAGATGTAATGTTTTTAATCCAGGCAACACGCAGTTTCAATAGCTGGGCAGTCTAGATGCCCCTGGCTGTTACTTAGACGTGATTGTCCGCGTTGTATCTTGAATTGAAAATGAATCGAATTCAACTGAATTCCAATTGAATTCAATTAAATTAAATTTAAGAGAATTGGTTCGAATAGAATAGAATTTCAGCGGGTGCTTCTGTGTTGTAGTGGGGGAAGCGCAATGTAACCTCCTTTGATCGAATATATTACCATAAAAGTTATATCTCGAGGTGTGGCGCACGAAATGGTGTCGTCGACGAAGCGAAATCATGGATATTTTTTATTCCTATGATGAATGAAGAAACAAATGCGCCCGCAGCGTTCAATTCATGTTAAAACACCCCAGCTGGTCCAATATTCTGGGAGCACGGCGCAAGATAAATGCCATTTGAACTACCTGAGCTTCTTTCTGAAGGCCGGACAATGAACTGCGTTAAATGGCAGTTGCACGAGAGCAGCATAATGATATTTGTATTCCCGGCTCGCAAATCAACCCTGCCGCAACAGTGATCTAGCGTGTTCGTTTTCAGTTAAGCTGTCAGATGACTGATTTAACAAGAATTACGTTTTTCAGCGGCCAGTGTCTTGATGTATCACGGTCCCTCCATTACGGCGTTCTTTGTAGCCCAGGCGATGCTACAGCCCGTTCGCTGCCCCTTTGTGTATTATTTCTAATGGACAAGCCAGCTGTCTTTATTAGAAGCCATCTTTGTACCCGTGTGACGTAACCAAATGCCACCAATTTATTGTCTTTAACTCGCACACTACCGCAGAAGCTTCACAAACTCGCATGAAGTAATTACGTCAGTATTACTTTCTGCAAGTGTCTAGTAAGCGCCACCAAATCTCCCCACCCTAGCAACGGAGTGTCACGCCGTCCTCAAAACTCACGGTTCGAGCAGTCTCTGTTGATTTTTACCCAACCGGTGGCTCACTGCCTAGCCAAAGTCACTGTAAAAGATCAATTACTGTTCCTCGCTTCAGGCTGGACTTCGTCCACAGGTAGCCACCATTGCAGTTACGCCCAACCATCTGTAACTATTAATTGTTGTTAGTAACTTGCAGTGACCCTGACCAGTCAGTGAGCGGAAGTGGTGAGGCCGGTTTAAGAAAAATCAACGCAAACTGTTCGCGCCGTGATTTGTGAGGCGGGCAGAACACTGGGTTGCTAGAGTTTGGGGGTGCTTTGGCGGCGGTTACTAGACGCTTGCCTCAGTTTCTTCCCTTCTGAAATGTACATCACCGCTAAGAAAGTATTGAGGAAACCGGAGTCCGTAATCGATGACGCTTTGCCCTTACCAAACGGTAGCACCAACAGAAAAGAGGTGGTACAAATGCATCGCTGCACAAAGATAAAAGACCGTTCAAAAGACACGGACAATGCGTCAGATAAGGAGGCGTGATTGCTGGTTTCGTCCTGCGAAGCGACAGAAGTAAAGGCCAGCTAGGAAGCGGAGCCGTTGCTCGGATGTCTAAGCTCTCTTGCGAAGCAAGCAAACCCATAGAGTTCCATACGCTAGGAGCAAACCAGGGCGGCTTTGGTGGAGACACTCATGCACAAATCAGGCGAGGGGTTGGCCAACCACGCATCGCTTATCGCGAACCACACTCTCTTAATAGGGATTTCTCTGGCGCTTTCATCCGGTGAGGTAAGTACGTTCGCTTCCTCCGAATTGCGACACCCGCCTTTCCAGACGTCCTGGCGTCGTTTTATTGCCCCGAACAATGAGCTAGAAGTGAGGCCGTAACTATTTTCCCTTCTTATAATCGTTATGCAACTGCCGGGGCACTAACGGCGCGAGACGTTGCGCAACCTACATGGTTCTGCTTGGGCTTTAAGCGGGCACTTACTCTTTATCAGTTTTAAGAGTCCAGAAGGCATAGACCACCTTCATAATTTCTTTTTCAGGGAAAAAGTACGTTAGAAAGTGCCGCGCTGTAGATTCCTACCTCTAAAATGTTGACGTTGGCTGTTACGTCACACTGGTGCGTCCACGGGGCGTAGTTGGGCGCATTGCAAGGGCGTTTTACATAAGCGAACAATGCGTGAACATGCAGAGGGTCAATTTTAAACACGCATTTGTGAAAAGGGAAGCTTTGAACGTAATAACAAACCAATCCGCAAAATATTATGATGCCATGGCAGTTGTGAGTGTCGTTTAAAGTCGCTTTCCAACCACCTTCAGTGTCGCTTTCCAACCACCTTCATAGCGTCGATTGGAGCCATTTTTTTTTTCACGCGTGCCTATCGAGTTGCTCCTGGGCAGTTTCTGTGTACACAGCATTGCTGGCTTTTTATTTTGCCTAGCCATATAAATCTTCGCTTTAAAAATGCACCCACACATGCCGTACAGATGGTTAACCAGCGAAGCTCTAAAGCTGCGTTCCAATTCGTGGACAGCTTGGTAGACAGCTTAAGAAGCAGTCTAATTAGACGTCTAAAGGAATAAGAATTGGAACGGTGCAGCGGTCCCGAAGGCAGCACCAATGCAGACGAAAACCTCGTAGCAGACATGTTGAGAAACGTGAGCCCCAGGTTTCGTAAATAATATTACCGTTATTATTACAAACATAACGTGATATAAAAATAAAACAAAATCATCTTTACTACTAGTAAATTATACTAAATATTTCAATAAAAGAACAAGTTTGTTTGTAACAACGTTATTACGCGAAAAGGTGGCGCTGGCGTCGTTTTTCAGTTTAGACAGGAAGGTAGCCTGCATCGTGGCTGGCTTCGATGCTGTCTCCTCGAAGCAGTCTTCGTTGACTGCTTCGATCGGATTGGAACCGGGCTTAACATGGCGGACTGTCCGCGAAGACGGCAACGAAGCCGTCGAAAGGGTAAATTGGAACGCACTCTATGTTACGGCTTGTGTTTGCCCGCGTGTTATTACTTATGGTTCTTAAACTTCTTTTTTAGATGCGATTCATCTCTTGCTCTGAGGCATGTCCCTCCTGCGTCGGTGTCGGCGTCGGCGGCGTCCGCACGCCACCTGCGCATGCGCGCCTCTCCTCCGCTCTTCTCTCCGACAGCTGTGCGCAACACTCTCACTCCGTCTCATTATCATAAACAACAGCTGCGTGCGCGCGCTTCGCTCGCTTCGCTCCGCTTCCGTCGCGTAAGTGCGCGCATGCGCAACTCTCCTCCGCTGTCTCCTCTCCTTCAGGCGCTGTGAAAATTACCCCCATCGTCCGGCGTATGAGAACACCCGCATGTGATGGAAAGGCATCCTACACGTTCACAACACGTTTCACCCGATTTAGAGAATCAACCGAATGGAAACGCCAATTGAACCTCCAGACGCGTCGCATCACACCAGGGTTCCCTCTAGGGGAGATGGGGGTAATTTTTTTATTATAAGTTACGTAGTTTTGGTATTTGCTGTCACGCCCGTTTCTGCTCGCAGCATCGGTGATTGTAAGCTGTAGCGCCTAGGAATTATCGTATTACGGACGGCGTGTTCCCATTTCGAACATGCGGCCGGTGTTTGTTTGCCATTGACAGGTTGGCGTGGCTTATCCCAATATATCACTTTAGCAAGTGATATATTCCTTAAATGAGAAAAATAGACCGTTAGGAACTTTTTATGGATGTGTAAAACTTTTCGTATTGATTCAAGATGGTTTTTAAGTCCGTCGGTTATGAATTAGTAGGTCCCAAAGGAATGTGGTTAGGTGACAGGTTTCGCCGGAGGAGTTTTCGGCGCACACAGGACCACCAGAGTTTTCTTCCGCCTAGCCATATATTAGCCTCGCTCTAACACTCCGAGTACACATAAGCAGCTCTCATGAGTTGTGAACACGAAAGAATTATTGTCCAACTGAACGCCGTAGAGTTCCCTGAAAACTATCACGCCAAAAACGTTAACACTTCCGTCACCTTCACTTGTGCGTGCACATCATACAGTGAACGCGAACCCCGGAAGCGGACTCGTTGTCAAGAAAAGCAATTAGTTATGTTCAGGCGCAATACTGCTCTTGTGAAAAGCAAAATGCACGGTACGTCAATCTCGTCATTGTTTACGGGTAACCAAGGGTATAGGACCGGAACGTTGAGCACGCGCAAACTACATTCACCTTAGGAACATTTAATCATCGCACCTCCTACCTTTATTTTCTGTTTTGTGAGTTCGGTTGGTGGCAATCTCAGCTCTTTCATGACGTTGATCGACGGTCTTTTCCGCTGAGAGCAAATAGATGGCCTAAAACATCGTAGTCTAAGAAGCTAGCTGAGATAGTTAAGACAAGGTAGTTTTGCTCAAAGGTCCATAAAAGCTGCTGCTTTGAATTTTGTTCCCGTTTAGAATGTAGGCTGCTACATACTCCGAAGCGTAGCTCAGCACTTTGTGCTTGATGTTTGAGTGTTGTTAGCCCAGCCGTAGTCAAGCGTTCTTTGACCATGTCTTTCACTTTGTAGACTTCCTGCTAATTATAGCCTTGGTCTTAATGCATACTTGGTAATTACTAGCCGTTACACTTGTTTCAACGGCTGAAAATTCAATATGCCTCTTTGTACGTGAAACACAAATACAAAATAAATAAATAATATATACGAATACACCTTAGTTGTGCGTGGACCCTTTCGCTAAAAATGGGCACCAGTTAGGAACACAAGTTTGTTAATAAAAGCCTTTTTTTCCTTTTATAGACATCACCACTTCCCCCGCAATGCAGCAGCGGCAACAAAAACCCATTTTGAATTTCGCAGTTCTTTGAGATTAAACATTGAGGGACAGTAGCAACTGTACGCTGCACTGATAGAATAAATGCCGCCATTAAAGCAAAGCCAACTTTATCTGACGACGATGATGACCGGGAATGAAATGAAAGAAGAAAAAAAACGCTTACCGTGGTCGGGTCCTCGAAGTTATAAAGCGTACGTCTATCCGACCACGCCATTCCGATGCGGGCAGTCTGGATTTGGAGAGCTAGGGATGTATAGACGGGCAAAATTAGACAGAAAAATCATGCACTCCTCGGTCCAACGATGACGATGTTAGAACGCGACACTTTCTTCGTGTGAAATCAGGTGGCGAGGGGTCAAAGTCAAAGCTGCTGTCAAAACGTCCAAACTGCGTGCGAGTCAAAGTCAGAGTTTAACGAGACACAGACAAAACCGTCGGTGAGTCAAATTACAAGCTCAGACGACAACCAAGGAATCCACCGCGAGAAAGCGTCGCGTTCAACCATCGTCGTCGTTAACGGAGGGGTGCATGTTTTTTTTTTTTTTTTCTGTCTTGCTTCATCCGTCTTCCGCAAAGCGTTCCCATTCCGGAAGCCAGAAATCTTCAGTCTCTTTGTGGAGACCCGGCACGCCGATTAAGACACACACGGCCGATAAGAAAGCTTCCCTGTCAACCACTGACAGTGAACCCGTACGCCTCCTTGTGTTCACCGCTCAAATTGGACTGCGCCAGCGACAGGATCACTGCGATTGATAAGAAAATGCGGTAGATAAGTCGCTTCTCTCTGAGGAGCACCACTGTTTCTTGTGTTAGCAGCGAAATACCTACAGCCCCCCAGACGAGGTGTACAGCCGGCAAAATCCTTGTCTAGAACACAGCTTTCGTACTTTCGGCCTTATCCTGCCTCGCGCGAGCGGGATTTGAAGAAAACTACTACGGTGTTCTGAAGTATAGCCCGGCCCTCTGGTTTGCTACATGTTTTTATTAAGTATGTTTCAGCAGTTTCCAGATGAAACTATTTGAAGTTCAAATCGCTGTTATGGGCAAGTGTTTTACCAACCGCACTTTGTAGATGGCCTATGCCCAACTTTTCCCTTCTTGATGGGGCTCACGCTGGTATCCGTACGCCCGACGTTACGTCTTACGTAAAACTTTGAGGTCTAACATCGTGAACCAGCAGCTGAAGTTTGAAACGTATGGCGTTTCTGGGTACGTCGATAGGCTCAAGGTCAGGGTTACTTAAGGTTAAGCCAAACAAGGTGATAAGCCCGTACCAGCAGAAGCGTAGCGATCAAGGCTTAATTACCCCGCGATTTTTTGTTTCGTGCTAGTCCTAGTACTAACAGACTGTTGCATGCGAACAGAGCAGCACGTACCAGCAGAAATTTATGGGCAACGCCTCCCCCGGAATTTTCCATTTCGAGCGAGTCCCGAAGTTACCAACGTATACCACTTGGAGTCCTTTCATTTGTACAAACCATACACGACGCTAACGCGGTCCAACCTTCTTCGAAGCGTGCTAGATAAGGCAAAGTTTTTGCGTAGGGCAAGGAAAAAGCTTAAGCGCGAAATTCTTGAAGCTTATTTTATCAGACAGGCAGGGGGATAACTGTGTTAGTTCTCCGTCCATATCGCTACCAGATAAAGAAGTGGCCTTTTTAGAAATGTGGTGCATTTGACGTCCCATGCTTTTAGTATTTTAGTTTTGTGTATATAAGCAGCGTCTGTTTTCAGTAAAATCTAGTTGGAAGTTCGGCACTGTGTTGTGTGTTACGTGTTTCTTCTTCGTCCCTGTTTTCGCGCCGAGTAACTTTTTTAGCATAATGTACCAACTCGCCCACATCAAGCTTTTGTTATTGACATCCAGTTTTTTTCTTTGGTATAGCGTAGAGGAAAAGAAGTTACAACCCTGCACATCGTTCGATGATATCCTTGGTGCGCAGAAACATTTGCCCTATGGTTGCGGAGTGCGAAAAAAATGCGACGCTTCGTCCGTTTCTCTTCTTTTTTTTTTGCGCTATGGTCTCAGTCCACGTTGACAACAGCATAGTCTATATCGGTGAAAAACGACACACGAATGGGAGAATGTCAACCCGAACCCCCAAAACAAAGATCTGTCCGAGGACACCTCAGCCCATCCTAATTTAAAGAGACCCTGCAAAACTTTGTCAGCTATTTTTCTAAGTCTTAAATGCTTTCAAAATTTACACATTGTACAGAACGTACAGATGTGTACAGATGTGTACGTGCGCAGAGGTGTACAGAACACACACAAACACATCCAGTACTTAGGCTTCGGAAATTGCCTCAGCCAAAAATCTCTGCTTCCTGCCCATTAGATAGGTAAAAAACTTGCTCAAAGATTTTTCTCTCTTTTCCGATCTGGCGTTTTTGAATGCTCGAATGACGCCATTAAATCGGTGGTAGCGGCTATTGGCTGTCTTGCGTTCAGTTGCAGCAATAAACATATTCGTAGAGCCACTTAAAAAAATCGCCACAGACGTAAAGCCACTGCACCAAGACGGTTTTGAATTTGAGGAAAGGGTTGCTCTGATGGAGTGATTTCTTTTCTTTTTTTTTTTTTCGTCTGGAGCTGTTTTGTTGAATAGGCCGCTGATGGGTCATTACTCATTACTCTCGAAACCAGGAAACACACATTACGGGATGACGATTGCCGTCGCTTCACACAAGTACGGCAACTAGCGTTCAACAATTACACGGGCAGAGGAACGCACCAGAAATTGTTATCGTAATCGTTCTGCCTAAAAACAACCACGAAACCGAGAGCAAAACTGGTAGGACAGAAAATCCACCCCATCACTTCCGTACCACGTTTCTTCTTCCTCCCTGCTTTCCAACCATTCGGTGTTCTTGATTTTAGAATGACCATCCAACTACAGAAGAAAAAAAATCAGAACCATCTGCTTTAAATTTGTGTAACTCGGTAATCCGAATATAATTTACGGTCATTACCCTTATTGTTATACCATCTAACGAAGCGAACAGCATTCCTTCTCAGCTGACAACAAGTGCTAACAACATTTACACACAGGTTTTAACCAGATAAAAAAAAAGCATCTGCCACGAAAACCAAATTGAATACCGCGCAAACGAAAGAGCGGAGCTTTGCTGGTCCTGTGGAACTTCCAGACCAAAGTTCATTACCGCGAAGAAAGAATACACGATAAAAAGTCAAAGCTTCTCCCCCCAGAGTTGTGAAACCGACGGTGTACAAGCCCGGCTAAGTCAATTCGACACGCATCGCCTGGCAAATCCGTTGTCCTTTGAACCTCGTCGCCCAGAGCGTTTCCCGTCGCGTAGGGCGTCATTCTCCCCACGCGCAATTTCCGGCCTCAAAAGTTTCGCGGGCAAAACAAGTAACGAAGGTGTCGAAACAAAAACTGAACAAAAAAAGACGACTGTCACCCACGCCACCAACAGCGCCAGTAATGCAAGAGCCGTCACATTAAACGACGAGCGACAGAAAACTAAAACACACATGGGAGGATTGAGAATGCAGCCCGTGATGTTTGGTGGGAGGAGGCCCGGAAAAATAAAACGGGCCCCCGAAGTTATACGCGTTATTAAGAACTCCTCTCCAGTTTTTTGTGCGTTGTTTTTTTTTATCCTGCCCCACATCTGCGGGCGGAAAAATACGACGTCAGACGGTGTAAGAAAGCCCCCTGTATTGGACCAGCCGGCTCATAACCTATTCCCCCCGAGTTTCCGTTCTCCCTTGTGCCTTTTTTTCCTTTGTTGAGACGCTGGACGGACGTTTTCTTCTCCCGTAACTTATTTTATGTCTTCGGCGCTCCACCGGTGTCATCTTCGAGCGCCGAAAGCCCGGCAGGGTATTTCATGGCTTCCCCACTGCTTGTTCCTCAACTCCCGGCCATTGTTCTAAGGAGAACTCGGTTCTTGCTCAAGGTTTGGCAGCTTTTGATTCGGTCTTTCTTAGTTTCGGTGAATTTAAATGCCGTAGATCTCTGGCGGGGGGAAATGCTTGCTAAGCATTGAATAAAAGGGCACTGTCCAGTGTCCCTTACATTATTCAGACGCCGTAAGTTGAACACCCAAACACTTGGGTGCCTAATTTAAATCTTACGCTTTTAAGAAAGATGACAAATATTCTTTTTTGTTTGCCAAGAGACCCCCCTTTTGTAGTAATATATCTGGTTTGTTCTTTAAAGGGACCCGGCAGCACTTTTTTACCCTTTTTTTCTAAATCGTCAATGGTTTCAGAACGGAGTCAACAAACGCATTCAGTACTTAGAATAGGGTTATAAAGTATCTCAGCCAAAAATTGCTTCTCTATGTTAATCAGATAACTTGAAAACTTGTTCAAAAGATTTTTCTCGCTTTCCCGAGTGTCGGCGTTCTTTGAGCAGTCTAATTACGTCACTGCAGCGGTGTAGCGGGTATTGGTCACTTCCTTTCTGTCGCAGCAATGAACGCATTCGATGGCCACTTTTGAAAAGAAAGCCACAAAGCAAAGCAGTAACGGAAGGCAGACAGTTCTGCTGCGGCGAGCAAATCACGCTGTGCCGCTCCGTGCTGGCGATAACAATATCTTTCACAGTGCTTCCACACGTGAAGGAAAGAGTGAAAGCGTTTATCGGAATGTTGCAGGGTCCCTTGAAGCACGTTTCACACTTTCGCCAGTTCGCCAAACACATTGAAAACAACACGTTAGGTGTTCGTGAAGGCTGCCGTCTGTCGGTATGCCCTGTGCCAGGCGACATCTCCGTGTAGACATATGCGTACGATCGTATTCGCATGACCGACTGGGCCCACCAGGTGCATTCGCAATATTTATCGGCAAACGCATAACTGCAGAAAAACATAAACGGATCTCCAGCAAACATTTTGCATCCTTGCTTCACAACATTCCGCGCAATCCTCCAGGCCGGATCTCAAGTTGCCTAACTGAAAGGCGGACGAGATGGCCCGGGCGGAGACCGGAAACAACCTCGGCAACGCCCCAACAAAAGCTTGCAGCATTATAACACGGCAAACACATCCTATGTATACCAGTAAGTGCATGCATGGCTAACGAAGCTGTGTGGTTCTTAAAGCGAAAGCTATCTTACTGGGAACGATGGCGTCCGGTCAAAAAACATTAATGCATTTCCCAAGAGACTCGTTAGTCGACCGAAACACTCCGATGATAAGATCTCTGCACACAAGGCGCGTTCGTGAAACCGGGCCCCATTGTGTCAAAACGACTACTTGAAAATCGCCAAAAGGGAACGGTTCTACATAATACCACACACGCATCGACGAGGGAGAAGAAGGAATACAATTGTATACATTTATCAAATAAACCACGTATCGGTATGCATTTACGTCGTTCGTAGATGCGCCTACTTTGTGCGCGAGAAATCGTCGCTGGTTCGTTCTTCGTTTGCAATTTGGGTCTTTGAAGGTTTGCGATCGATTGGACGCACTTTGGCGAAGGTTGAACGCAAGTTTCGTGACTTTGAGAAAGCTTTCGCGCTTCTCCTCAACTTTCTTAAGAAGGAATGGTAAAGTGTCTAAGTATATCTTCAAGTTAAATGTTTGATAGCTGGTTGCGTGAAAAAAACAATTTCAAGCGCTTTGTCCTGTTATTTCTCCTGCGTCCTGTCTTTAGTTCTCGAAAATGTCAACTTAGATAGCTGATGCGACGATGAAATCAGTTTGACTGAGGGCTTGTCTGCTCATTTCATTGTCACTTCGATCGCATGATTCACTGGTTCCGCACGCCTACCTGCATTCTGCTTACGGGTCACGACGTAACAGAACCAAACCGCGAGTTATAGTGATGACGACGAGGAATATGAAGACTGCTGTTGTTATGGCTATTATCATTTTGGTGCGGTTGTTGTGGTGGTCGTCGGCTCACTGCTGTTCTTGATGGAAGAGGGAAAAAAAGGAGGAGGACGGACACTACGAACGCGACTAAACAAGGAGAAAGCCAGAATGGCGTCATTTTGAGGCCACGCTGCTTCCGCCATCGGCAAGATGTGAGTACGCGGCGACAGAAACGCGGTGTGTCTAACCACCCTGTTGTGGTTATAAGCCGGTACGCATCCGTTCGGCGGCCTATTCTCTTGTTCACTAAATTCTGGTACTGAGGTGGCCTAGAACTATACCACGCTCACGCATCAGTAAGGCCGGGTTCAGACTGTTGTCGCAACTCTCGTAATATTGTCCCGCACCTTTCACAAGATGGTACATGACGTGAAGAAGACGGAGCCAAGCGGTAACAAGCGTATCACAATTATTTCCACCAGAGCATCCATGTCGTTTATAGTGCGCTACGTATCTTCTTTCGTGCTGTAGCACGTCTGGTCATGCTATGACACCCCGTCAGCCTAATTCTAAATTATGACGTCATTTGACTCTCAGCCACCGAACTGTGTGAAGCCGTTTTTTTACGTCCATGAGCACGATATGGCTCTTACAGTCGCGAGTCTGAACACATTGCTCCTAAGCAACGTAGGCTTTTTTTCTTTTAATAGCAGACTGTTCAGGCCGAGCTTGTCCGTGCATCCACCAAAAAAACCTGGAAGCCTCAACAAAAATTGGTTAGGGAGGTTACGGGAATCGAACCCGGGACCTTTGCGCCGCGACACCGGCAACCTAACCAGTAGGCCACCCCAAAAGCCCGAAGGGGACAGGGTTAGCAGCGGTGGAGAAATAACATGTGCCGCAAATTGGGAATAAAAAAACCGCTCCCCGTGGTCTGAATCGAACCTGGGTCGCTTACGTCCTTAAACCTACGTCTATCCCATTGACGTATCATCGCTTTCCGGGCGCATATAATTTTTGGGTGGGTTCGTAGCGCGTGCTAACGCTGTCCACTTTGGGAGAGATGCGAAAACCTGCGGACGGAACTATCCGGGCCTGCCAGTCATGGAAAACTTTCAGCGGCAAGTTCGGAAATAAGTGTGAGGTGCAACGGCCGGTCTCCGACGAAGGGAGAGGCGCCGCCAGCTCTGCTGTTTCCCCAGCCTTGCACCATTAGTGCAAGCTGCGCCCATTTTTTTTCATTTGTACCCACGTTCTTCACGTGCCAGTAGGGTATGCACCCCCCCCCCCCCCTATTTCTTTTAAAGCAAAGCTCGCTACTTTCGTGCAGCTGTTTCGCCGGGACGAAGAGTTCACCTTTTCATGGAGGAGTTCACCTTTGACCGCGGACACGCCTTCTGCGACACACCCCTTGAAGGGCATCGCGTGATTCGCCGGGCCCGCTTTCGGCACTGCGCACAAGGCCCCGTTCTCACTCGTTCTGTTGAACTAGCTGTGGCGGCCGCCACTTTTGCGGGCGCGCAGCTGATCCGGCAGCCGACCAACCCCACCGCCTCCCCCGCATGCGCCGCTGGGTCGTCTCGGGCTACGTCGCTCACCTCGCCCCCGGCGAAGAGGAAAGCCGCGTTCGCCGCGAATGAAAGCGAGGCGGGCCTCCTTCTGTGAGCGTTGCACACGACCGAACGGCGTTGATCCGTGGTCGGCAATACAGCTACATCAAAGGTTAACCAAGCGAAACCAAGACTCAACCAGACTAAGCCAAGCTTTTGCTTTGCGTATCCAAGGTTGGCTGAGCTGAGCCGCAACCATTTTTTTTAATTTAGGCACTAACTATTGTCCTCCACGCTCGCTTCGTATCCCTTCTTGGTCCACATATTAAGCCATTTCAACTGGCTGCCTTCGTAATAGAGCATCGGGAAGCGCTCAGAAGCAGCGCGTAGCGGTATTAATGGGCGTCGCAAGCGAGCAGTGCGACCCATGACAAATCTGGGGCACCTGCATAGAACGGAGCGTAATTAAGAGCTGGCAGTGGCGCTGGGCATCAGCAAAAAATTGGCCGCGTATCTGCTCCTTTCGTTGCAAATGTCGTCAAAAGACGATAGTCTTTGTAGACATTTGCCAAGGAAATGCCTCCCTTCGCTTTCCCGCTCACCTCTCATGCTGTTCCTGTACCGTCGCACTCATCCCAAGGTAAACACACTAAAGGTTTGCTCAAGGCGATTTGAATTTACCCGCGCTTTCTACTGCCTACAGGCCGGGTTCCTCGATTGCCAGCGCTGTAGTACGGCGGAGACACGCGTGAATGGAGGCGGCCGACTTCAAGGTTATATAACCGCGTGGCCGTACTCCACGTGCGTTCCAGCAGACGTGGAATCTAGGAACCTTTCGTTGCCGCTTGCCGCGTGATTTTTCATATTCCGCCAGGAGGTGGCGCAGGCAACAGCAGGCGGCGGTTTGCTACAGTAGATGTGGAATATCATTTGCTATCGAAAAACCAAGCATCCATAATGTTTTTTTAATAAAGGAACACTGTAATATCCCCTTCTCTACGAATTCCCTGTCTTATATTGCTTATTGTCTTGTTCATGTTCAACAATGTTGACAAGTATGAACATATAAACCGGGCTTAGACGTTTACATTTGCTGTGAGTATATAAGACTATTGCGCAATATCTATTTTACTTTGGCCGGGTGGCTGAATCGAGTCACAGACATACAGACAGACCAAAATTTGTGAGTTTAAGTAGCCCAAAGAAGAACTATCGCTCTTTAAAAGGAAGCGCCAAACCTAAAAAAAAATGTCCTAACCCAGAGCAATGTGGTTGCGTGCGTGTCGAAAAGCAAGCGCCTGATGACCGCGATTAATGGAAATTGAGGCCTCTTTAACAGCGCCAGGATTTTACTATAACTTGTTGAAAAAAGAGCATCCTTTTTTTTCTTTTGGGGTCTTCCCTGAAGGGCTCTTCAGACCATGCCTCACTGACTCGACTCTTCTATTATGCGAATATATAAGGTTTTTTGCCAAAGAGGTCAGCTTATCGGCGCAAGTGAACTCGCGTATTCTTTTAATCTTCCTTTCTGTACTTGTCTCTGAACTACATATCTGCATACCAGCTTTTAATTTCAATGAGAATAGAAGAGAATTCACTTGTTAGTATTTTTGTTTGCCATTTCCTTTCATATCGTGGTGTATCCAGGTCACTGATCTTCAATACGTTTCCGAATTTTCCCGGCCGCTTGTCAAACGCGATGAAAAGAGAAATGCAGGGCGTCACGGCAGTGCGCCGAAAAGTTCAAGTACGTTCATTTACGTTATTCTGGTGGCAGTGTGCTCTACCATTTTGGTTTTAAGGTTCCTGCTTGCAGTTTTCCTTTATGATTTCATAATTTAAGTATTGAGGAGTTTTTTCCTGCCGAAGGACAATTTGGACATGATGCGTGCCGCAGGAGCGAGCTTTGGTTTAATTTTGACTCTCCTGTGGGTCTTTAACCACGCCACTGAAATCTCGACACAACGACGTTTCCGTTCCTCACCCCCCATTATCAAAAACGGCGGTCAAGAGGCGATCTCGCGTGCTAAGAAAGCTTCTAGCGCATCTAACTAATGCCTGAATTGCGAATTTTCGCTTGCAGAAGCTGTACAAATTAGAAGAGTCGACACCACGTGGAGCTGTATGTGAGTAGACACAAGCTTCACAACACTCATAGCTCAGTTTCGGTATTCCCCATCGAACAAACTTTATTAAAGCGAAAGCTTTTTAGTGGGGCCGATGGCGTTCTGTCAGAAAACTAACGCCTTTCCTTATAGACCGGTTGGTCGACCGAAAAGCTGCTGCTGTACATACAACAAAATAACCTGTACAGGGCCGGGCGTAGATCACGATTCAGGTTATTCAATACGACAAAAAAAAAGAGGAGAATGCCGAAAACCAGGACAAATTATGGGAAACACACAACTGGAATACCAGCACTTTTATACTTAATCAATTAAATGGTAAAATAGATTTCACCGCGTTCAGTAAGCGCGTTTAAACAGCATATTAAAAATTTTTTGCAGTCACTGGGTCTCCACTATACCAATTGATATTGCCTGCTATTTTTTTGTTCACGTGATCTAGCTGAATTTTTTTTCTTGCTTTCTTTATTTTTGTGAATGGCGTTACCGTGCTTAGCGAAGCATTGTACACATTTGTATAGTTATACATTGTATCACGAGAAATGCATGTACTATTGGTGTAACAAGTTGATCAGTTGTAAGCGTTTTTTTTTTTTATTGGTTGTATCAGCTGCTTATATTATGTTGTGAACTTGCTCGTATATATTGTGGATGTAGTTATTTTCTTGATGTTCTTTTACTAGACCAGTTGCTTTAGATTTTTTTTGGCAAACTTGCTCTGTACAGATACCCAAACTGTCTATATCTTTTGCGTAAAATGTACACGCACCGCTGTTGAACTGCAGAGGGACAGAGTCCTCGTCAGGCGATTTAGCCTTTAGTCTATGTCCCTGTAGCACACTATGTATTTTGGTTTCTTCGAATAAAGGATGAATGAATGAATGAATGAATGAATGAATGAATGATGAATGAATGATGAATAAATTTAAACTCAGATAAGATCCTGACACACGACGCGTGCGTGAAACCGGGCTTCCACTGGATGAAAACAATTACTTGAAAATCGCGAAAACGGAACGTTCTAGATACGACAATATACGCATCGATCATAAAGAAGGAGCACGATAGTACACCTTTACCTTGTAGCAGCAGCTCCAGCGACATCGCTGGATCGAGCGCCGCTCCTCGCGCAGCAGTCCCGATCGACATGGTCACAGGCTGCGCGGCCGCGCGAGGCGCACGAGAACACGAGGGTCTCGCAGGGTTCCGACAAAATAGAATCGGTTTTGCCTTGCGATGAACGGTCGTCCTGCCTGCGGCTCCTTCCTCTCGCCCGACATAGCGCCCTACAACCTCATACCCAATCTATTGGTACACCTGTAGATCGTTCGTAGATGCATATCGTCCGGCGCGCGTTAAAGATCCCCATGTGGGTCAAAATTAATCCGGAGCCCTCCACTACGGCGCCCCTCATCGACCAGCCGTTGCGTCGGCGCGTTAAACCCTACAATCAATCAGATGCGTGTCGTCCCATGGGTTTCATTCCCCTTTTGCGATTTGGGGTCTTTGAAGGCTTCACGATCGATTACGACGCACTTCCAGCGAAGGTTGCAGGCACTTCTATAGCTTTCGCACTTCCCTCAACTTACTTTAGGAAGGGGTGGTAAATTTTTATGCCTAAACCCAAAAACAAACTCAAAGTCACTTCAATTTCACTTCATTTATCCCACTTATCTCGTCTTCATCATCGGATCCTCGCGTCATATATGATACGCTAGTACACAGTATACCGGAGGCCTTGCGTCTTGAAGTACTGCCAATGCCGACCACGGTGTTCTGATCTACGACAGTTCTATATCAGGCATGTTTTTCCTACGTCATTCCGCCTGATAGTAAATCTCCCAAATACCGTCGCCCAACTCGGCCCGCAGCCTGACCCTGCCGAAGAAACACAAGTCGAAACATATCGAACGTTCCGAAGCTAGCAAACACGAAGCGACAGGATGATCCAAGTGGGGACGCGCAGAGAACGTACAACCTACGTTCGGGAGCTGGGAATAAAAATGGGACGATGTGGGTCTGATCCAGCAGGGAATCGGGGCCGATTTTACGACGTAACTTCCTACCGAGACCTTATAGGGACCATTTCTTCGCGCTCGTCCAGCACAGTGTACTCATATCCCCGAGCTGGCAGCACATGTTTGAGGTTCGGACGGCTTCGGCGTGTTTTTTTTTTCTTTGTTTGCGTGTTTTCCGGCATTCAAACTGCGACGCAACCGGAAAACAGCAATAAAGGCGGGCAGAAAATATACGAGCGACTGGACCGTCCTGGCACCCCTGAGTCTCGGCCGATAGTGAGAGTGCGCTGACTTGGGGATGCTGCATGGCACGGATATTGTCCATGCTTAAGTTTCGCCAAGCTCTCGCGGAATGGGAATGGACGGTGACTCTTTGACTTCCTGCCGTTGAGAAAGTATCGAACGGAGGCGTTGCATGTTTGCTCCTGAGGGACATCGGCGACAGCGAAGACCATAGAAGTCGAAGAAATGTCGAAGGCTAGATTTTGCACCAATAGTTGTACTGGTTTCATGAAGGTATAGTGACTATGGAGGCCGCTCTGATTGGAATACTACTGACATCGATTCGCCTCCGTGAACGCTGTGAGGAACCCACAGAACGCGGTATAAGTTGTCTTGGTTGCCATGCTTCGGTATATCTGTCGCACCGGCTGCTTTTGTTATGTTGCTTTTGATGTTATGGTCTCTCGTAACTGCCATTAAACAAGCTTCGTGTTCGCTTATCCGGTGCTGCGACACAATGCGAAAACCTCCGCTCTTTTGAGTTAACTATTAGTATTAATACGTAACAACTTCGTCTTGCAAGATTGTCATGTTTCCATCTATGTTGCCGACATTCCGAAATACATTTGGTAAGCCTAACGCTACAGCTGTGAGGCAAACCTATTGTCCGAAGTACATAGAGAGACAAAGCACTATGGAAAACAGAAGTGTCCGTAACTGAGTAGCCAAGTTATTTCTACAGTACTTCACACCCAAACATCTGCTAGGTGTTCTAAATGATGCTCGGGTATGTGGAGCAATAATCAGAACACAAATCATGCATGGGGCTGCTATGCAGCAGCGAAATGTCATTTTATATCTACACCCGCGTCCTGGCTGTGTCCTCTACACTCGAGAGTACACAATTCTTTCGCCTTCGATCCAAATCGGTGCGCTCCGGTTTGCTCGTAATGCTTTCTCATTCGAGAAGAATTGCGTCGCAACCAACCCATGACTTTCTTAGTTGCTTGAAGCTAGTAAGAAGCACTGTTAAGGTCTTGTTCTGTGGCGACATACTCTGCGTCGATAAAAACACGTGGTCAACAGCCGGAATACCTTCTACCTTTTTTTTTCTTTTGTAGTTTTTTTTTAAATTAGCAGTTTTTACAGTTAACACGCGTTAATGTTTGAGGCGACCCATTCTTTGAAATAAAGTAAAATCCCAATTCGTCATCCCTGTCGCTAAAAGCGCGCGCGCAATTAGGGTGTTTATTCAGCACTAAAAATTTTCTATAACCTCTATTAGCATTCTAAAAACGTTTCTGAGAAATATGCAGGACCTATCCATCGACAATCAATCAATCAATCAATCAATCAATCAATCAATCAATCAATCAATCAATCAATCACGCGTTCATTAACGTGCCGAGAAACCGCCGGTAACGATTTATATAAGAATAGAAAAAATAAATAGAGAAAGCTAGAGGGGACCTGAATTTCTTGATTCCGACCAAATATTCAGCGTTGAAAAATAATAAAAAGTGAAAACCAACCTGCAAACTAATTTTTATACTTTTCTTCTAAAGTAATTTATATTCATTAGCCCATTTGGTGTTCATAATTAAGTAAAAAAAACCTGTCGTAACAAATATCTCCACGTACAACAAATTTTATTTTTGTGGTTTATAGCTCTTGAAAGCGCTTCAGATAATAACATCGGTTTTAATTTTGCCTCCCTGACGGGCCTAATATACCCCACTACTCCCATGCATAAAATATTCCAGCCAGTTATAAATTTTGTTTCAAATTGTATAACCCTCATACGTCATAAATGAGGAAAATACTGTAAGGTTACAAGTGAGGTACTAGAACAAACAAAATAACTGCAAGAAATACCGCGTGAAAAGCCGAACCTGACTCTAAGGACGAGACACGTATAATAAGATACAGGCTGCGACGTTGTTTCCAAAAAGAGACTAGCCCTGATGGAAAGATAAAAAAACCAGCAGCGAAAGATTGTAATTGATGCCGTTTCTCATTTAGGACCTGTCAGGGAGAAAGCTGAAGCGAACCTGCGTGGGTTTCTGGTGAAAGTAAAACGTTAAACCACTCGCGTGACATGAAACGATGAGAAGAAAAAGGAGCACGGAACATCGGGACTGGCCTTTAGCATTCATAGCTCCAGGGAGCAGCGCTGGAACAGCGTTGTCCCCAGCGTGGAGCCCTGCGGCATAACACCGCTGGTAGCAATAATGAAGCGTGATTATTTTCGCGCTTCGCTCGCATATATGAATGTCGTCTTGAGTACTGAAAGGAAATGAGAGCGTAGGGACATGCTTATTTTACCCTTGATGCGTTTATAACGGGTGACAGCGGCACTTTTTTTTTTTTTGCCCTTTCCCCATTTCCTCGCCCAGGAAATTTCAAGACGAGTGGGAACTTGGAGAAGCAACGAGCCCCTGCACGCTGTTTCACATAGTGTGGGAGTGCCAGCTTAACCGCACTCTTTCACCGATTTCTAACCCCTCGGTTCAGCAGTGCGAGGGAGCACTGGACAGCTCGAGCGTCGAAGAACAGCTCCAGTTGATCCACCGGGCTGAGACGGCTGGACGCTCCAACGGGGTCCTGGACTGACGAAACCGACCACTTGGCTCCTTTCATTTTAATAAAGTTTATTCTCTCTCTCCCCCCCGAAAAAAGGGAGTTCCGCGCGCTAATCGTAAAATTAGGTTGGTAAAAACCTACGTGAGGCCTGGGTAAACCAGCATCGGTTCGCGCGTGTTTTCAAAGGGAGTTAAAATATTCGATGAATTAATGCGAACCTTCACACCAATCCAAAAACAGTAAGAGCGGTCTTCTTGTCGTGTTTACTCAATCTCATTAAATGTTAAAGTCGACAAACTCAGTGCACGCACGTAAAGGTGCAATCAAAAGTAAACAGAGCACGGGTTGAAAAATTTAAGAGAATTCCAATGGGCCAGCCAGCAGCCTTCAGCGACTTCTTAAGAGAGTCCTTCTAAATAAATGCGGCCTCTCATACGACATTAATGCTGACGGCCGCATAGTAGATAAATTATGTTAATTTCCCGAAACCGTGCTCCGTTTACTTATGATTGCACCTATAAGTAATCACTCCAACCCCGCACTAACACCACAGGCCATCCATTTCCTGAAACAGCTCAGGGCACATCGCCCCCCTCCCACCTATCCCGGTTGCGACTCGGAAACGGCATCGGTTGACGCACACCACGGCCACGGCCGCTCGATGAAAAGGAGGTTGCCATCGAGCGGCCGTGCCAGGGCTTACGACTATCTCAGCCGACAGGCTGCACGCGCGCCACGAATTCACTCCGCGCTGCCTATTTTGTAGACAAGACCACCCAATTATGCTCAACTTTATTCCGTGGACCAGGCTAAAGGCCTGCAGGAGCTGCTGCTAAAAGGGGCGCGCTTGTCGGCTTCCGTGGCTCTAGCGTAAAGTCTGGGGTTTTGACTCTGGCACTGTGTTCAAGCACCAGCAGTCATAAAGCTTCTTGTTCTCAAAGTGAATACTACGCATATTTTGGTAAATAAGTGTGCTTTTTGGTCTTTTAGGTCGGTTTACATGAATAAGGCTCGACTGTCCCGTGGTATGGTCTACAAAATAAAGCCTAACAAAATAAAGCTGAAATAAAGCGATCACCGTTTCCCCATCTTATCTCCAAAATAAAGTTTCTATCTATCTATCTATCTATCTATCTATCTATCTATCTATCTATCTATCTATCTATCTATCTATCTATCTATCTATCTATCTATCTATCTATCTATCTATCTATCTATCTATCTATCTATCTATCTATCTATCTATCTATCTATCTATCTATCTATCTATCTATCTATCTATCTATCTATCTATCTATCTATCTATCTATCTATAATTAAGCTATTAATGAGGGTTGCGTTATAGCACCACCCTCTTCCTCATTTCTCCACGAGGTCATTGGGATACAGGATCGACTGTTGTTCGAAGAAGGCGCGGCCCAGTAACTAATGAGAAGTACGCAACCTCATCGTGCACTCGTGCGTAACATGCGAAGAGTTGCGGATACAGACGCTGCAGCATCGTTTTCGAACGGAGTCGCAAGCAACGACAACCCATCCGTGAACGATGACGTGCTTTCGGGCGCTCGACCGAGCTCTCTGTTTGTCAAGAAATTCAAACTCGGTGCATAAGAAACCGTGGATGCAAGCGCTCGGGGCCATACGGAAACGCCAGGGAGAGGACACAACAGAGTCATTACCAGCGAACAGCCAGTCGGTGGCTGCCAGCGCGTTGCGGAGTAGTTTAACCGAGTCCGGTCAGAGAGGCCATTTTTCACCGGGCTGGTGTGATGGCGAGTCGCCACCGAAACAATTTCCGAGGCCGTTTGTGTTGTACCCCGGGCCTGTTCCGGGGGCACCACCGCGCCCTCGATAGCAAAGGCAACCGCAGAAAACGCAGAGGAAAGTGTCAACACGCCCCTTTACTTTAACATCCTCTCTCTCTTCTGTCACTCTCCCTTCCTTCTCCGAGTGGCTCTTTGAAGCGTAAATTTGAGGCCCGGCACAAACTAAACAATCTGAAATCCTCTGAGGTTTATCTTGCGGGAGACCTGTTATAAGGACAGACAACCGATTTTTGTCGAGTATGTTTCCTCTTTTCCGAATGAAAGGGCATCACTTAAAACACCTTGAACTGAAACGGTTTTCCTGGTGGCGCCATAGAACTTTTTAAATTGGAATTTTTCGGTCTACCAGCCCCACGTGACCCGCCAAAAGGAATGCTGGCAACCATGACAGTGGGCCGTGCGGCAACACACTTTTAACTGCACGTGAGATTAAAACAGGTGTTTAAAAACTTGTCCCCGGATAAAACAACAATGATGTGCAACCTTTCATATTCCTTCATGCGGCTTTTGAATCATGCGTAGAAAAGAAGGAGTTGTTTGGACACGTAAGGTAGTGGCACGTTAGACACTGCTAGGAGGCACCTTTCAGGCTTCAGAAAGTTTAGTGCAGAATTAAATGATTTCTGCCTGTTTATTTGGAAGTTCCTTGCGGTTACTCCAGTATATAAAATGCTGGCTTTCGTGTAAGCGATAGGACATGCACTGCACGAAAATCGGTCGTCTGTCCCTTTAAAGATGTGTTCACTAACTGGCAAAACTTGTTTGGTTGGAGCCCGTTCGTGACTCCGTGAAACAGAGGTCTCAGTTTAAATGGGCCTCCCGAAGATGTATAGGACTGGTCGGATAGTATGCCAAGCACGGCGCTACAACAGTTGCCGTGCTCGAGGTACCCCACCAGGTCGCTGCAGTTCATACATACATACGTAAACTCTCGTTATGAGAAAATCGTTTCTTTAGAAATACCGCTTTATTCGAAGTGTTTCATGGTACCCACTGCAGTGTATGTACATAACATTATGCCATGGTTTTAAGAATAACGAAGCCAGTTTTTAACAGCGATGCTGTAGGGCCGGCGAACGTGCGCAGAAAACCTCGCCGAGCGATGACGTCATCGCGTGCGCCGGTACCGCGTTACCGCAGCTACCTCGCCTAGCTCTTGCGGGACTCGTTCCGCCACATGTCGGAGGCGTGATACAATTGATACAAGCACGGCTTTGAAAACGTGTCGGGGGGTCGCTCGCTTTATCGCTTTTTGTGACGAGTGGTGCAGTTTTGACTCTGCAAAGAGAAGAATTAATGCCAAAATGCAGGAAGCCTGAAAGGCCGAGAAGTGATAACGCTAAAAAAATGTGGTTGATTCCTCTGTCATAGGAATCGGCAAAACACGAAAGTGAAATGTGCAGCGAAATCTGTCGGCGGCTGTCTTGTGGGTGTGCTTGGCAAGCGACGTCCTGCTGGCGGGTCGCTTCGGCAAAGGTGTACTGGCGTCATTTCCGTGACGGATATGACGTCAGTGAAACCTTGGTGTACCCTGGCATAAAACACTTTCGTGTGAAAATATATAACCCGAAAACGAACAACCCTAAGTATAACGTACTTTTTAGTACTAAAGGTTGCTTCCCCGCAAGGAGACCCTGTGTGCAGGGGTGCACTCTTTACAGGCCGCTTGCTTCGTCGTACTGGCGTCATTTCCATGAAGGATATGACATCACGTTAACGTCTTTTGTATCCAGGCATAAAACACTTTCGTGTTAAAAACTTCTTAACTGGCATCCCACGCGCCAGACCACACAAGCCGAACGGTGGCCACCGAACTAGTTCAAAACTTTTGAGCAAACGCTGGCCCCGCTGCGCCCTCCGCTACTCTTGGAGCTTCACCGCAAAGCCAGTGGGCACGCGTACATTGTACAAACTTTAATGTCCGAGTGTTCATTGCTCTTTGAGGCAGGGGTAACTCCGGCACCACGCAATTATTCTTCACCGAGTCTTGAAGAATAACCACGCATAAAATCGGTGCGAGTCTTCCAAGAATAAGCAGGCATAAACTTTTCCTAACCACGAATAAGCTTGGTGGGGCCGCCAGCTACGCCTTTTGCCCGGTGTTCACGCCACTAGTGCGAAGCTCCCCAATATTTTTGTTGTTGTCGTTCCGAGGAACTTCGTATCACTAATTATTCTGTTGCTCACGCCTCGCATGGCTCCCACTCTTGGGCTTTTGCCCTTTTAAAGTATTGCGTTTTTATTTTAGACGTGCGGGGTCACGCCAGTTCGCCGTCTTGTACTAAGTGAATTTCCTGCGACTTTCTTTCCCGCATTTCCTTTTATCACCTGAATCGGTTCGAGTTGGGGACTGGCTAAGAGCTAACATACATTCTTCCTTTATTTTATTTTTTAGTTTTTAAACAACGGCACCGACAGCACAAGCCCTTGCTCCAAAAGCCGGAACTATAGCGCATGTCCTGCGCAGCTGTTTTCAAACAAGCCATTACGTTCAGTGCAAGCGAATAGTAACGGCTAAGCGAAAGCTTGACAGCGAGTTTTAATTAGTCTTTGCAACTCCCTTCCCTGTGAATGGCGACTACCTTAGGCAGGAATGCCCTTAACTACAAAAGAAACAGGAACATAAAATCAGGCGCTCGGGGGCCTAGTTTTCTGAACTCAATGAGCGTTTAACTACGGGATGCTCTACAGAGAAGGTGGGCACGTTAGGTGTCGTCGCGTTTCCCCTTGTGAAGAACGGCTCTTGTGTTGTTTCTAGCCTGCATTTAGAGTGGCGTTGACGTTTAATTGTCACGTTCTTTTGTCATAAAACTGCAAAAAAAAGCAAGAGAACATAGTCAGTTTTTCTTTACGCCCCTTACAACTGCTCTATGGTATGCTACATAGAAACTCAACGCTTCCGCAACACTACCAGACGTTAACATCACAATGCGCGAGCGTGAACCTGGTACTATGAGAGGAGTGCTGAGAGAATGCTACTCTGTTATTTGTGCATGCCTTCTAAGCCTGGTGTCATCGTAATTGTGTCCAAGGTTCGCGCGCAGGTGCACCATATTTTCAGGTGCGCCTTAACTGCCCCATTTTGTGGCCAAACCGATTCTGTTGTTGTTGCTGCTGCTGTTGTGTTGTTTTTGTGGTCTTTGTGTTGTCTGCTGCTGTACGGTACAGATAAATGAGCGCCGCGGTAAAAAGTAGAGAAAAATTTACCTTCTAAAAAAATTTAGAGAAAAAAATTGACCATCCCTTCCTAATAAAACTGAGAGAAACGCGAAAGGGCAAAAGTTTTGCCAACCTTCGCTGAAAGTGCGTCCAATCAATCACCAAACCTTCACAGACCGAAATCGCAAACGAGGAATGGAACCCATGCGACAACTTTTCGCGCACTAAGGAAACCAATGTACAAACGATCCCAGTGTATACCGATACGTAGTTTATGGGATAAAGGTATATATACTACCGTACTTCTCCTTCATTATCCATGTGTGTATTAAGTTATCTTATCTGGAAGCGTTGCTCTTTCGCGGTTTTCAAGTATAACCCTTTTGACACAATGTAAGCCCGTTTCACGCACGCGCCGTGTGTCCATTGATTGAATATGAGGTTAACGCGCCGACTCTACACAGGCGATGAGGTGTCGCCGCAGTGGAGGGCTCCGGATTAATTCTGACCACCTGGGGATCTTAACGTGCGCCTAAATCTCGAACACAGGCGTTTTCGCTTTTGGTCCCATCAGAAAAGCGGCCACCGCGGCCTGGAACCATAGCTGTGTGCCCAGAGTTCTTATCGGAAATATTCAATCGACAAACGGTCCATAGGAAAATGCATCAACTTTCTGACAGAACGCCATCGGTCCCACCCAGAAAGCTTTCGCTTTAAAAAGCACATTTTTGAGTTTGCATGGGAATTGAACCCGGGTATCCAGAGTAGGAGCAGAGTGGGTTGCCACAAGGCTACATCATCCCGTTTCGAGTGGCCGAAGAAGAGCAGGCCTAGTGCGTTCGGCGCTGACGCGAAACCGCGGTACAGGTGAACGGGACGGCTCGTGAGCAGAACAGGTACCGGCCAGCCGAGGACAACTTTGATTCCGGGAAGCTATGGCCTGAAGTGCCTCCAGTTTGCTTGTCGAAGTAATTCCTGCCAAGCGTCGAACCAATAAAGCGAAGAAAGAGAAGCAAACGTAATGTAACAGCAAACAAATCTTTGATAAGCGCTGTCATGTTAAGCGATACTGCTTTCGTTCAAAATACGTTACTAGCCTTCAGTACCTTGAGCGATTTGTTTGTACAGCCGCACTGAGTTATCCTGGCAAGCTAAGAAAATGGTCACGCATTTACGTGACGGACTTAAGCCAGTCACCTGAACACACTGAGATTCATTTCATGGCTGCATCTTCATATTTTTCACTTTTTTCGCTCAAATGCTCATTTTTATTTTTAGGCTGTAGAAAAGAACAGCGGCACCACAGCTACATCTAATGGGAACACCTTATCCTTCTAGTGAGAGAGAGAACGACCGTATTAGGCGTCTACCTTGCTTATGGCCGGGAATGCTACTTCAGAATCTACGTAATCGGAGGCGACTGTATCAAATGTTACGCTCAACAGCCAACGGATCAACGTTGGTAAAAAGACTTTACGGCCTCCTTGTTGCAAAGACCGCGACTACAGCTTCTACTGTAACACACAGAACAACGCAAACGCACACTTCCCTAATCACGCCTACGCGTCGGGGACACGGCAGAGCTGGGAAGGAATCACGAGAGCAGATAAGGCCGCGCCGCCACCGCCGCCAAAGGAAGGCCGCTGGTAAGCAGTCCGAAGAGCTTAGCGATCCAATTATAGGAACAGCGCGCATCCTTAATCGAGTTTCGCCCATACCAAGGCTGGCGCCCCCTCTCTCCTCTTCCTTTTCCAGGCTGAACGCAATACGAGGTGCACTTGTGGGACTTTGTCTGTTTCCTGCAAGACTGCAGCAGAGTGTTGATGGAAAAGGCTGACCTAATCCATTACTTTCTTCACCGCAAGTAAGCCCGATTGATGATGTGAGATATTCAGGAGCATAACTGCTCAGAGAATTGAGCAAACGGAACTGCGAGAAGCGACAGGAGTGACGTTGAGGCTACCGTGGGGAGAAACAGAGAGCATGCAGCAGAGGGTGTATAGACAGAGTATATAAAGAGTTTATAGAGAGTCTATAGAGTCTATATAGAGTCTATAGAGAGTTGAAGCAGAGCGGAGAACCGGTCCCACCGGCGCCAATGCGCGAGGGCAGAGATGTCAGCATTAATTTTGTACATGCGCAGGTGCACCGGGTGCAGTACCGGGACGTTTCCCGCTCTACTATAACCCTCTAATAAAGTGGGGACAAGGACATTCGCCAACTAGACGAACAAACTTCAAATTCGGTCCAGCTAGCAGAGTATGTTTGTGCCGTAAACAGAAAACGAAAACGCCCGTTTGTCAAGATTTCAGCGGTAGTAAAACATCCCATGGGGGCCGCAATTAATCTTCTGGTGGTGCCTGACAACCGAAGTGCAGCTGCAGTGGAAAAAAAAAACATACATTATATATTTTTTTTAATTGAAATGCTGTCTTTACGTTTAGATGCTACGCGTGCATATAGTTTTTCGACATGCTCCCAAACGGTGCGCCCTTGCGGTAGACTGCAGATTAATTTAGGCGGCCTTGAAACGTTTTGAACACACGAGAGTTTTTTTTTATATAAAAGCCAACACCATAAAAGCAAATGCCACGGTCGGTATTCGAAGCCGTTGCGGCCGGTCGGATGTCTCTTTTATTTTCGTACACAGAACAATTCTGAGCATGAGATATTCCTGGGCACTCCACATTGTCCACAACTGCTCTCGAAATAGAAATTCCATGGCCAGCCCTATCAGTCAAAATGACAAACAGGGGACTTGGAAGCAATTCACGGATTTTGTTGGCGGAGGGACCATGTGGTGGTCCCTCAGAAAAGCCTTCATTCTCCGATGAGCATACATAGCGCTGATAATTATCGTGACAATTTGTTGCAGAAATGCTGTTGATTTACTGATTAATGCATCGGTTGCTTGACTGACCTCACTGATGACCAATATTTTTATTGATTGAATAATTCAATATTTTGTCGTTTACTTAATTTATTTTTTTATGGGAAAGAGAGAAAATAAATCTTTATTCGTCCAGCATAGGCTGATGATGTTATGGGCCTCGCCCCGTGAAAGGCACCCCTAGACAGGGATTCTTTGGCTTGAACTGGCTGTCCTCGCTCGAGTCCCTCGGGACAGCTGGGTGTCCGGGTCTTGGCTCGCATCCTATTGGGACATCATCAAGGATACGTTTGCCTTGTTTCATGTTTACTCCGAAACAGCCTGTCGCATTTTCACGAGCGAAACTGGTAAACAGGTACAAAATAGCGCTATTGTTTTCAGCTCTTCGCAAAGTTTAATTTTCGCGCCTTTGAGTTAAATCCGAAATCAATTGCGCCAACAAACGACGCACAAGTGACTCGCGAAATAAAAAGGGAGCAGAATCCTAGATGAAGAGGTTTCGAAACTCCTTCTTTTCGGATGCCTCCCTGGTCCCTGTAACGAACATTAAATCGACATCGCTCACTGTCAGCGTCGCTTACTGTCGCCACTTGGTCGACGCGTGGGTGGATTATCGATAGAGAGGGTGAACGAGCCCGGGCCAAGGAACCGGAAAAAACCTTGGATCCTGCCACCCGCATAAAGCTTCCTCTCACGCTTCCAAAAGAGCACCCCAGGGACATCCGCGAGGTGTCCCTAAAGACGCGGCCGAGGCGCCGGCCAAAGAACCGGGGCCAGAACCTTTAGCGCGCCTCGAAGAAGAAGTAGAAGAAAGTGGGACGTCTCTCGCGATAAGTGCGCTCCAGGGAACGGCCAAGCGGGAAACGTAACCCAGGGGCCACACGTCGTCATCGTCGCCGGCCCACTTCCGGAACCGGAAGGGCAGTCGAAAATGAGAGGGGATACGCCGGCCCGGAAGTGGCACTCCGGAAGTAGTTGTTTCGTGCCCCTTCGCGAACGCCCTGCTGCTCCGTCCAGTTTCGCTTTTAGGGGGATGCATTTTTTTGTTGTTATTATCCAGCGAAGTGCTCGCTTTCTGACACGTCGCCGAACGTCCGTCTCCCTTAATACCCATTGCCGCGTCCGCAGCGGGGAAGAAGCTGGACGACCACTGTGCGAGTAACGACACGGGCGAAATGTCTGCGATTGCCGGCTGCAGCGTATCCAAGTTATATAAGGATAAGGCTGGCACTGGCCTGCAACCAACGCGCATTGAACCGGGCGAGGCTGTTTATTGAATGTACTCGGGAGAGCCGATGCAAATAAACGGTGATTTTACGCTAAAGAAAATGTAACGAAGACCAACATGAGTGGGGCAGACTTCCTTATGAAAATCTAAAAATCTGAAACACCTTTCAGGGAAACCTTCGTTTGGGTTAAATAAGTAAGTTAGCTATAAATATGTGCCGTTTGGCAGTCGGCCTCCAGTTTGGGCAAAATAATATTTTATCTAGATCGTCATCATTATAATAACTATCATATAATCATCGTTGTAATCGTCACCAATCGTAGTGACAATCATCATCATCATCATCGTCAGATGTAGAGTCTGCCTCTTCGGGGCGCCGCTGCGTGTCCTTGCAGTGTTAGTATGACTTGTTTGAGCTAGTTTCTGAATTAAGCTTGATACGAAAAGAACCTGTTGCAGCAAAAAAACTACGGCAACTTAACGTGACTTCTCCTACCGACTGTTTATTTAATTACGTATTTCCTTTACTCTCAACCATCATAACATTGCAGACTGGAGTCGTATTACGAACTTTACAATAGGAGAATAGGCATCAGTATACACATGACAAGTCAGCCTGTCAGTCAGCTAAATGCACAAAATCATTACATGAAGACTAACAAAAATATAAAGGACAACAAACTTTTTTCAGTAAGAATACAAGCCAGCTGACATGAAGAAAAAAAATCGGTGATTAAACCAGAAAGAAATGCTTTTCTTTCATCAATATAAATAAAAGCACAGATCTGTGTCAGCGCTCACGACAATAACCGGTCATTGTCAGATATGAAACGTGCAGAATAAACGCAGTTTTAGTCGTTCGATGCACATCGCGCTTGAACTGCCTGAAGACGGCGTAGAAAAATGTGAAGGAATATGCATTCGGAGATGAGCTGAGATTTTTTTTGAGGGAATGGTTAAGGGCATAGACAAACCAAATAATACTGGACAATACTGACAACACTGCCCTATAATGAAGTATTTGCTAGATACACCGCGAAACAAAAGCATCGTTCATGAGTGCCTTGGAAAAGAGGAGAACAAAGGTAAATATATATAACGGAAAAGGTGATCTTAGTTAAGCCAAACATACACGTAACACGCAAAAATGTTCATTTGAAAAAGCATACATCGAATTGCGTGGTAACCGATCACGAAAACGGTGGGCATTTTTTAATTGTTCTGAAGAGAAGAGAGAGGCAGAGAGAGAGACAGAGAGAGAGAGAGAGAGGGAGGGAGAGAGATTACTTTATTTGCACTCGTCAATTAGATGACGCGGCAGGGACTTCTCCCAGGTCCCCTAATCATCCTTCCTAACCGTCGGCCGGGATTTCTTGGGACGCGGCACGGAGAGGGCTAGACCGATGAGTTGACGTTGGTCCCCTTTTTCCTGGTTGAGTAGCAAGGACTCCCAGGATTCCGTACATCTATCTGGCTCGCTAAAGCTAAGACATGTCCACACTATGTAGACTAAGTACGTTATTACGTCACAGTGATTACAGCGAGGGCTACCTCGGGATGCCATTTGCTAAGCAGTTGCGGGTTCGGAAATATCCCTGTTCGCAGCCTCCTCCTTAACTTCCTCGCTTTTAGTAAGGTTCTTGTCTGCTCTTGTGAGTCTTACGTCCCAGCTTATAATGAGTGAGTATTTCTTCAAAAGTGTTCAATTCGTCGTCGGACTCTGGGGGTTCCTCGCTTTCTTCCGAAATTGTTGAAGGGACCCCGCAACGCTTGTCTAGGTTTTCTTTTCTTCGAAATTTAAGGGCTGGCAGAACGTGGTTAACAAGTGCATCCAGTATTCACATTACGGGACCAGGAAAGACTTCAGGACCTGAACATTATTGCTCTACGCTCATCACATAATTTGGAAACTGCGTGTGTCCGTGTGAGTGCGTGTGTGCGTGCCCACGCATGTGCGCGAGCGTGCATGCGTGCGTGCGTGCGTGGGTCACATGACGAGGCAGAAAAAGCGAGAAAAGTACTTTGAACAAATTTTCTAAATTATCCTATGGGCGTGGAGCAGTAATATTCAGTTGTGAAGTCTCTTCTGGTCATGTAACGTGAATACTGGATGCACTTGTTGGCCACGTTCTGCAACCATTTAAAATTTTGAAGAAACGTCGCAAAAAGCGCAACACAATGAATTTCTTCAGTAATACGCATCCTAAAGAATGTACATATCCATCTCCAAACGTGTCTTCGGCTCAAAAAAAATATTTGTACGAATGTAGGTTCACCACGACCTATCGTGATTTCCGTCGCCGTCGTCAGCGCTTACAAATAATTCTGACGATTGGGGATAGTGATTAGGACAATAGTGGCAAGTTGGGTGTGTGAACGAGTGTGGATGCATGTTTAGGAAGCAGTTGCAAAGCATCGATATCCATCATGCTGAAGTCATTTAAGCATAGTTTGTGCATACCAATTGTAAATACTACGAAACGTTTTTCAGGGGCTGGTATTCTTGTCACGACTGCCTCAGTACAAGCGTAAGCTAAGCCTAGCACAGAGCTGTGAAGTAAATTAAACACACGCACTGCGCGATATTGTGTAAGAACTTCCGATTAGTGATGCTGTACCAGCTTGTCCTCTAATCTATGCGTAATAGTCAGGCTCAGCTGGCCTAAAGCCATACAAATATGTCCTGAGTTCCACAATGTGTAACAGTACCAATACCCATCAACTGTACAGTTTAATTAGTAAGAAGAAATTCGAAGCACAATAAGTCTTCCTTGATGTTACATGATGCATAGAGTTCCATACTAATATAGACTAGAGGGAAATTTGGCGCCACTGTCTCGGCGAGCCGCGCTTCAGCGAGCGTTCCGCCATGTACCGGGCAGGCGCGTTCCACTTGTCCTTGGCATGGCTCCCGAACAGGCTGAAAAGTTACCTCTGGCTGCAAGAAAGCAATCATATTACTACACAAGATAAATTAAATCTGCTTTGTCATTATAAAATTGACGTTTCAACAAATTTATTTGTTAAGGATTATTAAGAAGCTACATGCGAAATGGATAAAAAAATGCTACCCTGTTTCGATGATTTTTGCTTTGAGAAAAAAAAACAAAGCCTTGTGGCTAGCCGGAGGCAAGTAGGTGAGGAACGTCGCTCGCTGCAATGGCGGCGCCCACGGCGGCCCGTGATTGCAGCGCCAGATTTCCCTCTAGTGCATATTAGTACGAAACTCTGACATGTGCAGGGGCGGGCAGGTGTCGCCATAAATGTTGCAACGTTTAAAATGGGGTGATTCCTTTTTCTCATGACCTGAATGCAGAAGCATCAGTGATGACCAATGTGCGGAGCCCGCTAACGTCTCCCCTAAACTGCCAAAGTGACAATGTCAGATGAAAGCAATGTCTGAAAGGTCGTTTTAAAGCTCACTGACACGCTCAGGGCGCATGATCTCCACATATTCTGCATTCTGGACTTGCGGATTGATGAGTGCGCGCAGGACTGATATAATAGTTTCCCTGTCCTTGAGATGGTAATTCTAAATCAGGGGAGAACGTTCGCACCATTAATTTTCTTTCACATATTCTGAATAACACCTTTTTTTGCTTCTCAATTTCCTTTGTCTAAGGGAAATCCTCGTGATAAATTGAGGCAAAGAAAGAGCAAAACGGCGGAGACGAGTAGCCCATATGCTTGCAGTCCTAGTTTGATTACCTCCTCTTATCTTGTTATAAGTGGAACGCACTGTTGAATCAAACTGGAACACGCTGGAACACACTGGAACTATTAGGCGGGACACACCCTGTGGCAGCTCCAAAAGATGCACGCTTTTATAAAGAAAACTGACGAGAAGTGAAATTTCCCTACCCCTCAACCACCACTTCTCTCCACTCCCTCCCTGCGTGCAACTACTGTCAGCTTAGGCACATCCGGCAGAGCTAACTCGAGCCACGAAGAGATGCAACAGGTGGCAAAGAAAATGACGGAACCTTACACTAACGCGTAAGACTTGAAGGTAGCGAAGTTGTACGCAACCTTCACGACCATCATGTAAGTTTGGGTACACGATTCCTACTGATTTGCTTTTTCTTCGCTGCCGCAGTGACCTTTACACCGTCCTTGTTTCTAAAGTGTGAGCTTCCTTTATTTTTTTTGGAAGTGATAATCAGTGGACATCCCTTTGGAGGGGCGTACGCTCTGACGTGTCTTTCTCGTTCCGAGCAAGTGTTGCCACGATTACGGTGAATGTTGGAGTTCTTTTTTTTTTTTACACTGTTGAAAAATCTCCCGATTTGTCAACAGTGTCCAAAATGAATGGCAGCCTACCATTGTCCCTGAAGAAGAAAGTGTATGACAGTTGCATCTTATCTGTACTCACCTACGGGGCAGAAACTTGGAGGCTCAATAAAAGGGTTCAACTTAAATTGAGGACGACTCAGCGAACAATGCAACGGAATATGATAGGTGTAACATTAAAGACAAGAAAAGAGCCGAGTGGGTCAGGGAGCAAACGCGGGTTAAGGACATATTAGCAGAAATCAAGAAAAAGAAATGGACGTGGGCAGGGCATCTAATGCGAAGGCAAGATAACCGTTGGTCATTAAGGGCAACAGAGTGGATCCCTAGAGAAGGCAAGCGTGGCAGGGGGCGGCAGAAATTAGATGGGCAGATGAGATCAAGAAGTTTGCGGGGATAAATTGGTCGCAGTTAGCGCAGGACCAGGATAATTGGAGAAAATTGGGAGAGGCCTTTGCCCTGCAGTGGGCGTAGATAGGCTGGTGATGTTGATGATGATGATGACAAATCTCCGAAGTGGGTATGCTTGGCTTGCAAACATGCCCCGATTATGCTGGGCAATCGCCGCGAGGCACGCACACAACAGCGCTCGGTATTTTCTTGGTTTTTTTTTAGCTGCCGGGTGGTCACCGCAATCTTGGCCGATCTCCCTAAGTGGGTATGCTTGGATTGACGAACGTGCGCAGGGGACGCTGGGCGGTCGTCGCGAGGCACGCACACGCGAGCGATAGGCATTTTCTTGGTTTTGCTATCTTCCGGGCTGTAGC
Source organism: Haemaphysalis longicornis (assembly GCA_013339765.2). NCBI lineage: Eukaryota > Metazoa > Arthropoda > Arachnida > Ixodida > Ixodidae > Haemaphysalis > Haemaphysalis longicornis. The sequence goes on along the minus strand of CM023458.1, from coordinate 62,157,646 downwards.
CGCTAAGCCCGCGCTCACGTGCGCGCACTGGGCACTTTCTTTGTATTTTTAACTGCGAACACGAAAAATTACGATTCGCTAAAGAGCTTCGCTCTTAAAAATCTATCACATTACTCACGTTAGGGAAACACGGGGTTGTTTCCGTGAGTGTCCTCGCACTGAAAATTATTTATGGCTGAAAGATACGCTGCCGAACAACAGAACCCAATGGTTGGCGAGAAACTGAACCGACTCAAACTCATCTTCCCTGGGGCCAGCCCGCTTTGGTATGCGTTGTTCAATTTGGAGATAGCGTCGGGAAAGCAAACCAACTCGCCATTACCGCCCCTCTCGAATTTGCATCGCCGTCGGAAGGGGCCCAGAAACTCTTCAGCTACTGCAGTTTGTTTGAGAGATGCCGAGGCGTCCGCGCACTCAAGAACGAACGAAGAGCGCGCCTGAGTCTCGTCTCGTCAAGGCGCGCGCTTGATTCCCGCGGGATCTCGCGGGAGCGGAGTCCTCCCCCGAAACGCCGTTTAATTTCCCCGCCTTTGTTGGAGGCGCTACGTCTGCTCCCCTCTTTTGCATTCGTTCCTTACCCCGTGGGTTTCAGGCATGGTGTAACCGTGGTTTCAGGCGATCTTGTGAGCGCCCTCGCATTTCGTCTCGCTCGCGTATGCAGAAAGGTTTTCCCCAAGGGGAGAGCTCTTCTAGATGGCGCCGGCCTTCTCTATAGCGACCCTGCAAGTAGGCCCATTTGGAACGAGCCCCCGACGTTGGAAAGGGCCCTTTGCGAAGCCTGTATCTGCCTCCCCTTCCTCTTTTTCTGGCAGACGTATATCCGCCCTGTGATAATAACAAGAGAATGCGCGGAAGACCTGCAGTTTTTAAGAGTCAAGAGGTTTTTAATTTTTAATGCGTAGTAGTTTTCTGCATTGATCTAACCAAGATTTGGGGGGGGGGGGTAAAAACCGGCCAATACTCAGTAGTAAAAAAATAAACAAAAAACCTTTCACTGTTCTAGTTCATGCAAGTTCGAGTGGTTTATACCATGAAACTTCGTGAGTGAATAACTTCGTCATGCGGTTTCAGCTTCCCAGGCCCAGATATGGTCATCAATGGGCAAAACCAGCAAGCTTTAGCCGAGAAAGAATGTCCCACGAGAGCTCAGTCCTTAATTTTAAAGAAATGTATTAAAGTAAACCAGAGAAAGATGTGACAGGGGAGCCTTTCCTCCGGCAGCTCACGTTCCGTTCGGAACAGCCGCAACAAGCGTAAAATTTAATCGCTTCGCGCGGTATTTTCTAATGGCTATACAGGAAGGTCGCTATCAGCCGCGTTCGCAAAGGTGCGCGTACATTGACCGTTTGTTATCTCTTCTGTGACGCCCATGGACCGTTGCTTAATCTGTTAGCCTATGAAATTGAATATCTTGAAAGGCGAGGCGGATTCCATCTGTCACGGAGGGCGTCAGTCGTTCTCCTTAATAAAAGGATAACGAAAGGATAATGGAAGCATTGCTGAAAGCCCAGGATAAGGAAATCCCAGGATAATGAAAACATTACTGCGAGGGAAAAAAATCACAGCCCCTTTCTTTGAAGAAACGGATGGTTAAAACTCCAAGCTTTCACCATTGCAACCGGAGTCGAAGTCAAATTCCAAAATCCGTGCTGTTCGACCTCGTCGGAGTAGCGCAATTGGGTAGACGTCGGCTTCATAACGCAAGGGACCCAAGTTTTTTCCGACCACAGGAAGCGTTTTTTTTTTCTTGAGGCCCTTGATTTGCTTTTTTTATGCAAACCCATTGTGTAGGTTAGCTTTCTGCAGTGTGTTTCAGGCGCGACGACTTGAATTTCGGGCTTTGACTTTGGACTTTGAAGGCATTGGCTTTCGACCAGAGAAAGCTTCGTGTTTCAACCATCACTCACTTCGCCCATGATCATCATCATCGTCAAAAAAAGTTGGCTTTCCCGCAGTGCGTTTTGGGGCAACGTCGTCACCAGGAAGGCATAGAAAGCTTCGCTTTAAGAATGTCCTCGAATTGTTTTTTCGCCTTTTTCCCGCCTTCTTTAATATGGAACGTATACGTCTCGCTGGTGCTAACGTAATGAGCAGACACTTAGTGTTCTACTATATAAGCACGTTGAAAGAAAACACACATCAAAGCAGGTGTGCATTGAAAGGAGGATGGTGGGGGGTAACTCTTCGGGATAGAAAACGAACGTCTCGTATTGAAAAGCAAACTGTATCTTAACCCAAATTACGAGAAAGCAGTGGAAAGAGAGAGGGCGTGTGTGCCTTAATGTGCTGAGGAAGTAAGCGGGGTCAGCTGGCTTACTTGCTACGTCAGGGGGAAGCGAGTAAGAAGGGTAGCTGGATGGAGCGCCTAAAGCATAGTACTGACATAGAAGTAACCCAAGTGGTCGCTAATGGACGGGGTTGGGGAGATAGAGCAATTTGTGGATGGAAGAGATGGGAAAACTCAGAAGGCGCCGAATAGGAACGGTTGGAATTCTGTAGGGAAGACTTCCTTCGCCCTGTGGTAGACAAGAATGGGCTGAGGAGGGCGATCCACGCGCTATTAAAGCGAAGCTTTCTTGGCCTCACTGATGAAGGTGTTGTTACCTAAATCGCACCATAAAGGGCACATTATGTAATGGGAGGGCACATATGATGATTATGATGATGATATGATGATGATGATGGTGGTGGCAGAATAAACAACGCTTACCGGGGTCGGAATCAAACCAGGGTAACTCGTGTTATGAAGCCGACGTCTGTCCGATTGCGCCGTTCGGACACGGCCGAAGCAGCTTGGATTTAAAACTAATTTTAACGCTTTATTTTGAACGAAGATGGTGGCTGCGAGGGGGCGGGGGGTGCTCAGCTTTTTTGTGAGCTATTCGTTTGGGGTCGGCTGAGTTTGTACTTTGGCTCACGGGCGGTTTGCACTTTGATCGTCCACGCTGGACCTTGACTCCCAGGTGGTTTGCACTGCAATCGTGGACGCTTTGACTTTGATTGCAGCTAGCGTTTTGGCATTTGATTTTCGCAAGCAAGAAAGCTTCGGGCTTTAGTTATCGTCGTCATTAGACGGAGCAGAGTTGGATTTACTGAGTGCACTTCCTATTTTAAGAAAAGTATGAGAGCGTTGTTAGCTTGAGAGAAACAGAGAACGTCCGCAGCTTCAAAGCAGCATTACAGGGCAGTCACTTGGCACAAGGTCTGTGTGGAGGGAGAGAAAAAACGCCGTATATTTAGTTGGCTAATACGCACCACAATGCAGAAGTGTTCTGAAAAAAAAATATCTATATGATTAGAGTGTTGAGTTGTTTCTATACGTATTCGTTACATCTCCTTTGACAAGAAAGCTATGATAGCAGGACAGTAAATCGCCCGGCAGATTTGTGGCGTCAACAGAAGAATAAAGATAAGAGGTAGGCTGAGTAAAATTGACATTGCAGCTCAGGCATCGTCAAGACAAATGAAATTAGGTTATATTAAAAATTATAACAAAAATGTGCAGAAGAAGACAAAAATACAACAACGAGAATGACAGGAAGGGTAGAACAAATAGGTGAAGGGGAGGGCGACAAACGTCAAAAGTAAAGAAAGGAGGGATAGCAAGACTAGAGGAGCAAAAGCAAACGATAATTCAATTAACTCCCGTTAATGGTCCTTGACGGCGCCACTCGAGTTCACGCGAACTAAACAGAAATCGAATCAACGAACCGCGTAACGGCCCGAATAAAGTGGCGAGATCGAATTCACCGCGTTAGATGTAATGAGAGACTACTGTAAAAAGAAAGAATGACTGAAGAACGCGGAAATGGAAGAAGCAAGAAATAGGTCGTAAAAGAATAGCATACCAATGGCATAAGAAAGAAGTAATTAGCTGTTTTTTTGCCCTATGATAACGAAATTGTTACACGCTGAAAGAACACGATTACTGATGACGTCCAGACGCTTGTAAGATACGTGAGATAATTTTGCGTCGAGGAGCTTGACAAGCGCAAGACGCTCTCGTCATGGAACATTCGCTGAGGACGTATCATTTTCAGCGCACGGTGTACCAGTTTCTTCTCGGTATTTGACCAGTGAAACGGTAATATAATTATGGTTTCTGGTCGTCAACATCTCAACATTTGCACCCAACAGCTATCTAACAGAAGCTGTCAAGTACTTAAGTTCGAACAGCGCACCTTTGGGAGAAAACGAACAAAATATGAACACAATACAAGCGCAGAGCTTTTGTTGTGTTTCTCTGCCTTTCTTCGCAAACGTGGCTGTCCACACTTCAGGGTCTAGTCACTAACTAACCCAACGTAGAACCTCAGAGTCTGTCAGGCCCGCTGTACACCATTTGCGATCACTGATTACAGCCCATTGTGCGGAGGGTGTTCAGACCAATTAATGCGTAAAAGACACCACCAAAATCTGTTATTTCCGGAACATTTCCCGACTTTAGAAGCATGCCTCTGTGCCTCATCACAGACACCGAGACAATTTCGCCGCGCATTAAACGAGTCTTTCTGGCCAGCTGTGCACCTCGGGATGCTCGACTGGTTACAACACTGGTTTGTTCAGCCAGTACGTCAACAAACCTCTGAAAATGGCTATCTGGTTGGCCTAGTATTTCTGGGTATCACAAAAGCTTTCAATAAAATTTAATCAACAGTCTTTTTGTTTCAAAATTTTGACTCCGGCAGAGTTACTGGCCGGTCTTTCTCCTAGCAATTACTGTTAGACAGAAGGTATGTCCCTTTTGCCTTTCTGGCAGTAAATCTATAAACCACGGTGTGTACCCCAGGGGAGTATTCTTGGTCCGCTGCTCTTCATCATTTACATCAACGGCCGAGTATATAGCGGGGGCGCCTATACCGGCAATCTAAGGTTCTGCGCCCTCCACGCTACCGGCCGAGCACGGGCCTTAAAACCCTGTATGAAGGGAGCATTGTCGTCACATGAGGTCAGTTGCCCGTGCAAGCTGTGATTTGGACCAGGGACAATTACGCGTGGATAGACAACGTCTGGCTGAGCCTACAGTTTCTGTCATTGCTACAGGCATGTGTTTCGTGGTCTCAAGCTCCGCGACGACAGAGACTCCTTGCTAGCTGTTTGGGGAAATTTTTCACTTGCCGCGTTTTGTCTGCCCAGATGTAATTATTCGTTGCGCTTTTATCGCAAACACCGGAACATAAGAACTTTGTGACATAAGAGCCGAACAACGAAATACATACTCACTTTATATGAAATCCGACAACTTAAAGAACAGAGCGGTAGGAAGCGTTACAGAGTTGATATTTTTCTGTCACAGTTATTTGAGTGAAAAATTTTCATTTTCAACGTCTGCTTGACCTAACGTGCTAAGGACCCTCTAGCAGGGAATTTCACAATCCCGTATTTAACGGCCAGAATTAAAACACATCTAATACTTTTAATGAGTCCCTAAGCATTTCGCACATTGTGGTTCCCGGCTGGCTTATTTTTTATCTCGGAGTGTCTTCGCAATTTAGATAAGCGTGTGTGCCAGATCGCCTATACACGCAGACTTAACCGTCAGATACGTCTATATAGGAGTGTGTGGCGTGCTCAACTGAATGCTTTAAATCTTCTGAATGAGCCTTATTTGAACCAGCTTTCCCTAACCTTGCTCCTTTATCCCACAACAGAGCCCTTTGGCCTCCTTGCTAGTATAAAATCACCTATTTCATCCCCACAAGAGTCGACCGGGGAACAAGGTGTACTAACGTTTGAGACCAACATGCCCGGGTCTTGGGGCGCCAATGTTTTTGCTTGATTATGGAGTTTATCGCGCCCACGCTACTCAGGCGATAAGGCGCGCCATAGTGGTCGGCTCCGGATTAATTTTCACCACCTGCGGATATTTAACATGTGCCGGGATTTCAAACACACGGGCGTTTTTGCTTTTCGCCTCCATTAGAAAAGCGGCCACCGCGGCCCTGAATCGAACCCGCGTCCTTGTGCTCAGCAGCACAACGCCATATTCACTGAGCCACCGCGGCGGGTAGGGCGCCAATTTCTTTAACCCCTTGGTATAAGAAGAAGAGAGGTATAATTTAATGTAAGATGAAGGCCATTAATCCAATGGATGGATGAAATAAGGAACTCCAGGGGTAAAATGTAGACGCGAGCAGCGAAGGACCGGAGCGGTTAGAAGTCAATGGGAGAGGCCTTCGCACTGCAGTGGACTTGAGAAGGCCGATGATTATGATTATGCTGATGATTATTATTATGGCGGCGACGACTACGACGACGAATGATGATGATGATGTAATAAATTTAAGAAAACATCGGTAGCCCTCCGATAGCCACTTTTTTGGTTAATATATAAGCGACTTAATACCAACTGATGCCATTTCAGTTGAAGAGAGAGGGAGAGAGGACTCGTGGTTTAGCGGATTTGCTGCTCTTGATTTTGCGCCCAGTTTGAACGCGAAAATGTAAAGCGCAAAGCTGCACGGATTGATATCGGTGAATTGAAGTTGAAACCCAACTAACCACAATCCCTGGGATGGGGAGAAAACCTGACACGTAAATATTCTCGTGCGTGATGCCATAAAAGAAAAGAAATCTCGGAACCAAGATAAGCGCGAGAGACCATCAAGGTTTCGTGGAAGGATCAACACAGTTCCTTCGGGAATGCTCGTTACGGGTTGTACGCCTAAACCTGACCAACGACTTCTAAGAAATATCTTGCGAAGCGACCATCAACCGAACGACGGAGACATTAGAATAAGCTCGCAGGGTACTGCAACTAAGATGGATTTCAACATACGTGAACGGGAGACATAAATTTCGCAATCCGCGAAGATGCCTCGGCCGGATGGTTGAGCAACGAACGCTATAGATTGCGAGTAAAAACCTCAAATAATCATGAGCTATCATTTCTCGAAATTGCCCCGTCACGCACCGTAACTCTCGCGGAGAGCTAGTGCGCCATCGGTTGAACATTACTGGGCTTAAGGCTGGCTTAAGGTGTACAGGCGCGGGTATTATCTCTAATCCTCCAGATGGCCCCATGAGCCGATGTGAAGCAAGCAGTGCTTGAGCCACAACTAACTATGTGCCTTGGGACCCGTAGGCCAGTTGATGAGCCGACTCGAATAGCCCATTCAGAAACTATTGGACCATAAGTAAGTACGGCGAATGTGATAGGAGAGGTCTGCTCCTTGCTATAGAGATCTGGGTTAAGGCAAGAGTGATCTGTGTACTTGCAACGCCATTTACTTCGGTGCAGGTGACTGCTCCGCGCTCGTGTTCGAGTTTGAAAGCATTTCAAAACATCATCATCATCACCATCATCATCATCATCATCATAATCAGCCTATCTACGCCCACTGCAGGGCAAAGGCCTCTCCCATTAATCTCCAATTACCCCGGTCCTGTGCTAACTGCGACCAATTTATCCCCGCAAACTTCTTGATCTCATCTGCCCATCTAACTTTCTGCCGCCCCCTGCAACGCTTGCCTTCTCTAGGGATCCACTCTGTTACCCGTAATGACCAGCGGTTACCTTGCCTTCGCATTACATGCCCTGCCCACGTCCATTTCTTCTTCTTAATTTCTACTAATATGTCCTTAACACGCGTTTGTTCCCTGACCCACTCCGCTCTCTTCTTGTCCCTTAATGTTACACCTTTCATCTTCCGTTCCATTGCCCGCTGAGTCGTTCTCAATTTAAGTTGAACCCTCTTAGTGAGCCTCCAAGTTTCTTCCCCGTAGGTGAGAACCGGTAAGATGCAGCCTGTAATACACTTTTCTTCTTCAGGGACAATTGTAGGCTGCCATTCATTTCAAAAAACAGCCTGCCGGTTAATTGGCTTTCAAATTTACACCTTATGCAGATGTGGTTAGTCTAGAGCCTCTGGAACGCGGAAGTTGGACACGGTGTTCAAAATATTGACTCAAAGAGCAAATCGTAAGGTAGGTTAGACGTTACAAACAGTGCTTTTTGTAATTCGGTTGTAAGAGACACACAATCTCTAGGTGGGCGGTGGCGGCCCCCCGTCCCGCAAACTACCTAAACTTGTCCTCAATGAAAGCCCATGTGTTCATTCGTTTGAGTTCACTAAAGTGAGCGACGAATGCAGCTGATCTATAAACGCGAGCGATCAATCGCTATATTATTATTTATTAGTAGTAGTAACATTATGAATATTATCAGTATCATTGTTATTACAGTCTCCTCTATATGATTTTCATCATCATCATCGTCATCGCCACCGCGAAAAATCCCTTCCCCCATACGGCGCACCCACAAATTTACCCCTAATTGATGTCAATGTTTAGAGACGCTGGAACAGCGGTGGCCGCAGTAGGAAGCTGGCGTTAGAAGCCGAAAAAGGGCAAGGAGGGGTATATTTTGTACAATGAAGATTACATTTTCGTGTAGACCTTTTATTTTCACGGTTATCAGCGCATGTCCGGATTGATTAACTTGGACCGTTTTGCGCTTACGAAAGACCATTTCGTAACCCTTTTGTAACAACAACAACGCCGACAACACCACCGCCAACAACAACAACAGCAACAACAACAATAACAAAAACAGCAACAGCAACAACTACAACAACGTTTAGCTATAGGACCGAGGACGTAAGATCGCCATCAAGAGGACAAGCGCCTTCTTGAAGACGCCGAGAGCGAAGAATAGCCGCAGAGCCGCGCGCGGGTGCCGCTTCTTCGACCGGCCCCGCCGTGTTTTCAAGCCGCAGACAAGTTACGCGCTCATCTGGGCGAACGAACGAGGCTTTGGTGGAACGCCCGAGAAAACGCGAGGGCAGCCCGGTTGGAGCGCTAGCATGGATGTTCCGTAACGCGCCGCGGTGCGCTGAACAGGACGCCTCCGTTACAAGGCGAGCGCGGGAGCCCAATTTAACTCTGAAGCGGGGGCCATTTTTCAGCGTCAGACGACGAGAGAGCCTTCTTTGAGGAGAGGCCACCCAGCCTGTCCGCAGTGCTCCTTACCCTCCTCGCTGTTGGGGACTCCCAAGGAGGTAGTATAAAAACTTCTTGGTGACTCCAAACGTATAGCTCGGAATAACGGGACCGCGATAGGAGTGAGTGGAAAGCAGTGCCACTACTCTCTGGGTTCCTGATCACAGTTTTCTACACGCACAAAGCCGGCATTGAGTGCCTCGGCCATAAAAAAGAATCTTGTAGTGCGGTGCAGTATTGTCGTAAACCGGGAGAAGTACTGTTTAATTTGCGGCGACCTAATTGTTGAGGAAAGTAAAAAAAAAAAGGGAGGGGGAGGTATTCAGCGTTGCAGGCAAGCTTCATTTCAATTGGTTTATTGATGTATTCGTATTCCCAGGCGTAAAGCAATCTTGTTTTAGTGCTTGCCCATATGACGTCACTGTTGTCGAAATTTGAAAGTTTTCACTATTCTTTTCGTTTTTTTTTTTTTTTGGGGGGGGGGGGTATGCCTTTAATCGCTGGAATGCAGCTTAGTGAGCTACCGAACCCTTGTACTTTGAAATTAACCAAAGTTGCCTGTTTTCTTCACAGCCTCTTTTAAAATATACCTTCGGGAACTACTAGAACAGCGGCCGTTTGAGCAACGAGGACGACACTCGGAGGGGGGGAGGATGACGACCCCCGTCAGCATCGCACACCCAGTTTTATCGCATTCAGTTTTGTAACGCCTATACCCTCGTCCCCACGTCTCGTGAATGGCGGCATTTTAGTTGCGCGAATACCCGGACGGAAGTCGTATACAACAACGTTGGACAGGCAAACACTGCAGAAATATGAGCGTTCTCGCGGCTTCATTTCTCCACGGCTAGTTTCGATTCAGCCATTTTTATACAACCGCAAACAAGCAAGCGGTAGTTTTTAAGGCCGGAAGGGTTGTTTGAGGTGAACAGTGAGCTTTCTTTTATTTTTTTTCGCCTCCATCTCACGCAATACATACACCTCGCTTCTGGATCCTTGACCTTAATTGGAATATTATGACAAACGTACCTTATTTTACGCGTTGACATCTCACCCTGCTTGGAAACATTCTTGGCGTTTATAACTATACTTAGAGATTCTTCGGTACACATCTTTCTCTAGGATTGCCCCTGTAATCCCGGAGATGTTTTCAGCACGGTACGAAAAGCATCGCTGCATTCTCCTAGGCGGGAAAAATTTCTGAACCGGATCACGCCATTCACTCGTATGATTGTTATATGCTTTCAAGGAGATACGCATTCGAGCCCATAAGGTTTCAACGGCGCAAGAAAGCAGACTGGACGAAAGCTAGAAACAGACAGGACTACAGCGCAGACATACGATTGATTTATTGTCCACGCATCGAGGTTTGTATACCTCTCAGCCGAAACAAAAAACACACAGAAGGAAAAGGTGGAGGGAAGGGGAGAACAAATTTGATATACAAATGGGACACGCACTTTTGGTTTCATAGCGATTAGCGAACGATTTAGTCTCAAGTTTAGCACTTTTCATGGACATCTGATATCAACGCTAGCTTCCTGCTGTACAACAGCGCCGGCAGCATACTGATGCTTTTTTTTCTGTGTTCTAATTTTTGTTTTGTTTGCAAAATTTTTCTCGTCATCTAGTCGTGGCTCCTGTGCAGTTCTACCGTTCCGTCAAATTTCGTCTGTTCTTCGTTTTCGCCCAGCGTCTTTTTCTGGGCAGTTGAAACCATGATGTCTACGCACTAATGAGCTCAACCATAAAATTGAAGGGCAAGTTCACATCACTTAACACTATCTCGGCATAACCAAGCTGCTCGTAATATAACGGGCTCTCTTTTATGTTTATGACCGCAGTAAGCCTAATTAATGTTACGCTGGCTGAGCGATCTAATCAAGCGACTAACACGAAGCTTACTTGGGAGCGCACTAGCCCGCAGCGAATACGAGACAGCCAGCCAAGGGGAAAACTACCGCCGAGCTGCCCAGAGGCTGACGAGAAGATTGCCGGCACCGGAGCATCCCCTCTACAAGCACAGCGCAAGAAAGGCATCCCCGTTCTCGTTGCCAGTGCATCCGTACTAAGCGCAGCTCGTCACCGGCACGCGCCAACCTCATCGCTCATCCTGCTTCTTCTCCTGAAGCCAAGCCGAGTCAAGCCAGTAGCTCCCCAAAAGCTTCCTGGGGTGGGGGGCCGGAGGGGACGCACTGTTGAAGGGCGGCGGAAACAATCAACTGCGAGTTAGTTTCGGCGGGGGAGGCAACCGAAAAAAGTTCGCGCCAGGGAGGGATCGAGACCCACGAGACTAAAACTTCTCGTCGAGCTGGGACGTGGGGGGAACCCCCTGTGCGTCTGCGGTGCTGAGACGTACGCTTCTGCATGGCAAGGCTTTCCTGCTAAGGTTCCTGTTGGGTCTTTAAACTGCACGCACCTTAATTGTAAACAGTTTGCTTGAAAGGGGTTTTTTAGAGATACGATTGCTCGTGTCATTAATCAAATACTAGAACTGTTTCATAAAAGTGATATGAATCGCCTGCAGCACGCTTTTACGAAAAATGTAAACTGCGAGAGCTCACTGTAAGTATCAAGCGTCTTCTGTATGTAATTAATCGCCAGAAGTTTCCACCTGAAAAGTCAGGCTCGACCGATATCTGCCATCTTTCTTGCACCCAGCACATACATTTTCTTGGACGTGACGTCAAACACTAAGCCGTGTTTTGCCTTCGGTGCTCATTATGCGAGAACATTTCTGCAGAATGTGACGTCCCAACCTGCTGAACTGTGTGGAGTTCTTGAATTATTTTTGTTTTGTTGATTAGGTTTTATGAAAATGAGCACTTACACAAGTATTGCTGTCATGTTATTCGTCTCATAAGCCGCAGTAACGACGATGTCGTTGAGCTTGACTGGATAGCGTATTGTACACATTCAAGTTTAGCCAAGCTGTTTGGGCCCTCTCGTTGCTGCCACCGAGGTTTATTGGTCGAAATTCTCTGTCCAGCTACCTGTCCCTAATAAGAATTTGCGACACTTGACCAATCAAGTCCCTGTAAACCACACCGCTGCACGATGTTTATAAGGACTCGTCGAATTAAGAATACGTGCTTCCGTCTTTAAAATAAGAGTATCTCATAGATGTAAATTTTTATAACTTCTCCCTTTCATCCGTAGGCTGAACATGTCAGCTTTTCGTAAAAGCCGTGCAGCACTCTCGGGGGGTAAAATAGTTGAATTGGGGACATACCCAAAATTGACTGGTGAAGTCAACTTCCGCCTTGACCCTCCCATCCGCGTCTCACACAAGCGCGTCTCACATTTATCCTGCAGAAAAGTGGACTGCGCCTTAATAGTTCCCGATGCGTTTGTTTCCGGGCGCGAGAAAATAGAACAAAGGTTTATGCTGCTTATCAGTACCTAAAGGATGCATAAAGTAGATAATACGTCTAACGCTTAAATGGCAGTGGACCGCATCACTCTCTCTAAGTGGAACGCACCAGAGTTCCCGGACGCTCGTCTTTACTCGCTCGACCCCGATTTGCAGCGCGGACGTCACCTTACTTTGCCGCCTGTGGCTAGGTGTTGCCTTCACTGGTACTTACTCCTACACTATTGGAATGGCCAACAGCCCTGCTTGTGATGTGTGCGCCACCGACGAGACGATTGAGCACCTTCTGTGCCATTGGGACCGATTCATAACGCCGAGGCAACAGCTCTCCACTACACTTCGCCGACTCGATGACGACGCCTTTACAGCACAGACAAATTTGTGTCATATGCGTTGTCCGTCACAGGCCGAAAAGGCTACAAAAGCCTTACTTCGCTTTTTGAAGGACACGGGCCTGTCGGAAGGATTGTGGGGACATTACTAATGTGCAGTGCCCTGAGCTCGGAGGTTTTATCAGTGTACCGCCTTAGTTTTGGGCATTTGCTGGTTTTGCGTACGTCCTTTCTACTGCCTTGGTTGTTTCCAAGGTTACGTCTTGTGTTGTTTTTTCCTCATTTTCTTCTCTCATTTTCTTCTCTTTATATGTACCCGCTGTCCTTCTTTCCCTTTCATTTCCCGTATCCCCTCCCCCCTGAGTAGGGTAGCCAACCGGACAGTATCCTGGTTAACCTCCCTGCCTTTCCTGTACTGTTCCTTCCTTCCTTCCTTCCTTCCTAAATGGCAGTGCTTTTTAAGTGCGAATGCACTTCTTAAGCGAGCCTGAAGCGTCCGCCGCGTCCGCATAGCAACAGCTTGCGGGTGCGCGCGCTCCTCGTCTTCCTTGGCAACGGGGGGAGATGGGCGCGCGCTGCCTGGCCGCTGACATGGCACATACCCACGTGGGGGATTGGCCAGGAATCGGGCGTGAGAAGGGCTAGAGTACTGACACGAAATTTCAAAGCTGAGATCCGCTCTAGCAATCAAGTACAACGACAACACAAATAGGTGTCTGTGCATGGCACATACCACGTGGAGAATTGCCCGGAATCGGGCGTGAAGAAGGGCTAATGCAACCCGCTTAAAGGAGTACTGACCACGAAATTCAAAGCTGAGATCCGCTCTAGCAATCAAGTACAACGACAACACAAATAGGTGTCTGTGAATAATGCATCTTTCTTTCTTTTGTGTGTGTGTGTGTGTGTGATCTCTCTTTCGCGAACATTACCGAACCGCGCAAATTCAACTCTTGCATTCGCACTTTCACATTCTTCCCCTCGGGGAAATGCGGGGAATTTTTTTGAAATCACGCCCTAAGCCATATAGTTATGTCCTTGTCGGGGGGGTTTTCTGTTTGCGATTTGACGATGTTTCTACGATGAGAAATCTTTGAACCATATAGGTGTGCACTTTCAAACCAACCAAAATGTTGCGTACACCTAAGAGAAAAAGTTTACGGACCATGAAAGCAGCAATGTTGGTTTATTTCTCTGCCGCACGGCAGCCCGTGGTGCTATGTGGGGTATTTTTTTACTTCAGTAATTATACGACATCTCGCATGCACACGACATTTCGTCGGAATGCTACCGGAAGAGAAATAACCTAAAAGTGTCATTTTCCTGGTCCGTAAACTTCTGCTGGTGGCTGTACCTACAGAGTAGCCCATATTCGCGGTGGTGTGTTGAGCAACACTTTATTAGCACTAACGTATGATGCCTTACCACGGTTTTCCGGTGTTGGCGCCGCCAAAGCGCGTGCAATTTTCCTGCTCTCCTGAGCGCTGGGGCATGCAGACACACACTTCCGAGACACCGCCTATTCGGTTTCGACAAAATTTCGACATGGTTTCGGAATGTGAAATCAATTAAGAGTCTAGGTATGAACCATTTATTGGTTAAAATGCTATAACAAACTGAAATCCCACAAACTCTAGTACCCCGTGATACCTCGTTGTCTGCGATGATCCTACCACGCAGGCTGCTGCATTCCCAAGTTCTATTGCGTGTCTGTCCCCCATTTTCCCAACTTTTCCTCTGCTCTTTCCATATATTTTGCATAAAATTGAATAATATGCACATTATTTTCTTCCGTTATTGTGGCCCATAAAGGAAACACCATTGATATCTTCCTTTAAACCAAAATAAAACACACCGACACTGCTTTCTGCGCAACCTACACTGCAATGCAATGCCAAGAGTACGTAACGCCTGATAAGCTAGAGTCGAGACAATTTTGCCTCCCGCCCGCCCATTGTGCACCAACTTCCGCTGTCTGAAACTACGAGCGGAATTCCTCAAAAACGATAAAAACGGGAACAAAGAACTTCCACGTACGACGAGCATTGAACCAGAATCTGCTCGCGGCGTCAGTGAGAATGGCTGGTATAACGAGGCAGCTCGGAGCCTCGGAAGGCCCCGGATGCGCGAAGAGGAAAGGGCGTAGGTGTGCACAAAGAGAAGCCAAACATCAGCTTGCGGGATAACAACCTACAAGCACGTAAGGGGCCACAAAATGAGAGAAAAATGTAAGGGGAGCATAAAGGAAAAATGGCGGCGAACAATGCAACATCAAGGGGAAATGGCCCACGTTCTAAAAAAAGTTCTTAAGGTTCATTTTTCCTTTCCTCGGCGCCTTTACATTGATGGGCTGCGTTGCCGCCTTGTTTCACATCTCACTGAGCAGTGTGGGCGCTGTCAGCTCTTAGACTACTCACCTTATAAATTATAACGGCGGGTTCTTGTTTCCCTTACGCGCTGTTCCTGCCTTTGCTTGCAGCGGAATTGAATACTTTTTATTGCGCTTGCGCTGTTCAGAGAGCAGTTTTTCCACAGCTGTTCAAGAACCCGGGGCTTGTACTAACGACAGGAGATGTTGTTAGGGCTTTGATTTACTGCAATATACCAACACGTAATTTAAAGCCTTGTGAACGCTTTTTAACGCCCTGGTCACTCATTGCTTTCATGACTGCAGTTATCTTTTTAAAATTTCTTGAAAGTCTGGACAAAGTTCAAACCCCTCCTGAAATGTGCAAGTTTGGGATTTTTTTCGCTTTTCTTCGAAAGAGCAAAATCTGCAAAAAACAAACGCGACAAGATCACAAGGTGCTATTATAAAGGGCGGGGGGGGGGTTGAGGTGAGAGAGTGTTGAGAAATTGTTCCTCCTATGCCTACAACTATACGGACCTTCAGTAATCCTTGTCGACACATGGTTCACTCAGGCAGTTTCTTCTGGTTTAACTGTGTTTTCCACAATTGGATTGGTTTTTACATACTGGAATTTCTGACATTTATCCTGTTCCGCAACATTCCTGCCCCGCTTGGTTAAGTGCGCAGTAAGATGACCCAAGCGATGCAACCACCCAGCAGCAAGATTTTTAAAAGTTTCTGGTGGCCATGTTCGCATACAGTGAGACTATCGCAACCCTAGGCATTTGAAAGGCCCCCGGCAAACGGATTCGAGCATGTTGGCCGCACGCAGTCAGAATGAATGAATAAAATCACTAACTTTTACCACCCTTCAACCTCAAATGCGCTGCCTCGGCCTCGCCTCAACTTCAAGCTCATCTGTTGAGGTCACGATACCACACCTCAATATTTGCTCCACGCTATAGACGTCGCCTCACCCTTGACCTCGCCACAACATCAAAAAGACACACAGTCCTTCCTAATTTCAGGTTCATCCTAAATTTTGTTCGAATACATCGTAACTTGCGTACATGTTAAACGAACGTCTTACCCACATGGCATAAGGTAAAATTGGCTACGAGCAATTTGTAGCCAGTCGTGGTAAACGTATCCGCATGGTACGAAATTTTTCGTGCTCTTTTCTCTTCGTTTACATCCCAATCTTCACTGTGTTCTGCAGCAGACTCGTCGATTGATAACCACTGCGGACAACCACGTCTCCAGACAGGCCAATGTCGTGCTTTTCCATCATGCTTAAACAGCGCCACTACACTCTGTCCCAGCCTCGCACGTGGTACCTTCACAAGTTGATGCTATAGGCAACCAGGTCTGTCCAAGTCCACGCGCTCAAAGCCACACCATGGGCCCACACGCCCTGTGTGAGCGCAAAAGCAAATAGTGATCGCTAATGAGTCACTTCAAAGTTTGTTTTCATAGGGAGTTCCTCACTTTAAAAACACGTTGCATTCAGCCTGCCGCTTACACGCTGAAAACAACGCTGGAACAAGCGCAATAATCAGCACAATAGCAGGTCCAATGTCCCTTCTTTCACGTCTTTGTGCTCGCGCTATTGTTCATAATTACGTACCAACTCGACACAATCTCGAACGGCTTAATCTTTTTGTTGTTTTTGCTGTCGTTGTTGTTCTGTCGTCCATTGAGCTCTTGAAAGGCCACAGCGGAAGGTGCATCTAGAAAAAAGCGGGTTCGTCGACTGCTTGTAGGCCTTGCGTCTACGCTGCCCGATAGCCTGCGACCAAACCCCGCGGCGTTCCTTTCACGGCCTGACATCTGGCTTTGTCAGGCCTGCCTCGGGCACTGCGGGGTCCCACCGCCCGCCACAGCCATTGTCCTACAGATTTGCGCGAGCGCTGCCCGTTCACTCTGGCCCGAAGTGCCCATAGCCTACTCAGCGTATATACAACCGCAAAGCCCCTCCAATGCATCGTCACCCTTGTTTCTAGCCGCGTGATTGGCCGGGGTAACTTTTCTTTAATGCCGTTTCATTTATCTCGGCCAATTGGAACTAGGGAAAGCTTTTAATTGATTTCACCATGCCGACTCCACATAGACGCTGCTCAGGCTTTCCTTACGTAAAGGTGTTGCTTGAACGTGCCTTTGCTGACAACGTATTCCTGCGCTTCTTTATGTGTGCAGGGAAATCGTATCGACGCGTTGTCGTATATTGTAAATGCTGAGGGTGGGGCGGGGAAGACAATAACCAGAACAAAGCCTTGGGCGCAAAGGCATCTGCGCCCAGATCACGAGGTATGTGGAAACGGACGCTGGGCGCGTTGGTTCGTGAGTGTGCTTGAAGCGTTGTCGCTCTGCGGTTTCAACGCGTTGTGGTCGCGTCCTGGGCTACGGCACTTAAGTGCTGCCAATTAAGCGCGCAGGTTTATAAAGAAATCGTAAGAGCACATTTGGTCAACTGACGCGACAGAGGCATTACGCCGGGGTGGAGGGTGCACGCTTACAGCTTCGTATATTTTCAGGCATTGCACTCAAGTATTGTGACGCGCTTGAAGGCCTGAGAAGCAGTCGGAAACTGTCACGGCTTCTAGGTTTCGACCGAGCTGATAGCGGAAACACCGTAAAATAAATATAAGTCTTTGCGTTTCATCTGCTGCAGTCTCATGCCAACGCGCACTGGGCACATAAAATATATCCACTGAGTGAAATTTACCAAAAAGACAAAGGGCCGTAATCTTAGTCCCTCCTCCACTCCAGTTGTTCCCTCCACTCGGCTAAGGGGATGATTCCGCAATGCTCATCCATGGCGAAACCAATTTAAAGGATGTCCTTCTCCTGGGTGCTCGAGTGGAGGAAGGATCAGAATACCAGGGAAAGCCACTATCTTAAGAATAAAACTTTAGGGTAATCTGCGAATGGCCAATCCTACACTTGAAGCATGATACGCCCACGCTGGTATTTTTCTGCCCTTCGCAGTTAACGCTTCAGATATAGGACGTACGATGTGAACTGTGGACCTAGGAGAATCCTATTGATGGCATAACTGCACCATTTTATGGTGGTCATCGGTGGTTTTTCTGTGTTACTTCACGCATAGCTTGACGATTTAAACTCGTATGCAATCGGTTAAAAATGCCGCTTTGCTGACCATACAGCGTCTCTTCACAGATGACGAACCTTGGCAAGAAGGATTGTGAGAGCGAGAAGCATTGTTTATTGTGAATAGTTATTTTATTGTGTAGGTTTATTGTGAACGAATACACATAAATATACAAAGTAACATACAGCATAAATTACACGTTGTTAATTTTAATCCGGCGGCTTGCAAATTAATTAGGCAGTGTTTTTTTTTCCTTTTACAACAACTGTCAATCGCTTACATATATAAAAATATCCTGAAGCTATCGTCGGCGTGTCAGAAAAAAAATCCACCACACGGTCACGTGGCTTACTGACTGACTGACTAACTGACTGACTGACTGACGGACTGAATGACTGACTGACTGACTGACTGACCGACCGACCGACGACGACTAACCAACTTTGCCTGGCTGACTGACCTTGGCTGGCTGGCTGGCTGGCTCAATCGTTGGAGCTAGAAATACAGTCCCCTCCATTTGCCGTTCTTGAGTGCTCAGAACTGTTAGATACTCATTTAGGTATTTACCTTACATAGATCTTTATTTCGAGGCCTCTAACTGTCCATAACTATCCCGACGGGTAAATAAAAAGATGTTAAAACACTGTGGAAGGTATGCGCCCATTTCATGGCTTTCGTAACAGCTCTGCGCTCGTAACAGCGCAAACTGCTTAATTATACCGTACTGGATGTCACACTGAATGCACGCGTAAGTGGTATTCTTTAATGCAGCACATTCCCTCAATCAATGTCAATTTTGGTATAGAAAGAAGGTTAAGTTTATTTACAATTAAGATGAAGAGAATTTCTCAGCCGGCACAGTGTGGTCAATCTGGAAGGAAATGTATATGTGCCTGCTGTAATGTTATTTATTTATTTGTTTATTTTATTTATTTCTTATTTATTATTTTATTATTTATTTATTTTATTATTATTTATTTATTTATTTATTTATTTATTTATTATTTATTTATTTATTTATTTATTTAACACTACTGCAGTCCCTTTGGAGATATACGCAGGAATGGGAGTAGGTACGAAAGTGTGAATTCAAAACCAGTATACTGCGCTTCATGGATTCATGGATAAAAACACAGCAAACAATTTGTCCTTACATGCGGAGCTGGACGCGAAATGAACACGGCGAAAAGAAAACATACGAAACGCAAGGTCCATATGTACACATACTAAGTAAGAGCACTGGGATATTTACCGTGTTAGGTATACATTTATACACACAAACACGAATCTACCGTGCGCACATGCACAGGCACATCGAATAACACGCTTTTTTTACACCTATGCAAAGCACGCAAAATACGCATGTCAACGGTGATTAAAGGAGACACAGGTTAGTTTTTTCCCCTCAAGTGCTACCGAAAATGTACTTGATGAAATTTATCTCTGTATTATCAACCACCATTCACTGTACTTTTGTTATCGGTTACAATAAACTGAACTGAACTAAACTGAAAAAAGGAACGCACACTTCCTGGCAAAGAAAGACAAAAAAAAGTTATCAGGCTATGGTTCAGTATGCTGTTCTACACGTGGGAAAAAGGCGAGAAAGAATAAACTTTTATTGAAATCAAGAGATGGGCTTGTACTGAAGCTCCAAGGAGGCGTCCTCAGTCGAAGATGCCTTGATCGCGGGCGGCATCGTCAGCCCTTTAGGCCAGGAGAACAATGGCGGAAACAAAGAAGAAAGCGGAAAAAGAAGGGGAAAGATAATGACAGACCGTAAAGAGGTGTGCGCAGCGTTGGAACACTACAGGCAAAAGAGTTTAGTGAGTTCATGGAGGGTAGTGTGCCTGACATTGAATTGCATACTTCTATGGTGCGATGGAAAGAACCAAGTGTAAACGTGTTGTTGCGTGGGTTATAAGGGGAAACGTCGGAGGCTTTGCTCCTTATTGTTGATGACGGCTTGACCAAGGTGAAATACTCGGCAGACGACAGGCGATACGTAAAGTGAACGACGCGGTGAAAAAAATATAATGAATCTATGTGCCGTAGAGCACAAAGTGTGCTTAGACTCAGTGACGCCAGGGCAGTGGTTGGTGAAAAAAAAATTACACCATCTTCCCGTAGGGGAACCCTGAGTAGTCTGCGAAGCAGCCGTGGGGTCGACTGAAGTTCCCATTAGTTTTCAGTTCGTCGTTTCCGTTGATGTTCAGCTTCACGTGCCTTCGTTGTACCAGTAGCTTCTTGACGTAGTTTCAATGAGTGAAGGACATGAGGCGCGTTCGTAGCACATTCTCCCGTCTCGGTTTGTAGCGCAGTGGGAAGAGCGCCACGTACCTCCCGCTGCGGCCAGAGTCGTGGGATCTAAACCGGGCGCCGCCTATTTCTTTTTATAGTGGACTGCGCTGACGTCAGGCCAAACGCTGACGGGGCTGATGAGACGCGCAAGTGCAGTAGAGTGCGGACGGCGGACAAGGGAGGGAGGGACACAGCCCCGAGCACGAGATGCTTCGCATCTAAAAACTATGGTCGCCTCGGAGGCAAATAAACCCGAAGGATTTTTGTGCGGCTTCGAGGCAATTGATGTCACTTTGTTTGTGCGGATTTCTTACAATGGAGCTAGTGAACAGTATTGTTAACCACGTATAGATCAACAATCCATGGGCAGGCTGGGGGGAAGGGGGGGGGGTTGTCCGCAAAAGCAGGTTTGTTCGCAAAATTTGTTTTTCCGGTAATCACGCTAATACTGCATACAAAGGAATAACGTGAAAATCGTGCAAATGGTGCCTCCGAACTTTGGTTAGGCGTTCGATTTCCTCGAAACGGATGTGAAACACAATGAGACTAAGCAAAACACATTATGTGCACCCACCTCCATTACTTTATGAAAACTACTATCTCTCCTTAAACTACTGTCTCTCCGTAAAACAACTTCAGTGCAATAAATACTATTGTGTTGGATGAGGATGATAAGCGTTTATTGGAGTAGAAGATGGTGTTCTGGGTGCCTTCCTAGCGCGGTAAGCCGTGAGCCGTGGCAGCCACTCTTGCTCGAGACGCAAGATTAACCCGTGTCTCTAGAAGGAAGCTAATCATCTCGCACCCTCCCTGCTACAAGCAAGGGAACTGAATGGGGTTTGGGTGGTAGGGGCAAGCCCGTACTAAGCGGTCTTGTGGCGGCTTTACAGGATGGGCATTCGTAGGGGTGCATGGTTGTTAATATCTTGTGTAGAATTGTTGTGTTGTAGTACTTTTATTGTTAGGGAAAGATTTTTGTGTTCACATGCAATGTTTTTAATACGAGGTGCTAAATTAAAGCTCCAGCTAAGCATGGCCGTAATGAAGACCGAATTCCTTTCAGCTGTTTGGAAAAATTTTCGTGTTGTCTAAAAAATGTTGGTTTTGCCTTTTAACGGAGAAACCAGCAGATCTTTATCCACCGTCAAAGCCCCCTTTGATGCCTGTGATCATGTATTAAAGACCTGACAACCAACGGTTGGCTTAAACTTTGCAAAGTTTGTTGTGAATACGTGCCCACTTGTGCTTATAAAAACTCACCGATATAGCGTG
Organism: Haemaphysalis longicornis; assembly: GCA_013339765.2. Lineage (NCBI taxonomy): Eukaryota > Metazoa > Arthropoda > Arachnida > Ixodida > Ixodidae > Haemaphysalis > Haemaphysalis longicornis. The sequence continues at coordinate 62,135,966 of CM023458.1, read as the reverse complement.
AATCGGAGAAATTTAAAAACCGCGCGTCTTTGCGGGAGCAGATCCAAGCAGCGGCACCTGGAGAAACCCTAGGCAACTGTGACAGAGCGAAGCTTTAGTTGACTGCGAGGTGGTGGCGACGTTTAGCGCCGGCCTCTGAGAACTTCTCTTGCGTGTTTTCCCGGTCACTTCATGGACGCAACCTCTGTGCGTGTGTTTGCGTGATTCCCTTGTGCGTAGATAATTCAATCATCCGCACAATGGTGTAGCAGAAAACAAAGCACGGAAAGCTCTTACGGTCATAGCGTTATAAACATTTACATGCATGTCTACCAGGGAGACCTTTCGCAAAGAAGTCGTGATCTGTTTTGCCAAAAGCGTCATGAATGGTAGCTTAAAACCGTTGTGCTCAGTGTAGAAAGTGTCATTGCAGTAGCAGTATAAAATATTTAACTTGGGACTTCCCCCAACTGTACGTCAAAATACTAATCCAGCAATTTATCCATAACTTCTACTTCGTGATGACTTCCTATCATTCGGAAAATGGCCTCGGCAATTTATTGCGATGTTAACAGCGGAGCTGTTCTACGGCTGAACCTGACAGCTTCTGCTGGTACCGTACCACGCACCCATTGGAGCAGGTATACCGGCCAGAAAAACCGGTCCGCGGACAATATTCTTTCACAAGTCCTCAGGGCTTCGCAAAATTGCCTTCCCGGCTGCATTTGGGTTAAGATGTGAAGCCTACTTTAAAAAGGTCGCTGTAAGCTTGGTCTTTCTAAGCTGGCATTCCCACCTTGCCTGTTGCGCAGTGAAGCATGGTCATGTATGTATGCATATATTTATTGTTCATTGAAAAAGGAAGATCCACCACCAGGCGCAAATTGTCTCGCCTAGGGGCGGACACCGGAACGCCTGCTGGTGTAGGGGAGGTAGGAGAGGGAGGAAAGAGTACATAGGAATAGGGAGATAGGGTAGATGGCTGACATTAACATATATACAACACACAGGGCAATTTAACAAGGATAAATATATGACCCAAAAGGGGGGGAAGAAAAGGAGTTAAACAATTGTGAAAGCTGGCAATACAGAGAGAAACACTACAGATATAGACTATACGTGAATGTACGGAAGACAATGGTGTGACATACATGTAAAAGGAACACACAAAAACGCACGCACGAACGAACCCACACACATACGCCCGCACAAACACACAGAAAAGCTGCATCAGCAGCAGCACTCCTTTACAACTCCTTTAGATGGTGTTGTAGTGGAGTGCCCAGTGCAGCTCCGACGCACCCAGGTATGCACCCAGGACCTCGAGCACTTGGTCCCACTCCTTAGCAATGTCCGGGGGCCAAAGGAGTTCATCGAGTGGCCGCACTCCTTGAAGCACGGCCAGCAGCACCGCCCGCCCCGCCGCAAACTTGGGGCACTCGTTACAGTACGTGCGGCAGGGACTGCACGGGCGGTCGGCAGTGAGTGGCAGGCGGGCTGGCCACCCGCCCCAGTCGTGTTGTTTCCGCTCTGCCGTCCCACGTCCCCACGCGGAGGCGCAGGACGGCCGAGCGCAGTCGACGAGGGCAGGGCGTAAGGCCGCACAGGCGGGGCGGGCCCCCCTCCTACACGCAGCTGCGGGTACGGTGCGGGTCTAGTCCCGGATGGTGTCGCTGTATGGGCAGGCGGGCGTCATCCTCTGCCGCCGGGCCACCGTGTCCGAGGGAGGCGGCGGGTGTGCCCCGGCGGCCATCTCATTCCGCCCGCTCGTTGCCATCCAGCCCGATGTGGGCGGGGACCCACTGCAGGCACAGCCGACTGCCCGGCCCCGCCAGCTGCCCAGCCTTCTCCCGGATACCCCGCAGCAACACGGATTGCTGAGTCACCGTCCCGGAGACGCACCAGGCCACCCGGGAGTCGCAAAGCAGGGCGCAACGTTCGGGCGAGGGCTCCGTCTTCAGCAGTAGGTCCAGGCCCAGTCCGACACCCACCAGCTCAGCCATAGAGCAGCCGCGCCTGCCGGCTGGCATCTCCCAGCATGGTGGCCGCTGGCCCGACCCCTGCTGCTGCCGCACCGAGCCGTCCGTGTACACTAGGGAGTGCTGTCTAGGTCCCCCCAGACGACACCCCGAGCCAGCTGCAGTTGTCCACCGGTGCGGCGTCCGCCGCTTGCTGCGCAGACCCGGGATGTCCAGCCGCACGCCAGCTGCCAAAGCGTCACGGGGGCCACCACCTCTTCGTAGAGCGCCAGCATGCCGCCCCATGCGTGAGCGTGAGGTGGCCCCCTCAGTCGCTGCAGCCAGCGGGCCGCCCCCCTCGGCGCGCCGCAGCCGGTACATTTGCCAGGCAGCCCGCTCGTCAGCCGTCATCTCGAGGGTCCCACGCCCCCGCCTGGCCAGCGTCTTCTCGCACGGCGAGCTCTAGGGCAGGCCGAAGCAAGCGGGGACCCCCTTGCGGAGACCCCCTTTCCAGCTGCCGCCAGGTTCGTTACCGCAGGCTCACCAGTGGTAGTGCGTACATGAGGAGACTCACAGCCGAGGCGCTGTACAGCCGGAGGGCCGTCTGCTGTGAGCAGCTACGAGTCCCGGGCCACCATCTTGTGCACTGCCGTGGTGACCAGCTGCGCCCTGGCTCGGATCTCCTTGGCTGCCTGTCGGATGTTCAGCCGGTGGTCCAGCGTGAGCCCCAGGTAGCGCACCTGGTCCTCCACTGGAGCTCCTCGCCATCGATGGTCAGACGCCGGGTCCATCCATGGGCGGCGGAGTCCGGATGTACCAGCATGGCGTCTGTCTTGGTCGCCGACAGCTGCAGGCCGACGCCCGCCAGCTTGGCCCGGACTGAATCCTTGGCCGCCTGCAGTTGCCGCACTATGGCTCTGCCCTTACCCTTGGGCCCCAGCACCCACAGGGCGATGTCGTCGGCGTACACCTAAATGTACACTCGGTGGCCCCCTCCTCTGGGCAGGCAGCCTGTCGGGGCCGCCATCACCAGGTTGAAGTGGAAGGGGCTGATGAAGGAGCCCTGCGGGTGTCCCACGTCCACCTGCCTGGGGGCCGACAGTCCGTCCCCCCCTGCATCTGCGCCGTGCGGCCCGTCAGAAACGCCTCGACGAAGCCCCGCAGCCTGCCCGCAATAGTCAGCCTCCTCCATGGCCAGGGAAATGGCGTGACGCTGCAGGTTGTCAAAGGCGCCCTTCACGTCCAGCAGCACCAGGGCCGCCACCTGCTTGGAGGTCGCTGGCGTGTTTTAGGGCAGCCACGACGTCGGCGATGGAGTCGGTGCCGGCTCGGTGCCCCCGCAAGGCCGTTAGCTGCTTGGGGATGGCCTCTTCATTGCGCTGCGATGGCCTCCGTACTCCGCAGCGCCACCCGTTCTGGCAGTTTGCAGCCGCATGATCCCTCAAATCAATTCCGCGGAGCTCTGTGAGGCAGGGTTGAGCTGCTCTGACCCGGAGAGACAGAAGACCAACATAGCGCGGGCTACGAAGGTCGCCGCACAGCTCAGGCTGCCGGCCACCTCCCTCGCTTAGAGGTCTTCTTCAATAAAATGTGCTCTCTCTCTCTCTCTCTCTCTCTCTCTCTCTCTCTCTCTCTCTCTCTCTCTCTCTCTCTCTTCTCTCTCTCTCTCTCTCCTCTCAGGAAAGCCTCAACGTCTCGGGCGCTGCGCTGCGACCCCGCGATTCCCGACAAAGGGAACGAGATGGTGTCATGTTTTGCTAACCGAAGTTCTGGTGTTCGGTAGCTATATATGTCTTGGTTATTAACAGAGAAGCTGTTGTATACCTAGCCGTAATGTGTGGCGCGTAACGCCTAAAGCGTTAAAAATACCAAAAGAATGCCGGGCAATCGTGAGCGCGTGCCTCGCGGCGACCGCCGATCGTCCCCGGCTCGCGCAATGGATTCAGAAAAAAAAACAGGAAAATCCACGAGGAGCGCCTCGTGTTGCCTAGCAACCATCAACGCCACAGCTGGCGCAACACCTCCTAGACGCAACCTCGACGCGACTCCAGGAACGCACGTACGCGCCGCCGCTGCCACCGAGCTGTCGTCAAGCGCTACCGTGCATGTAATGCTTGGCATGAGTAACACGATTATATCGATGCAAATGACGATGACTACTACTAAAACAGTGCGAAGCGACGATGGAACATGTAAATAAACAATTTCAAACTTGTACAAATGCTTGGTGATGTGTCCTTCAGTGCTCATGTAAAAAGAAATCCTGCAGTTTCGCTGTGGTTCAAGCCTCGCGCGCCTTAGTTCAAGCTTTGCCAGTTTTTAGCGCATATCAGGCGCACACAAGCAGACTAACCTACCTACATTTACTTCCTGGATCCTCAAACCGACCAGCTCTCTAGGCCTTTCTGGCATAACAAGCCTCGCTCCGGTAGCGCCACCATGCTGCTTTAGGGGGAGGAACGCTTCTCCATTAGCTCATGAAACGGGAAAATCTGCCTCCTCTCCCAGGGGGAGAAACGCGCTCGTCCCTTTTAGAAGGAGAAGCTTTCTACCTCTTAGAGAGCAATATACACTCCTGTTTTACCGTTCTGGGAGATACTACCACTCTTTTTTTTATATAGAGTGTACACATTTAAGTGTAGCCTTTTTGATTCCTCCCATTGTTTCCACGGACGTTTATTGGGCGAAATTGTCCGTCCAGTTACCTGTCTCAATAAAAATTTGACACATTTGAACAACCCGCCGCGGTGGCTCAGATGATAAGACGTTTTTCTGCAGACCCCAAGGACGCCGGATCCATTCCCGGCCACGGCAGCCGCTTTTCTGGTGGAGGCGAAAAAGCGAAAACGCCCGTTTGTACAATATTTAGGCGCACGTTAAAGATCCCCAGGAGGTCAAAATTAATCCGGAGACCTCCACTATGGTGCGTCTCATCACCTGTGTAGCGTTGCGCGCTAAATGATTGTCAACGTTATTATCAACGCTAAAGTTCCACATGCGAGAAAGGGGATGATGGAGCGGAGAAAAACTGCGTTTTAAGAATAGTCATTCCCAATTGTAGAGATAGCAGCGACCAAATATCTCCCTTGGTGCTAATCCTTAAAGGGGCCATGAAGATAGAATACAAGTTTGTTTTATTCGAAAGATTTCGTGTTTCCTCGTGCCTCCAGCGCTTTCCGATGTAAACGATGTTTTATTAACTGAGAAATTAATCAATTTAGGTTAAAATTTTGATTTTCCCACAAAATCGTCTGTTTTTGTGGTCTGCAATGACATCACAGGAACCAACCCCTCTGCAGCCTATTGCGAAGCCTTGTTTACCGTTAGTGAACCTAGATGGCGCAGCTATACCGCAGCAAGCCATTTTCTGCCTTTGGTTTGTTTTTGACCGTATTTAAACCTGGCTTGTCTTTGTTCATGGAGAAAATAATCGTTTCGGGAAATATAGTGCTCGCTCGACAATAATGGTCACGTAAGACACTGTTGTTTACATCAATCGGCCAGTGTCGTCTGAGACAACCCCAATGCCCCGCAGTCCTGTGCAGCTAAACCAAGCACATTGCGCGCAGTACCAACAGCAGTACTTATCGGTACTTGTGCTTTCGTAACTTCCACTTTTTGTCCCACCATTCTTTCTGCTTTAAAAAGAATGTGGCCTAATTTTAAGCGCAAATAGCTCGTTCGGCAAGCTTATAAGCTCTTCCTACCCCGCCAATCGCAGAGCTGGCTGGTATGACATCATAGGTTGTGTGGCGGGAAAGGAGCTAGTGGGTCGCGTGGTCATTCCCTTTTTTCCTAATTATAAAGCTTATTTGACCAAAGTTGACGTTAAAAGTGGTGTCATTGTGATTCTAACGAGGCAGTATTTTGAATGAACCAAACTTGTGTTTTGCCTTCATGGCCTCTTTAAGTTCCCAACATCCGAGGCGACCCGTGAAACCCGAGCCGGCTGGAGCTGTTGGGTAAGACGTTCTTCTAAAGCTCGTCGCGGACCAGCGTGCTGCGTTTGGGTTCCCCTGTCTTTTGGGGGGCCACCAACTTTCGGTTCCCTAATTCTAAAACTGCGTATGTGGAGCAATGCACCGTTCCGCAGACCGGCAGCGCAGTGACCCGGCAGCGCAGTGACCCGGCACCAGCACCTCCGCGCGACGCCACGACCGGCGGCGGCTGCTGCCAGTGCGCTTTGCAATCCGCTGCACACAGCTTGTTACCGCCTGCTCGAATGTAAAAACAAAGTTACAGATGCGAGGAAGGGGATGATGGTGTGTCAAAAAATTGTGCTAGGAATTGTGACTAGCGCTGGTATTGAAAACGTGAAAATATCTGTACAACTTCCCTGCATCCGAGAAACAGCAGTCGGCGGCCATGAGCCGTTGGGGGAGAACTGCTTTCGAAAGCTCGCAGCGAGCGAAATTGTTGCTTTTGTGCTTCCCTCAGGCTCTACTCCTATTCTAAGGAAAGATTGTGTGAGTCTTTCATTCACCAGAGGACTTTCCGGCCGATATCTGAACAGGAACACAATGAGCTCTTCAGGCAGAGCGGTCACCGCAGCGCTGGCACTTCCGAATATGACGTCATCTGTCGCCGGCAAATCGCGAAGGGTAGCCAGGGCTCTTACCACGCCACCTGGCAGGGGTCATTTGTTTCGAAGAAAAAAGCTGGTTTGGGTGTATTTAAATATAAAACAGAGTCAATAAAACCATAGAGAGACGCCCCCAACAATTGAAAAGCTCTAAGCCTTCACCAGCACCAACGAGCTGCAAGATTTTTAGGATTCTTAGCAATGTTCCGATTCAGTGCTGCTAGACCGACCCGAGACACACGGAAACCTCACAAAAAAAAGATTCGAATGTTGAATGCAGACAGATTGGACCTCCCTAATGACTTCACCTCAAACACATATGAGTTTTCTCACTTCACCTTAACCTCTTATTGTTGTTGGGCTCACTTAAGATTGTTTAAACACCATAATGGACCTCAACCTCAGCACACCCATAACCCCAATTAAAAACTGGACCTCACCACAACCTCAAACACACGCATCGTCTTTGCAAATTTAGCATCTCTTCTAAATTTGGTTCGGCTGCATCGTAACTTGCGTAGATGTTAAATGATCATCTTCTCTACTTGGCTCACGGCAACATTGATTACAAATTGTAGCGAGACCTGGTAAACGTATCCGTATAGGGACAAATTTTTCCTGCATCTTTCCCTTCGTTTATATCTCAATCTTCACTGCGTTCTTCGGCAGACCCGTCGATTGATATCCAGTACGGACGTCCAACCCCGTCTCCAGCCAAACCAATGGTGTGCTTTTTCACCATGCTTAAACAGCACCACTACGCTCTGTCCCAGCCTCGCACGTGGTACCTTCACAAGTTGATGGTATAGGTAACCAGGTCTGTAAGTCCACGCGCTCAAAGCCACACCATGGGCCCACACGCCCTGTGTGAGTGTGAAAGCAAATATTGATCGTTTATGCTACAGTCCTGCTAATGAGTCACTTTTGTTTTCGTAGGGCGTTTCTCACTTTTAAAGCACGTTGCATTCAATCTGCCGCTTACACTCTGAAAACAACGCGGGAACAAGCGCGATAATCAGCACAAATAGAAGCCCAATGTCCCTTCTTTCACGTCTTTGTGCTCGCACTATTGTTCATAATTACGTGCCAACTCGACAAAAGCTTGCGCGGCTTAAATCATTTTGTTGTTGTTGCTCTCGTTGTTGTTCCGTCCTCCATTGAGCTCTTGATAAGCCACAGCAGAAGGCGCTTGTAGAAGCGGGTTCGTCGACCGCTTGTAGGCCTCGCGTCTACGCTGCCCGATAGGGTGCGACCAAACCCCGCGGCGTTCCTTTCACGGCCTGACATCTGGCTTTGTCAGGCCGGCCTCGGGCACTGCGGGGTCCCACCGCCCGCCACAGCCATTGTCCTACAGATTTGCACGAGCGCTGCCCGTATTGGCACGTCCAATGCCTCAATAATGCATCGTCAACCTGGTTTTTAGTCACGTTTTTGGTTGGCGCTGCCTCCATTTAAAGGGCTTTTTTTTGTCGGCCAATGGATTTTTGATACTGCCATGCCGACTCCACAGAGATGCTGTAGGCTTGCTCACGTAGAAGGTGTTACTCAAACGTGCCTTTGCTGACAACGTGTTCCTTTGCTTCTTTACGCGTACAGTGAAAGAGTATCGACGAACTGTCGTGTAGGCGGAATAGTAAAGGGGGAGTCAGAGAAGACAATAAACCAGAACAAAGCATTGCGCGCGACGGCATTTGCGCCCAGATTACGAGGCACGTGGAAATTAACGCTTGATGCATTGTACAAATATCGGAGCGTTGGTTAATGAACATGCGTTAAAGCGTTGTCGTGTGGTTTCAAACCATTGTGGCCGTGTCCTGGGCTGCTTCATTTATGTGCTTCCAATTACTTGTGCATGTAAGTGAACAAATGATTGCCCACCTTTGTCAATTTACGTGTAATAGTCGTTGCACCAAAGCGGATGAGGCGCGGTTATAGCAAGGTATATATGCAGGGGTTTCATTCAAGATTTGTGGTCCGCTTGAATACCAGGAGGAGGAGAAGAACTTCGTCACTACTTCTAGATTTCTGCGGATATGGTAATAGGAACCCCGGATATATTTGCCGTTGTTGCTTCAGCCCACGCACACTTAAAAAGAAGCGTGCAAAAGACGACGATGCAGGATGGCAATACACGGACAACACAAAGCGCTGAGGCAAAACCGGTTTTTGTCGCAACAGGATTTTTTTTTTCAAAACTGTGTTCACAGTGTCGCCTGACGCTACTATAAGCATTGAACTATATCGACGTCCACGGGCTTTGAGTAAAAAGAATTTGCCGCGTCGACATCGCTCTTCCAAACGTAAAGTAAGGTAACCTAACCCAAACGAACATAAAATGAACCAACGAACACAAAGCAATCATTAAAACAGGAAAAATTAACAAAAGCCATGAAAATTTTAATTCAATTTAAAAGCAGTGTTGTACGGAACAGCGTTCCAAAGAACGGCGTTCCTAGAACTAGTTCCTTTTTGGAGAAACGGAGGAACGCCACCATTCCATTAAGGGTGGGTGGAACTGTAACGGTAACTGGTTAGGTTTATGGAGGAACGGCAGGAACGGCGTTCCTTCTGCAAACGTTACATCGCCAGGATTTGGCTGTTTTTGATGTCAAGGCACGAGTACAAAAATCCACAAGTCGCTACTGTGTTTCTCTTCCTATAAGCTGGCCAATTCACCTGCCCTTCAGCGGAACGTACTTCATCGAAGGTCAAAGCAGAATATTAACCGCGCAGCGGGCCGCTGCTTGTGCTTGCTTTCATGCCGGTTGAGCTTACGCGGAGTTCGACGGGTGAATAGCGCCGCCGCGAGAATGCTTTTCACCTATCCCCATTTGTCTGGGGAAGCCAGGATGCGCGTCTGGCCGATAGAATTGTTCCCTGCCGGGGAAAGGTTACCTAAGTCCGAGCGGCGATGCAGGTATCGTGTAAAACCACCGTATCTGTATATTGTCAGGGGTAATTACCGAATTAGTGCGTGCTGGGCGTGGGGGCGTTGTTGTCGGAAGAGTTGCACTTGTTGTGAGGTCATTCGAAGGGTCACCGGCTATCAATAGAGCTGGGAGCACCACACTGTCTCGGAATGTTGTACTGCTCGAAGTTACATAGTATTTACAAAGCCTTTACAACTTAGTCAGAACGCATTGTGTGCAACCACCTCCATTGCTTTTAAAAGTAACAATGACTTTTCCTAAGCACTATTTTGTAAACAAACTCCGTTGCAATCAATCCTCCCAATAGGAAGAAATTTTCCTATTCACAAGCAATGATTCTAATACGAGGTGCTGAAGTCGTGCTCAAAATAACATAAAACTGTTATACAGCGAATATCTTCGAGGGATTTCGACAAATTGTCGTGTTATGTGAAAAAATACCGTTCTTGCCTTCTAAAGGAGAAACAAGCAGATTTCTATCCACCATTGTGGCGTTCTCTGGTTGGCTGTTATCATGTCATCAAGCCTTATCTACCAGCAATAGACTAACACTTTTCAAATTTAGTTGGTAATAACTGCCCGTTTGTGCTCATTGGAAAATCTCAACGGAACAGTGCGAATCGGGAAAATTTAAAAAACCCGCGGTTTTCAGGGGACATATTCTAGCAGCGGCACCTGGCGAAACTCTGGATAACTGCGATTGAGAGAACCTTTCATTTAATACGTCGTGGTGGCGACACTGGACGATGGCTCCTAACCGTACTGGCTCCGCAAACCATTCATCTGGTTTTCCCGCCACTTTTCAAACGTTTTTGTGTGTATGCATAATGCGTGCGTGCGTGCGTGCGTGCGTGCGTGCGTGCGTGCGTGCGTGGCTTGCGTGTGCGCTGTTGTTGCATGGATAAGCGAAGTATCCGTACATGGGTCACGGTTGTGAGAAAAAATTCAGGTGATTCATAAGATAATAATTTTATAAGCGTATGCATCAATGTTTAGCCGAAGCATAGTTCTGCCAAGAAATCGGATATTTTTCCGCCGAAGTCAAAACAGCCATGTGTAGGATCAAATACACACCCCTCATAGCAGAAAAATGTTAGTGCAATGGCAATGCGCAACTACTTTTCTTAATATTCCGCCCTCCAAGAGAACGTAAAAATGATCATTCTGAAATGTCACACCGTAACCTCAACTCCCCGATGATTCTTGTCCCGCCTCTCTGAAGCATTTTCTGGAGTAATTGAAGTTTATTCTCTCTCTCTCTCTCTCTCAGACAATGGCGTCCGACGTTTCATTGGATTTTCTATGGAACTATTGATAACTATTGTCAGCACTACAAAGTCGTCATTTCTATAGTTATTTTGTGGTGTTTATTATGTAGGCCACGTTGGCTACATGTGGTGTCTACATGTGGCTACATGTGTGAGAGGAGAAAGAAAGGGATTGCAACCTTTTTAAAAAGCCCGTCTCCCTGGCGAAAGCTCGCAGAGACGGGAGTTTACAACAAAATAATCGGGCATCAGCCGTTGGAAATACCACTCCCTGCTTTGTTAACTTCAAAGCGGCTTCAGTGTTTGTGCAAGAGAAAAAAGAAGCAGCCCACGAATGTACAAAATCGCGTGCCTTTGTGCCTTATCTGCCAGAGTTTGTGCCTTATCTGCACACGTGCCCCGCGAAACTTGCTGTTGCTGCTCCTTCCTTGCATGCCATTATCAACTTGATGCGCTGCCTCTTCGGGTGGGTGACAGGCGAAGCATTTGCTTTCAATCAGCATATTTGAGGGCGCTTATTTATGACGCGGGCGGGAGCGCCGTCACGTGGTATTTTTCCTATTTCGCGGGGTTTTTTTATCAATCAGAGTAAATCAGCACGCAATTAGTTCGTCGCTGAAAATACCGCTGTTAGATGAATGTCGTGGGTACCTACAAGTGCCTCATTGACACTTTAATTATTCGGGGAGCACTTCTAGAGTTAGATGATTATTTGAAATGAAGTCGCATTAACTAAAAAAATTCATGTCCGCTTCTCCACAGTACTGCAACCATTATGCACTAGGTTTTCTTCAAGTAGCGCTATTGCTTTCTTAAAACATTGGTGCAAAATAGCTTGGACACAATGTATATTCTCATTAGACTTATTTTGTTCAGGTGTGGTTCCATAACATGCGCTTTATATATGTCGCAAGCATGAAGATTGATGTTTGTGTTGTCAAAAATCGGATTTAGGCATAAAAAAACTTTGTGTTCTCAAGTGGGACATTAACTGCCACATTGATTGCAGTAATTAAGTCGGAGATGTATGGAGTACGTTTGTACGCAGAATTGCACACACCCCTTGTCTGTACAGAACTAAAACTCCGAATAACCACTGCGAGCCGTATGGAGTGAGGGAACTCCTTTTTTTTTCAGATTTCTAAGCCGTTGGGCCAGTCTTGTGATCTGAGTAATTGCTTGAAAATTTCTGGAGTACGGATGCCGTTCAGCGGGATAGAAATAAGGCTTGTCACGCATTTTTATCACCAACACAAATCAAGGACAGAAATATGTTTCTGCTGTACTTACTACAGCTCCCACAAAAAAAAAAAACGAATTGAAGTCGCAGCAACCATCAAATGTAAATTGAACACAAACAAGTCATGGCACTGTGTCAGAATTTTAACGGATTCATGATGATACAAGAAAATCCAACGATGTTTATTGTTGGCAGCTGCGTTGCCCCGCTTTGTCAGCACGGAAGAAATGGTGAGAATAAATGTTGCTAGATGATCCCAGAACTTCTTCAGCTTTCTGCAAAATAATAAAATTTGTTGCTCAAACAATAAAGTTACTCAAAATAAAGTTGCTCAAACAAATGCCGGAAATCAGCATGTACAAAACACGGCAACACCCCCAAAAAACGTCCCAAGTCATTAGCGGGCACAGAATTTTGAGCCAGATAATAAAATTTCCGTATTTAAGTACACTTTCTGAACTAGAAAACCGCGTGATTTCATCATGCCCTTAGTACTAGCCCTGCATAGCTTTTGCAGACAATGCTGCTGTTCAAGAAGGTGCTTAACAAAATCAGGCCTTTACTTCTTTTCATGGTGTGTCCGGAACATATGGTGGAGCGGTCAGCATTGTTTAAACAACTTCAGAAGAGGAACGGCCAGCGTGCCGCTTTGGAAGGCGTTCCTTTCCCCAGCGGGCACTGGATCACTAGGCGTGGTCCACCCGTTGCTTAGGGACGCAAACCTACGCTACTCGTGGAGATTGGACGCAGGTAGTTTTGTTCTGCTAAGGCGCAGCTATTTCCGGCACTCTCTGCGAGGTTAGGTTCAGCTGTAACACTTTTTTGAACTTTTTTCTAAATCCTAAACGCTTTCATACCGTAGTCAACAGACACATTCAGCACTTAGAATAGGAGGCCACAAAGTACCTCAGCCAAAAATTACTGCTCTATGCTCATCAGATAACTTATGAACTTGCTCAATGACATTTTCTCTTCGTAAAGCTGAAGTCTGGGCTAGTTGGTAATTCATAGTGGTCAAATGTAGCGCAGAAGAAACGCACGGGACGAAAAGTCCGTGTGTATACTTTTCGTCCCGTGTGTTTCTTCTGCGCTACATTTGTCCACTCTTCCCCGGTCTTGGCGCTCTTCGAGCGCTCGAATTACGTCATCACAGCAGTGTAGCGGCTATTGGCCGGCTGCTATTAAGTTGCAGCTATGAACACATTTCATAGTCACTGAAAGAAACAGACACAAAAGCAAAGCAGAAATGGAAGGCGGATCCGCTGCGACGACCAAATCGCGCAGTGCCGCTCCGTGCTGGCGAAACTACAGTGTGTTGCAGGTAATTGGAACACTTTAAACAATTTTCCTGAGCGAACCGCCGCTCTGTTCGCGCTCAAACTTCACACGAAGGTCGCATCTATTTTGTTTGACACCGGAACAACGACGGTACTTACAGCGACGAAAATAAATAAAAACGATTTTCGCCTATGGGAAAATGGCGCGATTTGCGTGCGAGCCTAAAAACCGTGTTTTCTGATCGCTCAGCGTGCTGGCGATAACCCAAACATGCGTTTCATAGCTCTCACAATGCTTCCAGACGGCAAAAATGGAGGAGGAAGTGAAAGGGTTTGTCCAATTATCGGAAGTGCTGCAGAGTGGAGGAGGAAGTGAAAGGGTTTATCGGAAGTGCGTTTCAGTTTCGGTTTACTTGTGCCTACAATTGGTACAATTATAATATTACTCCGACGAGGGCCTTATGGTTAAAAGCTGCAGCGGGACCCTCGGGCTCATTAGCAACAATTCCCTTACCCACAGTTGCAAAATGAACGTTTCCTTCTTTTTCTTCCATGTACGCACTCACTCACCACATCCGATTATCCTCCTCAACAGGCGCAGCACGGGCTTTAGCACTGTCCTCAGGAGGCTGAAGTACGGCAGTCGGCGGACCTTCTCGGCCAGCAGGGAGGACACTTCGCACAGGATCTCCTTCAGGAGGCTCAGGGGAGAGTCGCTCACCACCGTGGACAGGATGCACTGCGCACAATGCGTGATCAACAGGCTACACGGCATTTTGCGTTTTTCACGACAGGGAACGCATGTGCATGTTGTTGACTACAGGTCTGGCTGGCCTACCTGCCTGCCTGATGGATGATTATATGTATGTAACTGCATAAGGTCTGGAGGGCCTACCTGCCTGTCCGAATGATGATTATATGTATGTAACTACATATAAAGTCCCTTCAATGCAGGCACTCTACTGCGTAGAAAGGAAAGCCAGCAGTTCGTAACGCCAAAAAAGACAGGAGAAGTTGTGTGTATCTTCTTTTGCGTGAAATTATTAATTTCGATATGGCAGTCAAGGAAGAGAATGCCGAAAAAAATCCCTCCGGGTGGGATCTGTACCCCACAGCCTTCGGGTAACGTGTTCGAAGCTCTCCAAATTAGGCTAGTTATAGCCGCGGGAGAATTTCACTCTGTTTTCTTTGTATGTGTGCGTATTATGTGCACGTAAGTGTATCCTGGCTATAGCTGTGGTAGCCAGCGCAGCTCCTGGAAACCTTCTTTTTAACCCCGGGCTGACTCGAACGTATACGATGTGTCGGAAGCGGTCCACAGGCTATGAACCATCGTATTCTACGTATGGCATAAATACTGATATTTCCGAGGCCCTCGCAGTGCGTGTAGCTTATCATTATTTGAAATAATCATATCATGGAACGCCAACAGTGAAGAACGCAAAGAACGGCAAAGCTGGGATTATTTCACGGCGACGTCAAAATGCCCGCTGCTCGAATTTAAGAGAACGACTTAACAATAATACGTTGTTTAAAACCAACGAATGTAACCCTGTAATCACATGCAGGCTGAATCATTTTATCATAAGGACGACAAAGTTCATGTGCTTTCCTGCTTGGCAATATTTATGTTTTTTGTATCCTCTTTCAAATCCGCCAACGTGGTGTTAACGTTCTGACATATATAGATACGTGAATACAAGCACAAGGCACCACCTACTGTAACAAGACGAAATCATTCCAACTCTCGTCGAAGTAATGAACACAATGACAGCTACATCACATCCCGTTACAGTACGCCCGCTACTCACCGTACTTGATCGATGAAGGAAGCAATAAGGAACTCCTGGAAAACCACAATGGCAGTGTATAGATTGATGTTATACGCTTTTTTAAAAGATGTGCGCTCAATTGTAGGAGCTTTAAGTGTGTCTGTATTCCAGTATTAGAGCACGGGTGAGGCTTTCAAGGAGTTCATAAATACAAATAGCGTTCTACAACTGCGCAGTTAAAACCCCGCTTCATATACCTTAGGACTAAGCCCATACCATGTGCAAAGCTAATTTTTTTCATTCCTCCCTGCTGCCGCCTCCTGGACAGATTAATTAAAAATAATAGGGATTTAATATGCTCCAGAAATAAACATTTCGCACAAATGCCAGCATATTCAGTGGTTGAATTAGCTAAATCATTATTATTGTTTGTTCAAACCTAAATGTTACAGCATAATGTCTGTTTCTATGGTTAGCGGTGACCTTCGGACAAAATCTAAGCGCCTGAACATACGATCTTCCCAAACTCCTGTGACAGAATGTGAAATCAACCAATGCATGACGCTGAAGGTTCCTTAATGCGCGTTCAGCAGTTGTCTGGCATCGAGATGCGAAGAAACAGAAGCAAATCATATGTGCTGAGGCGTAGAACGACCCCAAACAAGTACAGAACTGTTCGGATAAGTTGCACGTCCCAATCATAGCTCAAACAATACAATACAATACAATTGAATACAATGCAGTTGAATACAAGTACAATGGAACAATACATACAATACAATAAGACAATACAACACTGCTTTCAAGCACAAGGGCTATGAGTGAATGTCCCAGTTCTAAAAAATTGCCTATCTATAAAGTGTAATTTCTTGCAGCGGCTGTTAGGTTAACCTTTATTCCGAAATTCTATTCTCGATGTATAGCGCAAAATACAGTGGGTAAGCAACAGTGAAATATGAACTACCCCTCTGTGGAGACGACAACTATGTGGGAACGCCAATGACGTAAGACTGTGCGCTCCTTATGCGAACACCTGTTTCTTATCGTCACGGTTTACTGCAGTGCGATTGTGCTCTACTGATACGGGCAATCCATTGCTTTCCCTAGCGTTCAACCATCGTCTTCGTTAGACGGAGGGGTGCATTTTTCTGCGTAATTTCGCGCGTCCATGCAGACCTCTCCAAATCCAAATTGCTTCGACCCTGCCGGAATGGCGCAATGGGATGGCAGTCGGCTTCATAATGCGAGGTACCCAGGTTCGATTCCTATCACGGAAGCGTTTTAATTTTGCTTCACTTCACCCACGATCATCATCATCGTCAAAGAAAGTTGGCTTTCCTGCAGTGCGTTTTGAGGTGCACTACACACGACACTCAGTGAGTGGCTGAAAGCTTCGCTTTAAGAAGACGGTGTCTTTACTGCCCACAGTTGCGAACGCAAAAACACTTACTGAAACAGGTTCCTCCGGGTCACAAGTCCGGGAACTCACGTTGGCACACTGCAAAACGAGACGGAAACAAAACTAGTGGTAGGACTGTTTTCACGTAGCGTTTCCTACCAACTAATTAACGCATAGGTCTGTAGTGCTGCTTTGCGCAAACTTACAGTGCCTTGTGGTAAAGCAGCCAACCGGAAGCTTTCCTGATTAGCCTTCCTGTATATGCTGCGCGGTTCCTCCCTCCTTCATTCAGTAACTTGGCTTTCCAAGGTGTTAAAATAGTATTTAACTTACATTGCTTCCCCAATAGGAGATTCGGAACGTGAATCAAGCAAAACAAATGTTAAAACTTTAAAAGCTCTTTTTTTTTAATGAATGCGGTAGCATTCATGGTTACGATGGGGCAGCAGAAGTCTTAAAGCGGGGGTGAAGCCCTTTAGGGGCTAAGGCTGTTGCGCCTCCTGCCATCGTCGTAATCATCGTCTCATGTAGTCACGGTACTAAAACAGCGAGGAACTCGTTTACGCCTCGCGCTAGAGCGCTTCGTAACACGTACTAAAAACACCGGGACATTCGTTTGCGCCTTGCGCTAGAGAGCTTCGTGCTTCAAAGACAAGAGACTTTCGCAGCAAAGTTGTATATACCTCTACCTCCCAACGCTTTCATCTCCGTTGGCAAAAACGCCAAGGCGCTAAGAATACACTTATACACTGCATGCTTCGCCCCTCCCCAGGTTTCACGTTAGTTGAAGTGGCCCGGGATTTTTCCTATTTTCTTGCATCCTATAGTGTTTCGGGCTTTCGTGCGAAAGTAGACTTTGAAAATTACGCATATTCAGACGAAGTCTCTAGCAGTTATTAGCCTCTTTAAAGCCGTCAGCCCCTTAGTATATCCGGACTGACTTACCTGCGCGAACGTGCTGGGAAATTTCAACCTCACGTTTCCTCTGCAAGATTCGCCTCCCAAGTTCATTCTTCGACATGTGAACGGCTCCAGTACGCCTTCGAGGCTGTCGTCCCCTGCAAGTCAGCCGCAGCGGCGTCAGCACTCCAAAGGAATAGAAATAATCAGGGTAACCACCCGATCAACCACGCAGTTATGTCGGTTTTATCCCCGACACACGTCTGGCGAACACACCTCAACGGGGGGAAAATGTAGAAAATAGGATAAACGGAAGAAAATAGGGGAAATGGTGAATGGGGAAAAAAGAGAAATGGGGAAAATAGAAGAAATAGATGAGGGAAATAGGCGGTGGGTGTCCATACGACTGGCGTGTGCTGATCGGCGAATCCGAAATGTGGCATCCGACCCTGCAGCTTAAGCAAGCTCGCGGAGGGAGAAAGAACAAAGAGGGTGGGTGACTCGGGGGTACTTTCCCTCCACCGGGCAGGAAGGAGGGACTGAGTGGAGTGCGATGTTAACAATGAAAGCACGTACCGTCCCATTTTACGCCCGCCGGCATACAAGGTACCCCTGCAAAGTTTGCAAGCCGAGACGTCAGCTAGAAAACAGAGAGCATGCACTACGAGCTTTTAGGTGTGACTGAAAACGACTCTGCCAATTATTGCTCTGCGCAACTCCCTTGGTCCGGATGTGCGCTCCGTTGTTCGCGCGAAGTCGTGGTGAGGAACTACGAAAAAGCCGTGAGCAACCAACAAAGGCATCGTGGCGTGCTTTACGTTTAACGCCTATGCTCTCAGCAAAAGAAAAAAAAGATCGTAGAATCATTCGTTTGGTGGCAGATTGCTCATCTAAACTGTGTAGGTTTCATCGGGTCACACATTATGAAAGTATACATTAACGTACATAATTCCATACAAAATTGACTCGTGTGCTCGTATACAGCTATACGCATTTTTTTACGTGCTACACGTCCTGAGTCTTCTCTGACGGATGTCTTCACGTGATTGCAAGTGGGATTGGCTGTGTCGCGTCCGACGCAACACTCTCTCCCCCATTCACAGGCCGCGTCTCAGCCTTTTTTCCGTTTTCTGTTCACGGACTCGTTTTGTTCCCCGACGTTTCCCGGCTCGGGTACCCTACCTGTTTTACAAACCCGGGAGATGCATACAGGGGCTAGTGTTAAACAGCCCCGCTTCAATAATTTCGGGGGACGCTTACAACTTTGCAAGAAAGGGAAGGCGAAAGCCTAGTTGGACCTTCGGTTGAAAGTTGATCTGCTGGTAGACTTTCCGTCGAACTTTGCGGCCGCGCCCGTCACCACCACTTGTCCAGCCCCCTGAACACAATACCCTCCAAAGCTGGTTTTGCTCGCTAGCCGTCGCAACTTCCTTGGCGCGCGCCACACCACCCTCTCTCTCAGAGACCTCCTCCGATCCTCTTCCCGCACTGTCATTTCCCTTTCCTCGCCCCAGGTCTCGGCCTTCATGCTCACCTGCTCGAGCAACTTCAACTTTTCTGGACCACCCGTTTTCAGTGCATCACAAAGCACGTGCTAGAAACAAATGTTTAAGGGTTTCGCCTTAAAAATCACTCTTTTTTCGTGTACTATAAAGGCAAAGAAAATGATAGCCCAGGTTGTATTGTGCCGAGTCGGCGTGATTCGTCAGCTATCAATGAACGAGTTCTTTTCACTGCGTTTCTTTTTTATACGAAAAAAGTGTTGTCCGTCTGCTTGGCATCTCTTGTTTGATGCCATTGCTAAAGATGTTGGCGGGCGTAACGTTATGGGAACGTGTCAAGTGATGGGGTTTCTATAATCACACATGCGGCATCTGTCTCTCTCAAAGGAAACGAAAATTGGTCCGTGCGCCATCATTCATATTCTATTTATCATATTGGTGATAAGCGAAGGATGCCGATCATGGTATCGACACGTTGTTCTTCGTCATTGACAGTGGCTGGTATTCAGAATCATCAGTAATGTGGGAATGGGAACGGGGAGTGTCAGTGCAATCGCTTTCTTAATGAGATGCAATGACGTATCAAGGAGGCAGTACGATGACACTCTGCTCCCCCTTTCGAGCAGCGGAATAATAATCTCTCTACACATGCAAGACAGTCACGGGTCATTCAGCTGGTAAGGAGCAGAATTGATGCCCACGTGCTTGCGCGCTTATCTACATAAAACCATCAGATTGCATCCTACTTTACGTAATTTACTTGAAACAGAGTTAATCCTCGATTCTTTTCGATGCACGAAGCGACAAGTGAACGTAACCTTTTCATACGAAGCGTACCTTGGCAATCCCGGGCATTTTTCTTGGCACCGTGTTTTATAACCCTATTTCAGCTCACGTGGGGATCGTTCAATTAAAAAAAAAACTTCAAACGTAACAGTGTGCCCCGGCGCGAGCGGGGCTAAGTAATAACTTATAACTGCTTTCGGGGGGTGTAATTGGATTCCCACAACGGGCAACGTTCGCCCTGTGTACGTTAAACAGCACAAGAGCGAGAGAGAAGGTAACATTCCGGTCACCGCTGCCCACGCCACCTCGCCGGTGATACTTCACACGGTTTGGCGGTTTCATTCGTCTAGCTCCGACTAACTGTCCTCTGCTAGCATGTGCGTCCTAATTCCCTTAGCTTAAAGACGCCTCAAAGCAAGCTACGATTCGTAGAAATAACTTGGTACTAGTCATATCATATAAACTTGTTTTGTTACAAGAGACTAAAGGTAACTCACAGCGGGGAGTATACCGCGACTGCTTAAACTTGCGCTTTTCATTCTTTTAGCTACCTGCGGAGGTAAATTTATTTTCGTTTTGCTCTTTGTAATTTTGCTGGTACTCTAAGTCGGGGTGGCAGTCAACCTGTGACATCAGGCTTAGAAAGAAGGTCCCCTTGGCGCAGACCAACAACACTGTACCATACCGTACGCGCTGCTCTTGTGATAAGCCTGGCGAAAGTCTCTTCTGTTGGCAAAGATATCTGTGAGGATAATGTTTTAAGAAATAATCCTGCCCCCCCTTACCTGGCGAGTTGAACCTGCTGAAGGCTGCGATGATGAGTCCTTTAACTTCGGCAATTGTGCACTCGAGGCTGAGCGACTGACTAAACACCCGGATTGTGCACTGAAAAAAGAGTCGCATCACCCGTCGATAAGCGCCCTTTGTATTAGGGCTACACATATTCTGGTGGATGTATAGTACTCAGTGATGGTGCACAACTTGAAGTTAGAGGGTAATTTCCTCGCCTAAATGTTGTGTGAACGCTAATGTAAGCCTGTCGTTTTCTTTCAAATCACTGCTGCAACATCTGATATTTTATTTTTAACTTATCACATACGCCGCGCCTAATCAGACGAAAAGACGAAACGCTTCTCGCAGACGAAAAGTTACAAGCTTGAAACTTGACAGCTGCCGATGTATTCATTTTCTACAGAACAAAAATGCTTCCAGTGCGTTTCTCTTGAATCCGCAAAGGCTCGAAGAACGACAAAGTGTAGAAGCGGAGGTTACATAGAAATAATCGTCTGAACACCATTTGAATAGTCTCTGGGACGACATTACTAAAGATAAAAGTTTGTTTGCGTTATATATATTTCTGAACTCTATGTTTGCTGATGGGACGTGCACTTGAAAATAAATTGCAGCTTCTACCGCTGCTGGAACAACTATGCCAATACTTCACAAAGTTACAGAGACCCTGCAACCCTTTTTTCAACTTTCTTTGAAATCTTAAATGCTTCCAGAATGTAGTCCCCCAACAGACCCAGTACTTAGATTAGGGGGTCGCAAAAGTACCCCAGCCAAAAATTACTCCTCTATGCTCATCAGTTAACTTAGAAACTCGCTCAGAAGGTTTTTCTCCCTTTCCCGGTCTTGACGTTCTTCGACGGCTAGAACTACGTCATTAAGGCCATGTAGCGGCTGTTGGCCGATTTTCCTTCAGTTACAGAAATGAACGCTTTTCGATGGTAACTTAAAAATAAAGCCACAAAAAAGCAGAAATGGACGGCGTATCTGGGCGAAGAGCAAGTCACGTAGTGGCGCTCCGTGCTGGCGATAACTGTAGCTTTCGCAGTGCTTCCACACGCGAAGGAAAGAATGAAATCGTTTATCGAAAGTGTTGCAGGGTCCCTTTAAAATAGCGCTAAATAAGGGCATGTGGCTCATTATACGTACTCATTTATAATAAATATATCATTGCGCTGTTATGGAACGTTCCTTTGGGCATTGCAGGGCTACCATGTATAAGAAGCTTTCTCAACAGAACACAATAACGCTGCAAAACTTACCCGAACTAATCTCGAAGCCGTCTCGTACGCACCCTGCACAGAAATATACAAAGATAAAGTATTACTCCCGAGAGAAGCCAATCTTTACTACAATTTTGAGACTACGTTAACACCAGGTACAGCACAATGGGGTTATCAGGGATGAAGAAAAAGCATACCGCAACTCACGTTGTCTGCATCGCACACATCAAGGCTGCTTCCGAGACACTAGAGGATGAAGCAAGCAGAGAAAGAAACGTCGCAATTCAGAGTTTGAGACAGAAACACACTATCGGCTGAACGCCATCATTGTTCTTAAAACGATAAATCTACCGTCGCTTTCTCGCAGTATTTCTTTACTTCGTATCATTTATTTTAAGTAGCTCAACTCGCCTCATGCGTGTAACCGTGGGGTATTTGTATTCCACCTATATTCACACGAAAGTGTTTTATTCCTGGATACACAAAGATTTGAGTGATGTCATATCCGTCACGGAAATGACGCCAGTACAACGAAGCAAGCGGCCTGTAAAGGGTGCACCCGTGCACACAGGGTCTTCTTACGGGGAAGCAACCTTTAGTACTAAAGAGTGTATGTATACTTCCGGTTGTTCGTTTTCGGGTTTTATATTTTAACACGAAATTGTTTTAGGCTGGGATACACCAAGATTTCACTGACGTCATATCCGTCACGGAAATGACGCCAGTACACATTTGCCGAAGCGACCCGCCAGCAGGACGTACGCTCGCCAAGCACACCCACAAGACAGCCGCCGACCCGCAAATCATGCTCAGCTGCAGATTTCGTTGCACGTTTCACTTTCGTGTTTTACCTATTCCTATGACAGAGGAATCAACCGCAGTGTTTTTACAAGACCTCCAAGCTGTTAGCAACATTAATAAGCGGTGGTCTCCAAATGCACCGAGGCTAAGCTTACAACGCTCACGAACTTCTTCCACAAGGATATATGCTCATGCACGGGAGCAAGCGAGGGCCGAAAATCAGCCGCTGACTACTGGAAGCCGCATCTCTGGGCATCGACTCCGACCCGCGTTTAATGGCTCAGTTAATTCATAAGAACGAAACGTGGCTGTCGAGGCCGTTACTCCTCCATTTGCCGTTCCATCGGGAAGAGGGCTTTGTAATCGCCGAAGAGAGCCGCGCTGTTGGCCACGCATGGAGCCAATCGAGCTTAATCGCTGCGTGCGAATGCGCTCCTAACACGCCAAAGCGAGGTTTTCGAAACACTTCGGTGGTATTTGGATGACGAAACTCGCGTTCAATGCACCGCTTGCTTGGAAAGCGTGCGCTAAACTGGCTGCTGCGACACCGGCGCGTACATGGTGTCACCATGCAAAAGAAATTCAGAGGCGTCGGGCTGATGAAACACCCTCTTAACGCGCCGCTCGCTGAGAGTGTTCGTGTAGCTAGGAGTCGGTCGCTTCCAAAAAACATCACAGAAACATAACGTGACGTTTCCTCCGCAGCTTTCCTCAGATTATGCATGCTAAGGCACAAGCTTAAGGATGCTCCCACAAAAGGTAAACACTTTAGCTTATCGATCCGTGATACTCCCGAAATTAGAATATACACGCTCTGTCTGGGGTCCTTGAACATAAATGTCACAAGGGCAGTTCGTTTCATTTATTTTCTCTACAATCCCGGTAGTTCTGTCACTAACACGCTGTCTAATGGTATCCTACTTTGCAGTCACAAGGCAGATTTCTGGCCTAAATGTTTGTGCCTGCTTCTAAACCGCATGCTTGTTCGGAACCTCACCTTACCTTCACGCCAATAACACGTCAGACACGGCATTCACACGCACTCTCTCTAACACCGTATTTTTCTTGTACTAACTTGCTTAAATTTCTTTTTCCCTCATACCATATAGGAGTGTAACAGTTTTCCTGCTAGCAGTTTACACTCTACTGAGCTCATTCACGCAGAAAATTGAAATTGTTTTCTAACTACTATAACTGTTCCTTGTTTCCCTCCCCAACCTTTCCCGTCGTTGCGTTTGAATGTTCCGCTTTCCGTTTTTTTTTCTTCTTTCGTTGTTGTTGTATCAAAATGTTGCATTATGATAACCGTAATTTCTTGTCCTTCCTGCTCTGTCCTCTGGCCATCTGTATTTGTAAATAAATAAAATAAGTATAGCTGCACTGGTCGTTCAGCTTTGCGCTTCCCGTATGAATGTCTGTAGCATCTTTCCAACAACTCACGCCAAATTCCTCCGTGCTTGTTCGTTTATATTTGGAGCTCACGTCTATAATGATATCCTACAGCAGTTCGGTATGTTTTGGGCCCCCATCGGATTTCGCCATTTCATCTTTTTGAGATAGCAACATGGACAGCAATGACTTTTTGTTGTCGTTAACAGTTTGGAGGTCTAGCTGTACCCATACTGTAACTGTACCCGTGCCGTAATTTTATATAACTATAAGTGCAACGAAACAAGTGCTTTTTATCAAAAGGGCAATGATAGATGCATTTGGCTCTGGCATAGCTACCCTACACTATATATTTCTCGACAGGTCTGAATGAATGTGGCCCTATGTGCAAATAATCGTCACCACATTGACCAAAAACTTCCACTTTGTGATGCAGATCAAACTTCAGCCAAAGTACATTGCCGGAAAACGAGTTGGTGACGTTAAATATAAGTGATAAGAACGTGCATAAAACAGCTAGCCCATGGCAGGCTCATCTGGTATCAAAGTAAGCGGTTTCATCGGTTAAAACATGATTTTAACATACGATTCCCGGCACTGTGACCTCATTTCTCTCCTCCCTATTTCTCTTTCTCTCTCTCTCTTCTCTCTCTCTCTCTCTCTTGGTATTCATGAAAACAACTCATAGCTAACGTAAAGGGGACATTCATCGTTGTTTCACCGCCCTTACCTCATCAAGGCCGAAGAGATTCGGAAGCGTGATGTCAACGCACGGATCAGTCGTGGTTGTCGTTGGTCTGACCGAAGATGAAGTTGTAGAGATCGTGGTCCGCGGAGCTGGAGACGTAGTGGAAGTTTGCGTTGAGGAAGCACTAGTTAAAGGCTCCCTGGCAGTAGTTGGAGTCGACGTTGTTGCAGTCGCCGACATGCCGGTGCCAGTCGGGAAAGACCCCGGAACAGATGGAGGGCTTGCCGACACACTTAAGGTTCTAATGGTGCCAGGTGGTTCAGTACTGCCAGTCGAAGAGGTCGGTGGCTGGGGACTGGGGCTGGCGGTGATGGCGTTAGAGCTCGCATTATTAGGGGTCGTTGCCGAGGTCGCGGCCGTTGTTCTTTGTATGCCAGAAGGGCTGGAAGTTGTGCCAGTAACAACGCTGTTTCCCGTGCTGCTTTGCAGGGAAGATGTTACAGCGCCCTCGGCAGATGAATCGAACGTCGAACGAGTGACCACCGTTGGTGTAGTGACGGCCGAAGAAGATGGCGTTGACATAAAGTTTGAGGCTGTTGATGATAGGCTGCTGCTTGTAAGTATGGCCGTAGCGATGCTGTCAGGTGTCCCTGTTTGAATCTCAGGCTGAGATGAAGGCGTAATCGGAACCCGTGTACTGCTAACACTGCTCACCGTAACCACGGGTGTCACTACTCTTGTGGAATTCGTGCTATCTGTCGCACTTGTCGCATTTGTCAACATCGTCTGCGCTGGTGAAGTTGGTTGTGCACTTGCCACGTTTGAATCATCGCCGCCATTTTGTGCTCCCGTATCAGCGCTTCCTGTGCTTGATGATGAAGCAGAGTTAGTCCGTGCAGATGTAGACAGGTCAGACGATTGTGTTGATGTTCTGCTAGTTACCGTGCTACTTTGTTCATCTCCTGATGGTCTACTAACAGTACTGCTGCCTGTCTGCGCAGAGATAGTTGCAGACGCTGTGGATATGGCACCGTCCACTGACACATCAATTTCTCCATTCGTGGTAGAACTTGAACTCATTGATGATGTAGTAGACACTCGTAAAGATGTTGATGACAAATATGGCGACGATGTTTCTGGTTCAGTTGGGAGGGATCGAACTGACGACGTTTGTGATGAGACTGACGTTCCTGATGACGTCGGTGAAGACGTTGGGGGAAGCGAGGGGAGTGATATTGATGGTAGTGGCGACGATAACGTCGGGCCAGAAGAAGCCGTAGTTGTAATATCACTCACAGTTGACACTTGTAATAAGGTTGATGGTAAATATGATGGTGTTTCAGGTGTTGTCGGGGATGACGTCACTGATGGCGTTTGTGGCGGGTTTGATGATGTTGTTGGTGAAGTGACTAATGACGTTGTAGGAAGTGAGGAGGGTGTTGTTGACGGTAGTGGGGACGACAACGTTGTTCCAGAGGTAGACAGAGTAGTTGTAACTGTGCTCACAGTAGACACTTGCAATGAAGTTGATGGGAAATACGACGACGTCGCTGATGTTGTCGCAGATGATGTCACTGATGACGTTTGTGATGGGGTTGATGACGCTGATGATGAAATCAGTGGTGTCGTTGGAGGTAGTGAAGGGGGTGATGTTGACGATGGCGCTGACGGCAATGCTGAATCTGCAGGAGGCGTAGTTGTAACTAGAGACGCGTTTCTGGTATTCGGCGTGCTTGGAACGTTCGAGGTGGGTACACGTTCACTGGTGGTCATCAAAGTAGGTGGTCCGGTTACGTTCACAGTCGAACTAGATAACGCACCAGGTGGTATTTCGCTGGTATACAAACCAGTGGTGAACACTGGAGTCGACGCCAGGGTAACCAGATAGTGGTGGTCCCGGAAATGGGCGGAGTCAACCCCGTGGGAGCACTCTCAACACCCGTACTTGTGAAAGGCGTATCTCTGCCAGTCGTGCGCTCAGATGTCGCTGAACTGCTTACTGAATCGGAAGTGCTGCGCGTACCTTGGGACCTTGACGTTGTCAGAGATGCTGTCTGCAAGCTTGTGGGCACTGAAATCGGGGAGCTCGTGCTCACTGTCGTAGACGACGGCGTACTGCTCAATACCGTAGGAATCTGCGTAACTGTGGCTATGGTGGGATCCCGCATTGACGACACTGGGATGGCTGAAGTCGTAACGATGAGGGAAACATTTGTAGCCACATCCTGATCTGTAGTACCTCCAGATTCAGAAGTCAACCCCGGCGATGTGAGCGTGGTTGTGCGGCTGACGCTCGTTGAAATCAGGTCCCTTGGCGTCGATGAGCTTGAGATGTTCAGAGTACTAGAGACATCGCCCTCGGTGCTTGCTGATATTTGCGTGGTAGTTCCTAAGACAGAATAAGGAATACGTTCCAGGTTAAGCTTTCAGATGACACACGGCATGCACATACATATACACATACACATAAACATCCACATACGCATACACAACCACGAACACACTGAAAGCCCATATATAGGCATTAAACCTTTAAGAGTACATAGCTTTTGTCGAGTTTAAAATATTTTTAGACCGGGACGTGTGTTTTTCCTCGGATTATTAGGGGCGTAAGGACGAGGAACCCCCCTTAGCCACAAAATTTACCTGGCAAAACCCCAAGGAATGCAAATAAGAGCTGGACTTCGTTCGCCAGAAAAAAAAACAAATACAGCTGCATTCTTTTTCAGCCTTCCTGCCCAACTTAACCCCGGAATATATTTGGCAGAAAGCTCAGTGAGATTTCTCGAAGGAGCAGGTGCACACTTCACGACAGTAAAAGGGTGTTTAGAGCCGTTGGTTCATAACTGGTTCACATAAAACAGCTCCAAAAGGCGAATAGACGTTGAGTTAAACAGCTCGAAAAGGCAGTCAGACCGCAGGTTTCAGCAGATACCATTGATAGGGCGACTGAGGTCAGGCCGGTACATATCCGCGTTCGCATCAACAAGCAAACACTGCATTTAGGAAGAATGTACTTTTATTCTCGAATTCAATTGATGTTTCTGTAAATATCACGCATACATTACTCACGCAGGCCTCAGCACACGTCTCTAGCAAACGTTTTCTAAGACTAAGGGTCAAGCGCACTTATTACCTCCGTCGTAATTCAGCTAGAGCCACGAAGCCGTATACTTGCGTTGACGACGCGTGCTCGTGTCGCATTCCGGAAGCGCAAGGTTCGATACTCATCCAGACGCAAATCTTTTCAGCTTTCTTTCTAACAAAATTTTATTTCTTTGCGCCGTCGCATATTGCACCTGCTGTTTCGTGGTGACGACGCTGTTTTTTTTTTTCTCAACCGAGTAAAGTAATACTGTAGCATTAAATATACCGGGTTATTTCAGGCGCGTTCGGCAGCAGCCGGACAGGTTGCGTAGCCAATTGCTTCAGTTAGGTCTTATATCCCAGCTAGTTATCGGATATCAATATACACCGGCCGTAATAGGCGGTAATAATTATCGCGTTCATCACCATAAATCTCCCGGCGCTACTTGTTCGACCATGCGGAAAATTTCACCGCTTTTCAGAACATTACAGAACATCATACCAATGTTTTAAGACACATGTGTTCAGCAGAAATTGCCGCACACATTTATTTTACATATACACGCTCTACCACCTGTTGCAGAAAACCACTTTCCCGCGCTCCACCAATCTCTTCTCCTCACTCACTGTTTCTGAAGCCCAAATCGTATTTCGGGACTGCATGGGGCGGCAACACGTGTTTGCACACATTTGGCATTTTTTGTCATTTTTGGCACAAAGAAACAGCTGTTGCCGTAAGTGGTATGTTTTTTTATTCACGACACTGTATACTTTCGATGTATAGGCCAACTTTCTCCTTTCCTTTAGTGTCATTTTTTGGAACTCAGAAGCTCTTTATTACTTATCAGAGGCTACATTTACGATCTCTAGGGGGCCGCTGCTCAAATCAAAATATTTGTTTTTAGAAAAGATATTGTTCTAGCTCCGATTACATTTATATAACTGTGGTTTAGGGCAATCATGAACATCGGGCGAAAGAACCTTACTAGTAAGTATATACTACTCCAGCAGCCCTTCTGGCACCAAAGATAAATTTGTATCACCATAATATCCCCCCCTCTCCCATATATATGAACATAACCTGCAGTCGTCTAATAAAAAGTGAATTTTTTGAACTCGTTGCAGCATTTACCCTTTCCCCCACAACAGTTCCTCTGAACAATATCAGCATCATTTTCTTGTTTGTGTTCACGACAGGACGAGGAAATCTGCATATTGCTTCTTGACACACCACCGCCTACTTGCTCCACATGTGACGTCGTATTAGATACGACCACGTCCTGTGAAACTGCACAGTTAAACACAACACTACAAACGCACGCCACAAAGTATGGCTGGCCGGAAAAAGCACCAGCGAAGAGTAAAGGCCACTGGCGGCGTACATCAGCCAACGGCTTGAAAAAGTCACCAGAGGTCCTCTGGAATGTGAGGACTACGAATTCCCTCGTGCATAAATTTAATAAAACCTTTTCTTTCCATCTGCTTCCCGTTTTTCTCCAACTTTTCTTGTTTTGCCATGCTTTAATTCCTTCCTAGCCTCCAAATAACATATTTCACCCATCCCTTTAGGGTCCCCTCTACTTAGTCTAGTCTCTCGATAGCCGCTCTTTTACACTGGTGACCCACGAGTTCCCAATCCTCTGCGTTACCAGCGCCGTCCAAGTACACTTCATTTATGACGTCTCCCACACAACTTTTTTCTCTAATATAAGATGGCCGTATCCTATCCCTATTCGTTACCTCGGTCATTCTTCTTCTAATTTGCCATTAAGCTGATTTAAGCTTTTCGTCGATAACCAATAGCACGGCTTACCAGAAAGATGACATCCAGCCAGGTGCCATAGAAGTGTTGCCAGTTGTTCCACTGAACCACGGACCTGACTGGCGAACAGCGGCCGCATCTCGACATCGGCGAAGCGCCCCAGCGCCACCCGAAGCAACTCCACAAGCGGGCAGGCTAGAGACATGGCCAACGGTCGCCGCAGGGAGTCCGGAGTTCCCGACCAGAGCGCACTGGATTGGAGAGTGGACACGCTAGCATCACCACTGGTCATCACGTGTCGTAACAGCCAAGAGCTGCCTCACAGCAGGGCGTTCCTGATAGGCTGCGGTCTTTTATTTTGTCGCCCAAAATATTTCGAGCAACGCGCGGGCAGTCCAGGACTGCTCTCGGAATTAAAGTCCTATACGCAAAAAAATACGCATCTGCACTGAAACAGGTCTAGGCAGTCTGAAACGACAAATCGAAGGAGCATTTGGTCTGCTCGTTCGGAACCAGTTGTCTCCTACTGTTGCGGCTGTTTTAAAAGCGTTAGTTTCAAGAACGACCGGTGTTGTGAGTGAGGTCACTTCCCTTGCACATTAATACGTTGGCAGTTTTCCGGTTCAGCACACTCAAAACATGCGCTTTAGAAAGGACGACCACTCACAATTTCCCTTTACATAATACGTTTACGGTATCGCTTCATAAGGTAGCGCCAGATAGAAGTTGACCGCCTCATATTTTCTGCAGTTTGAAACAAAAAAGTAGGCCACTTTATAAGCCAGCTTGTCAATAGCATCAGACACAGACACGAAAGTATTTCAAAGCAAGTCGTTTAGACTTAAAAAGAAGCGACTTAGGGTGGACTTGGAGGACGGATCACACACATAGAAAATTCAATTCGACCTTACTTGAAATAAGCAACACTTCTGTGCCCAAATCCGCAATTCTGTTTACCTTGCGCCGCCTCTACGCCTTTTGTGAACCGTTTGTTAAATGGCGGATGCTTCACCAATGCCTTTATTTATCATCAGCATAAAATATGCCTTACTATAAACCTGCAGTTTGAACAATGTAAAGTGGTGCAATGCATCCTTATTCTTACAGCATTGCACATTGCTTAACCTGCGAACCTCTACGAACGTGGAACAAGCAAGAACAACAAAAGTGCATCTTCGTACCACAACGCGGAAATCTGGCATTCACGTTTGATATGATAAAGAGTGATGGTCACTTGCTGAACCCTGGAGCCCCACGTTATGGTAATATCCAATACAAAATCAATGCAAACTTTGAATTGCCAGGTTGTGTTAAGAATACTCCACAATATTTTCTTAATCTAACAAGGCACTTTCATCCTTGGCAGTAGTTGCGGGATTAATTTGTGGTTGGGGAAAATCAGCAAGCGAAGCGCAGTGCCTTGAACCTCAGCAAATCACTTCACTTCATAACGACAAAACCGCGGGTAGTAGTGCTATCGTTAATAGCGTAAGCGCAATTTATTCCGTAAGGCAAAACAGGTTTGCTTACCGTGAGTGCATTGAAGACTTGCTTTAGTGTCTCCGTCTGAAAAGAACGAGTGAAAAATAACGTTGGAGCATGGGGAAACAGGCACTACGTTTTGCTTATTACGGATTGGCTTTCTACCGTAACCTTGTGTTCTCCGACACAATTCACAACCTTTCTAACACCATAGGTAACCAGGTAGAAAGCGCAAAGGCTCATGGGTACATTGTTTTCTCCCGCGGAGAGCTGCCACTTCCGGTTCGGGAGCTCCCCTGGCCTCTCACACGCCGTCGGCTTTTCACGCACGCACATGGGTGCTTGTTGTTTATCGGTTTTTAGCGGGGGGAAAACGCTCATGCATCGGTAATTCCATGACTAACAACGATTAACCTTACTACGGGTTTATATGACGGGTAAGCGCCCTGTGAAAAATAAACAACACACGCGCGCGCGCTTGAAAGCCGCCGGCGTACGGGAGGGCAGGAGAAATCGCGAACCGGAAGTTGTGGGAGCAGACGACGTACCCATGAGCCTTTGCCGCTTTTACCGGTGCACCTATTGTAAATACTACTTTTTTTGTAGTCAGAGCTACAATGGCCGTATTCTCGCCGTTTCGCTGTAACCGGCTGGCCGCACCTCGGTTCCCTAGCTGGCAGCGGTTCCTAGGGAACCTTCGGTGGCTAGGGAACCTAACGATTCCCTAACCGCCGCAGCTGACAGCGCCCCTCGCCGCGCAAAAATTTTAAAAATGAATAAAAATACAAAATAAAAGAATAAAAGAACTTAAAATTAAAAAAATTAAAAAAAAAGAATAAAAATTTCAAAAAATAGGACAAATCGTACATATAGAAGGGGCGGTTCTTTGGGATTCGTCGTCAGGCTTCGTCGTCCCAACGAAACCAAGAGAAGGCTGCGAGCCGCGAGACGGAGGACTGAACGAGCCGCACGCCTCGAGAAACGTCGTAACCGTACAGAAAACCGAGCTAAACAATAACATTCACCGTAGGCCTCGCTACGCACACCAGGCATAACTGAGTTAAGCCACAGCCAATTTTTTACGTCATGTTCTTACAGTCCGTATCAAAACTTCTCTGTGAATACGGACCATAGCATTAGGGCTCCTGTCTTTAATGACTATAGTGCTGGTTATCTAACTACGAAATATGTAAAATGCATGAGCGTAAACGTACTTGCTCATATGTACAAGAGACTGCAATGTCGGCGCCGTCATATATTAAGAAACTAGACAACCTTCTCATGACAGCCAATGATTACTTTACGTTTACTGATTAGGCATTAAAAAGTATTGTGGCGAGCTTGAAGCACTACGCGGTGTTAAAGCCATTAGCAAAGATGCATTTTAAACCTTAGGAATCCTGGCCGCTTACGTATTTCGTGGTTGGTCTAAAGCAACAATATTAATTCAGGGAGTTATCAAAGAGCTCCTTACCTGTAAGGCGTCGCCTTCGAAGCACACCAGGCGAGTACGGTTGACGCACTACAGCCACATGCAAAGAAATGACGTAAGATTGCGTCTCTTCCGGCTTTTGCTCCAAAAACAATAGATATGTTCGCTCGCAGTATTCTATCATCAGGCAAGACTTGCAACATGCCAAAATTTATTGAAGTTGTAGATAAAGAGTTTAAAATTCAAACCTTCGCGTTTAGAGTTATTAAAGATTTAAACTTTAAAGCTTAAAGTTTATTACATTTAAAGTTTCAGACAGCTCCGCTCCAAAACGGGAAGTTATGCTTAGAAGTATTTCGCTGGAATTCTTTCCCTAAGGCTATCTGTCGCTAGAGTGCCCGCCCATCACGATCCAATGCCTTCCGAAGATTCGTCAAAGTTCGAACAAGGGTTTTACATGACGGAGACTAAGCTTCGTAGAACGGGAAGCAAATGAACTGGGTGGTGCATGTAAAAACGTAGAAAGCGCGAATAAACGGTACGCAGACTACCACACACACGTGGGTTGCTGTCAGCGTGTCATTTAGGCAATCCCCCTAACGTGCAAACGAAGCTATGTAGGCCATTCTGGAAGATGTATAAATGTAAGGCTCCAGGAGCATGTAAGTTCTCTCACAGCGAATGTCTGTGGCCACTTAGCTGAACGCTGTCGCCGGTGTAAGTGCTAACCGGAATTTGACCAGTGTCAAATCATTCAAAGATATGCCGACTAACACGCACGGGAAATCTATGAAGCTTTTTGCATCAGTCAGAGGGGTGACTAGTGTGTAAGCAAACCGTCTGTGTTATTGTATGAAAATAAAATCAGTGTACCTTTCGAATGAATAACTGGCCTTAAATTTATTGGTGAATGTGAACGCTTCGAAATCTAAGGTTTGACGAAATCTCGTCTGGTCGGGTAAAAGGTTCATAGTTGAAAATTTCCGGTCACCGACCAAAGGTTTATTAAAAGCGTAAAGAATACAGAAGTTTTTAACTGTGTTTAACAAGTTTTTAACTCTGAACGCTTTATTTGACAAGAGCCTTTGTTCATTTTGTGTTTTACGCCTCCTTTCTTTTTCCTTTTCCATTGCTTTGCAGATGTATACTTAAGCTGCCTGCAAGCAATAAAAGTTTGGTTGTTAGTCAGCGCCGTGTGTGGGTGTTCTACTGCGCGTCCCGTTTATTCGCGCTGTTTTCAACATTTTTAACTAAGCTTCGGTTCGCCCGCATAACGTCATCGCACGAGCAACATCTGCTTGTATCCGTTCTTCTACTATGCCGCTTTCGAGTGCACCAATTCTTGCCCGTAGGTGTTTGTGGGCAGCTTTTTATAAGGGCTGCTGTTTAATTAGAAAAGATAAAGCGTCTATCACTCCTTTGTATGAGTTGTTCGAATCCACGATAGCAGCAGTAACAGCCGCAAAGGGACAGATGACATGTCATTGAAACAAATGTAAGATGAGCGAGGTTTTGCTGATAAATCAAAACGTTTTTCTTGTTCTTTGGAACAAACTGCGTTTCACACTTCTAGAAGTTGTCTGTGCAGTAATACATTAGAGCTCGTGGTAATAACTTCTGCGCAGAAGAATGGCATTCCGTCGTAACGGTCGACGACTAAGTTAATCGATGCGCCCAGCTCAAACTTTCCTCCCATCCATCTTTATTATGTAAGGGCTATTGTTTATAGCTTCGCCGTTGTAGTGATCTGATAGCACCGTACGCTACGGGATCCCGTGCACAAGGTAACTCTGATCAAGATAAGACGTGAAGAAGTGCAACTCTGTGAACTTTATTGCGCTTGAGAAACTATTGCGTGATGGCCTGGCTAAGACCAAGAGCACAATAAACCGCAGACGAGTTAGGGCTCTGCTGTCTTTGTCCAGTACGTTTTTTTTTTTTTTTTTTCAGGAAGGGGGTACTACCACATCACATTCTTAGTTACGACCAATTCCTCGGAAGAACAAATTAACCCTCAATAAACATCTTTACCTATCTTCTGCACTTGCTTTTATGATTAGTTTCTTTGCCTCCCCTTCTTCGTGCACACACCTCCTTCCTTCCTTTATTCCAAATTTTCCCTCTCTTATTCTCGGCAAATCCAACTTCTATGTCACCGGCCTATCAACAAGACCGATTACGACAGCAAGGAACATCTCATTGTGCTAAAGACGATGGAACTTTTGCAAATGCTTACCCCCACACGACTTGCGTGTCTTATTTTCTGGACCGAATGCCCATCGCCTCTGCCAGCACGCTCAACCTCATATCAACATGGACGCAGTATCCCACAATAAGGATGCTTTCCACACGACGGGGCCGATAGCAACACTTCTTTGCTCATTTCAATAAACATTTATTCAATCAATCAATCAATCAATCAATCAATCAAGGACAACTCAAGCGTCATAAGAGAAAATGATGTGCTTGCCTGGCGCATGCCGAACGACGAAGGGAAGAAGAGGGAGATGGGTGGTCCGCAGGGGGAACCGCTTTGGGGCACCGATTGTAGGCAGGCTTCCAGGGAGAAGTTTAGGCGGTAGCAGAGGAGCCTCGACACCGAGCTCACGTTGACCGCTGCGCTGAACAGACGTGAAACACGTATTGTTGAGTTCATTGCGCTGACTGCATGAACGGAAAGCGCACTGTTCGTCTGAACGGCGCGGGATTGGTATAATTGAACACACGAAGGTTCAAGAACTAGTTGCTGGCCACTTGATAACGTGATTTTATTGCCAACAAGACCAGGGAGTGAAAGTATTCAGGAACCCGCCATGATAAATCAGTGCGTAAGGCGTTGTGCTGGTTGAACCCAAGACGCGGGTACGATTCCCGGCCTACTGGCTGCTTTGGAGATAGCAGCGACAAAACGAAAGCGCCCGTTTGTCGACATCTCGGCGCACATTAAGGATCCCCAGGAGGCCAAAATTATTTCGGAGCCCTCCGCTACGACGCACCTCCCAGCCAAGTGTAGCTTCAACGCGTTAAACCCCCAAATATTATTTTGAAAGGAGAAGACCGGGGCTGTGATGCCGCCTTTCGTGTTACGCTTTTCAGCGCTAAAACCACCCACACGAAAATTGTCGTCAAGCATAAACGCTTGGTGACAACAAAAAGCCGGAGGTCGTTTAGGACACGAAAACTTGCTCTTCTTTGCTCGCAATAAGAAATATCTTGAGATCCTGATTATGTAAAATTGAATAAGAACAGGGTGTAACAACGGCTGCTGCAGTTATAACGGAAGAAAGGATATGGGTGGGTGCTTTTAAATATCGAAGCACGAGCGTTTGTTGTGCACCACTGACTTCGCCAGCCGACAAGCCATGGAACCCTTAACTTGGTTGCACGCATGCATACGGTGGGCATACAACCAGCCGAACGCCTTTGATCATGCCATTGGATTAGTGTCGCGTTATGGTGATTTACAAAAGCCCGAGAAACTGCTAACACAACTGGGATAACAAATGAAGGACGTACTAATTGCCATCAGAACGAAAAGAAGGCACCATTACACCCGGTCGACAAAGGTAATATAACGTAACATAATACACAATACAAGGTAACACATATCAGATACACACAAGGTAGTAGATAACACAAGGCATACATCAGTATGTAAGAGAGGCATATGCACAAACTTATATAAACAAAGAGAAGGTACCACAAAAAATTTACACCAGGTAAACTGCAGACTTAGAGGTGACTAAAAGGCGATATAATTCTCGTGAAGGATAAGTAGCAGCTATGACTGCTACAACAATAAAATAGCAGCTGCCACCTGTAACAAACAAGTTTTAATTTGAGCCTACTGCTAATAGCCTAATAGCAACGCCATATTAAAAGAATATAAAGCCTAAAGGTACATTAACTTCTTTGGTGTAATCGAGGACGCTATGACCCCTGTAGCAGCTGTGGTACCCTAGCTGTTTCGACATGTTACTTACTGCTCAAGGCAAATAAACAAGAGTTCAGCAGTTTCGGGGCCTAATTGCCCTATTCAAGGCAAAAAATTATGATCGTATTGAACGTATGAGCATGCATTCTCTTGATAAAAGCATAAAAAAGGGCTCATTGTGCCTGATATTGGCAGCAGTGTTTCCCCTGCCCCGAAAAACTGCACCGTTCGAACAAAAAATCAAGTCGAATTTCAAAATGTCACTCGTGAGAAGTAATCCCGAAAGCACTCGCGCTCTCCACTTGAGGAACGCCAGCAGAAAACGCGAAATCACGAGTGTTTAAGGAAGTGTAGCCTATACATAGCCACCAACAAATATTATATTCTCAGGAGTGCAAAATAAACGAACTCAATTCGAGCGAAATGAAATAAACATGTCACTTACGCAGCTCGAGGGTAGTAAGCACCACGCCATAGAAGTCCACGAGGTTGTAAAGTGCTGCGGCGGGATCCGCTATTCGGGGCAACTCGTCAAACACGCACTGCAAGATTCGTTACATGAGCGCTTAGGTTGCTCTTGTTGCACATAAAAGGCGGCGAAGGTTGTACCCTCTTGTGTCTGCTACGAAACTACGAATGCTTACGATAAAACTGTTCCTTACTGCAATTGCGTGTCCTTGAAATTACGCGTACGCATGGGTTCGTTAAAAGAGGTATGAAGAAACACACATAGTTGTTTTGTTTAAAAGAACTGGCCTTGGATAAGCCGCCTAGCCTCATTCCTAGGCCTGAAGGCGTTGAAAGGAGGTCACAAATATCGAAAACGCTAAAGGTTCGCGCTACACGACGTAGGTAACCGACGTCATGTGGGAGGTAAGAAAAACTAATTTTTGAAGTGACTCTATACTAGCATTCAAACTGCATGATCAGACGGAACAAAAGGCACCGTAAGCTACTGCAATTTAATTATACAATGTTTATTGGCGCTAGCGTCCATCAACGACCGCTAATCTCGGTCGTTGAAGAACGCTAATCTCGCTCGACAACAGTGATAGGGCAGTGAGAAAAAGTATATTGTCAGCTACCTTCCCTTCATCCGTTTTTCCTTTTATCTATCCGTCGTGTCTGAACACGACAAAGCACGCACCCGCATTTTCGATGTCACGAAAGTTCTGATATTGACTTACCTTGAAGAAACTGACTAAGCCATCCAGCAGATCGTCCTGCGTACACAACATTATCAAAAAGTCAGCTTTCACTTAATAAAACTGCTCTGCAGCAATTTAGTAAGATAATGTTCGGCACCTACAGAATTTGTGGCACAGCTGTCCAGCGTTCCCTCAAGGCACTGTTCAAGAAAACCGGAATAAAGTAAAATTCCATCGCCGTTTTTCCGAAAGAGGAGGAGCAGAAATGTTTCACGACACTCACCTGGGGAATATTTCCGACACTGGGAAAAATTACGTTGTCGCATTGGGCTGAATACCAAAATAAAAATAGAAAATTAGTATTCGTTGCTGAGCGGACGCTAGGACTATAATAACAATAGGTTAAAATGGAAGTTATACAGTAACATCTCGTTACTTCGAACCGCAAAGGAGCGCCGCCTCACTTCGACATAACGAAAGTTCTAACTAAATAAAGTGTAGAAAAAAAGCAGTACACTGCGATTGGAAAATCGCAAGGCATGTGTTTTGAAAGCAGTGTAGCATTCTGGTATGGCATTTCCTGCGAACACACGCCATTAAGTCCTGGCCCGACTCCACCACCCCAACGATGTCCACGGAAACAAACGTACCACAAAGAATCGTGACGGCCGGTGATTCCGACGCTGAAAAGTGAAAGCTACGTCCGAGATGGGGACTGTCAAGACAAAGATACAGAACGTATACATTGGCGATAGGTTGGTTTCCAGACTCCGAGATTGGCTGTCTCGGAGGTAACGTAGAACGGAAAGGGACAACCGGAGCTGCTGTCGGGCCCCGGCACTGGTTAGGGTTTACCCAATTTTACCTTCACTCTAGGTAAGTCTGTCCGTTCCGGGACGCGACGTAGCCTCAAGTGCGGGAGGGGGATGCAATTTTACTTTTGCTGTGTACCAGGCTCCCAGTCGCCAACGCGGGGGGTGTAGTAGGAATTCGTATTAGGGTGTATTATGAATTATCTGTGGTGGAACCCACTTGTATTCGTATTAACGGGCTCAGTTATACATAGTATTCGATGGAACTTGGGCCGGGCCAAAATTGAACAATTCGAATTATTCATAAATTAGGGTTATTGAAGTGCGCATTTACGAGCTTTTACTGCTAGTTGTGCGACGCTGCAGTTCTTTAATTGTGCCGAACCGCATGGATCGCGTCCCTTTTATGTTCCCCCTCATGTTAAATACAGCAGTGGGGACTGGGAGTCGAACTAATGACCTTATGCTCCGCAGCATAGTGCCTCAGCTGCTCATCAGCCACGGTGGGCATCGCAAGAATAAGAATTACAGTCCAGACACAGAGTGTAAAGGGGACACTCTTAGACATGATGGCGCAAAAGAGTATCGGATGACCTGGAACCTCTGATTGTTGTTGCATTCAAGATGACTGCAACTAAAGTGTACGAATTAATATTACGTCTTTAAGCTTGCCCATTAAGGAAGTCGCAGAATTCTGTGGACATCCTTGAGGTCTTCGTTTAATTTTACGCAAACGACACTGCGCCTCATTGACGTCACAAGGCGTAGCCGCTAACACGGGTCTCCGCCCAAATAACTTGACCACGCATGTGGACGGATGTTTACGCTTTTCGTTGTTTCCACGTCAATGCCAACGCACATGTCTGCTGGATGACGCAGTCAAGTGCCTCAGATGTACCCTGACACCCAGCCGAGCTTTACCACGGACTGTTGCAATCAATCTCCTTTTTGAAATATGATTATCCAAGTGAGGAACTTCTGGTATCATGAGCGCTCTCGTCGTGAAGGAACGCCGTCTAGTCCCTTCTCAAGTGATAAAACTAAAAAGTCGTCCAATCATGCTCTTACGAGAAGAACAGGCGATGCAAGTGGCCAAGCTGTTAAGAGTTGCCTATAAAATTCAAGGCGGAAATTTTCCAGAAGTAAGGTAGCGACTTGGGCGACTCGGGGAATTTTTTAGGATTGGTCTCGCCATTTTGGCAATACAAACGGATGTAAACTTCACTCATGTCTTTGTATGAAAGATGAACTCCAGGAGTCTTGGCAGGTCTACAATCCCGGCGCGCTCAACCTTGTGGTCCAGACGGTCCTCAGGAAATTCCTTAACAAGAAAATCTTCTTCAAAGAGATGCAAGTTTCCTGTAAGCATTGACATTTCTTCTTCCGTACGTTGTGGGTCGATGGCATGTGGAAGTGTCAACATCACAAGGTCGCTTTACGCGAAAGCTGTTAGCTAACAAATACAAAGTAGATCCACGGTTACTTACCCTGTGATCTAATAATACACACGGTCAAAGTGAGTGCCAGGCTCATGAAGGCGATTCGAGGACCCATGTCTGCGAAGGCGTGTTTTCGCACGGAGTAACCTAAGTTGGCTGAATAACTAAAGCGCCACCGTCACCTCGGAAGTGCCTGAAGAATCTGACTCACGACGTCACCGGCGTCATTGTGAGAGGGTTGGAAAAGCAGAGCTTAGCGCTGAGTCCTTGGACGGACTACGTCACAACGGGACACGTCTCGTTGGCGGAGACAAGCATTGTGTCAGTTGTCGTGAATTTCCACCTTGTGACATTGAACACCGGTGCTTGTGCCTGTTGTCAAACGTTGTTTTGTGTTGTGGTGTGCGCTGTGTTTTTTCGGGGTTGGTGCCCAGAAAACAACTGACACGCTTTCTCCACAAACAGAGAGAAGTGCCTTGTACAAACGAATAATGAGTAAATAAACCTGCATGCAGAAAGTTTTGTCCTGGCTTTTTAATACATAACTTTAAACCAACTATAGAGGTCCTACTCCCAGAAAGTTCATTGTCCAAAAGAGGCCCAGATTGGCTGGGTGATTGCCACAAAGCACGCTCAAGCCTGGTCGTGTTTATGATGTCGTCAATACAAACCCCAAATTTTATAGCAAGTGCGGCATGCACTAAACTATACTATTAACTGACAGTTTTCATCCGTGATATTCACATATGTGTTCACTTTCGAAGCTCTATATGAGAAATCGTGGCTGCTAGAACAGCCTAAAAACCATTTTTCTCGCGCTAATTCCTCTGGTCGATTTTGTAACGTCCGCTGGGACGTATGCTAGTCAGTCTGTAAGGTGACATATGACATCATACTAGTCAGTCTAGAGTGCCATATAAAGGTTGTGATCATGCGCTTACCCTACGCAAATAGTAGCAGAAAGGCCACAATAAACATAAAATCCGTAAACATTTATATTTTGGAGGCTTCCATATCGTTTAAACACATGTTAAACAAATGTGACGTCATTGTGATGCTGGTGTTCTAAAAAGTGACGTACAAGCACACAACGCCCCCAGACTACAGCAAAACAGAGAGAAATAACTTTATTGTGTGACAGCCAATAATCCTTGGCGTCAGCCAAGAACCCTTTGGTTTTAGCAGCGTCTTCGGCAGTTGGATGCCGCAGACTTGAACCGCTGGATCGGAGCGCCGCATAACTGTCTCCCATTGCTCTACACTAACGATGTCTCGGCCTGACGTTGTTGCCTGTGGACAGGTCCACACCACGTGTGCTATATCCCCCCCTGCCCTTACACCGGTGGCACTTGTCAGAATACTGCCCGTGGTAACAGAACGGGGTTTGAGATCCACTGGATCGGAGCTCCGCATAGCTGTCTCCCATTTCTCTACACTAACGATGTCGTGGCCTAACGTTGTTGCCTGTGGACACGTCCACACCACGTGTGCTATATCTCCCCTGCGCTTACACCGGTGGCACTTGTCAGAATACTGCCCGTGGTAACAGTGACTCTACACAACCGGGTTTGAGTACGAGTTTGTTTGCAGAAGTCGCCAGGCCACGGATTGTCATTAACTGTGTGTAGGATGAGCTGGAGGATGCGGGCCAACTCTACACCGTAGTGATTAATGATGACCCTGTAGGACACGAGCCGGTCCCTGCCCGAACTGCGAAGAAAATGAGCGCTGTGGTCGTCACCAGCTTGGTCAGAAAATCCTCGAGCTGCGTAGTGCTCTCATTCATTTCCGGCCACTGCCGGAGTATGGAGAAGCCCATATTAGATATATCTTGCCGGACGGCCGAATATTGTGGGTCCAGTCCTGAGAATTGCAAATGCCTCCGTGGTGATTCGCCTAGAGTAAACAAATTGGCCGCGTATCTGCTCCATTCGTTGCAAATGTCGTCAAAAGACGATAGTCTTTGTAGACATTTGCCAAGGAAATGCTCCCCTTTGCTTTCCCGCTCACCTCTCATGCTGTTCCTGCACCGTCGCGCTCATCCCAAGGTAAACACACCAAGGGTTTGCGCAAGGCGATTTAAATTTACCGCGTTCCACTGCTTCAGGCCGGGTTGCTCGATTCCACCACTGCAGTACGGCGGAGACGCGCGTGAATGGAGGCGGCCGACTACAAGGTTTATAGAACCGCGTTGCCGTGCTCCACGTGCGTTACAAGCAGAACGTGGAACCTAGCTAGTGGAAACTTTCGTTGCTGTTATCGCGTGATTTTTCATATGCCACCAGGAGGCGGCGGTTTTCTGCAGTAGATGTAGAATATCATTTGATATTGAAAAACCAAACGTCCTTAAATTTTTTAATAAAGGAACACTGTAAATAACCCTTGTGTACTAATTTCCTGTCTTACAGTTGCGTAATTTCTTGTTCTTGTTCAACAAAGTTGACAAGTATGAACATATAAACCGGGCTTAGACGTTTACATTTGGCTGTGAGTATATAAGACTATTGCGCAGTAAGCATTTTACTTTGGCCGAGCAGCTGAATCGAGTATAACGTTTGTGTCAGCCACGCTGTTGGAAATTCGGCAGGGTGTCTTCTTTTCATTCGAAAGAGTATTGGCGCTGTGATAGAAAGTGTTACAGCATGTGTGAATGGAAGATTTATTGTGTGTGACTTTACACTGTCAAATCAGGAATGAAGAGTTATATGTTTATATGCGTCAACTAAAGTTCAAGCGCGAAAGGAAGATTTCCAATCGGTGGGAAACTATTGCAAATCGGATCGTTTCCCAGTGTTATTGGGAGATTTCAACTGTGTTTGTTCTTCGCACGATAAAACGAGTGCAACGCCGTTTCGGGATGCAAGTACAGTTATTTTGAGTGATGTAATTAATGAAACTGGTCTAGAAGATGTTGGAGCGACTTTTAACAAAGGGCCCGTGTTCTTTGCACACTTCCAAGGTACTAGCCACGCTAGACTGGACAGAGCGTATCTATCCTTAGAATGGATTCCAGATTGTCGAGAATACGAAGTTTGTCCGGTGTCTTTCAGTGATCACTGCTTGGTTTTGTTTTGGATTGGCAGGAAAACAAAAAATAAAAATGCCTTTAGTTGGGAAGGGTGGAAACTAAATGGGAAGCTTTTAGAAGGTGACGTGTTCGTAGCTAATACGTTTACGTTGCTAGAAAGTTTGAAAAAATCGAGGGCAGCTGCCATTGTGAAAGGATGGGAAACTCTTCAAACAGAGTGTAAAAATCAAAGCAATTGAAAGATCGAGCCTACTAAAACATGAGGCGACAAAGCAAGAGGCCTTATTGCGGGCAAACTTAGAAGGCCTTGTTAGCCGAAGAATGCATGAAACCTGGCGAGTACAAAAATGACATTACGAACAGTAAAGCAAAAACTTGAAGCGATAGACACAGAGCGTTACCGTGGCACGCTTGTAAGGGCACGGGCTGAAAGGATAACTGCGGGCGAGATGCCGTCCAAACGAGCCTTAGGCCTTGAAAAATGGCATGCGCCGCGCAATGACATCGTGGAAACAGAAAATAATGGAACAATTACTCGTGATACAAACATTATAGAAACTGTCTTTTTTCAGTACTATAGTGAGTTCTTCGCAAAACATGAAGTAAATTACTGAAATATTTAAGCGAGATTTTCTGGCGTTAATGCCCAGATTAGATGAAGAAACAAAAGAATACTTGGAAATCCCCATTTCTCTTGATGAAGTCGTGAAAGCTATAGAGAATCTAAATCCTGGAAAATCCCCTGGACCGGATGGTTTAACGGCTGCTTTTTATAAGAAATTTAAGAATGAAATTGCGCCGGTGCTGCAAATGATTTTTAATG
Organism: Haemaphysalis longicornis; assembly: GCA_013339765.2. Taxonomy (NCBI): domain Eukaryota; kingdom Metazoa; phylum Arthropoda; class Arachnida; order Ixodida; family Ixodidae; genus Haemaphysalis; species Haemaphysalis longicornis. The sequence continues at coordinate 62,092,536 of CM023458.1, read as the reverse complement.
AGGCATACGATCTCGACGTACTACCCCCATCCTTCTCTACGTCACACACTGTACTGATCCTTAAAACGGACGATGCCGTCAAACTCAGAGATGTGAAATCTTATCGGCCTATATGCTTAACAAATGTAGACTATAAAATTTTAATGAAAGTATTAGCTAGTAGGCTCCAAACAGTAATGCAAGATATTGTAGGTTCACACCAGACTTGTGGTATCAGAGGGCGGACTATATTCACGAATGTACATAAGGCGCGTTGTATTCTGGAGTGTTGTGATGCCACACAATCTGGGGTCGCAATGCTCCAGATTGACTTAGAGAAGGCTTTCGATCGTGTGCCGCACGATATCTTATTTCAAATTTTAGAGTACATTAATGTCGGCAAAGTTATTCGAAATGGAGTTCGTATGGCGTACAGTAAATGCACAACCCGTCTTATAGTTAATAGGCAGTTGGAAAAAGAGTTCAGGTGCAGCGATCGGTGAGGCAAGGATGCCCGATATCCCCACTCCTTTTCTGCATATATATTGAGACGTTTTGCTTAAGTGTCATTAAAAGCAGTAACATTCAAGGTTTTCGGTTGCAAATGACGGAAGTTCGACTACTAGCGTACGCAGATGACATTGCAGTATTCTGCACTACTAAAGAAAGCATTCTCGAGGTAGTAAAAACCGTGAAACACTTTTGCTCAGCTAGCGGTAGTGCAGTAAACTGGTCTAAATGCTTAGGCTTTTGGCATGGCGAATGGCAGTCCACGCCAAGCGTTTTCGCCAACATCCAGTGGGTCACGAGTCCTGTTAAGCACCTGGGGGTGCCACTAGACAGTTATCAAGACAGTGACCCTTACTGGGCCAAGCAACTCAAGGAACTTCGAGAAAAGACAGAGAAGTGGAACGGGTGGGGTTTATCAATGTTTGCGAGAGCCACAGTTTGCAATTTGTTTTTTATAAGCAAGCTGTGGTATGTAATGCAAGTTTTGCATTGTTCAAGGGCTAATATTCAGAAACTTCATCGTGTGTTCGCCGTGTTTATCTGGAGTTCATCATGGGAAAGAACGAACAGAACGAACCTCTTTCGGAAAGTGCGTGAAGGCGGACTTGGTTTATCGCACTTATTTTTAAGGCAAGTGGTCAATAGATTTCTGTTTCTTCGTGATGTTGAAGACGCGTTTCTTAGGACGGTTTGTCAGCTGCCGACTTGGAAGACTTTTGCCTGAATTTGTTGTGAGCTCTGAGTACATGAGGGGAACTGTACGTGATTTTTTAAGGAGGTGGTGTGGTCATACCGTTTTCTTTCTGTGCGTTTTTCTTTAGAGTACTTAAGCGGGGTGAGTCGGAAGAAACTGTACAAAGATATCGTCGAGAGTGTATTGCCAGTGCCAATATACCGCAGAAGTGTAATCTAAGGCCTGAGAGAGATGTACTTAAGCGAGTGAAAAGAATGACGGTCCCATGTGGAGTGAAATCTTTCTTTTTAAACTCCATACTGGAACACTGGAGTAAAGACCTGGATGGAGGAAAAGGGATGGTTTGTGCCCTGGGGTGTGCACTGCTTTTCTGTGTCGAAAGCCAGAAACAATTGAGCACGTGTTCTTGTACTGTTGGGGAGCGGTGTTCTTTGGGACAATCCTACAGCGAACACTAAAAAAGATTTGCCTGTGGATGCTTACGGTATTAGGTTTTTGAATGTTGAAAATGAGGACGGTGTGCCGCTTGACACAATTATGCTGTATGGACTACATAGCATCTGGAGAAACAGGATGGCGGTACGCTACTCCGACCCAGATGCCAGGCTCATCAGACACTACTTCAAAGAGTCAATAAGTTCTTCTGTACAGATACAAAAACTTCAGCCCTCTAAACCAGAGTGGCTACCCACAATTGAAGCATTGTTGGTAATGAAAGAATATTGAAATCACCCCGCTTGCCCAAGAAGGGCTGCAGTTCTAGTGTTTGTATTGAGTATTGAGTGTACAGATTATCAGTTACGTGTGTCTTTGTTTTGTCATCCTGTCAAAGAAGGCAATAAAGAAAAAAAAGAGTAGCTGAATCGAGTTACAGACAGACAGACGGACAGACAGACAGACATACAGACAGACCAAAATTTCTGGGTTTAAGTAGCCCAAGAAAGACTATCGTCTTTAAAAATGGCCGCCTGTTCTACATAGGGGAATTTCACTGCAGATTCGCAGCTTGGGCGCCGCTCGTACACCAAAGCGATCTATTTATGTTGCTTCCGAAGCTACGAAAATAGGTTGTTTTGCCGCACTTGCGACGCCGCAGCGGCGAATTCGCATCAAAATTCGCACCATGTAGAACGGGCTTATCGGCTGACTTCGCTGCAATGTCGTCGAAAGACGATAGTCCACTGGCGCCCCCCACGTAAATGCCTCCCTTCTCTTTCCTGAGTATCTCTCAAGCTCTTCTTCTTACTTATCACTCCTCCCGCTCAAGTCAACTAAATTTTCCCGCGTGCCATGTCTTAGGCGCCGTCTATTGGAACCATTTGTTACTGTTGGGCTTCTTGGAATGTTGCCGCGATAGCCGGGCGCTTTCGATGTTTTTGGGTCAGAACATTGCCTTCAAGGCATATTTTTTTTTAATTTTATATCGCAAAATTAAAGCAACAAGATTTTTGATGATTAAAGGGACCCTGCAACACTTTTTTCAACTTTTTTGAAATATTAAATGCTTGCAGAGCGCAGTCACCGAACAGACCCAGGGGGTCGCAAAGGGGGTCGCAAAGTACCTCAGCCAAAAAGTCCTGCTCTATGCCCACCAGATAACTTGTAAACTCGCTCAAAAAATTTTTCTGCCTTTCCTGGTCTTGACGTTCTTCGACGGCTCGAATTACGTCACTAAGGCTATGTAGCGGCTGTTGGCCACGTTTTCTTCAGTTGCAGCAATGAACGCTTTTCGATAGCAACTAAAAAAAAAAGCCACAAAACCAAAGCAGAAATGGAAGGCGTATCTGATGCGACGAGCAAATCACACAGTTCCGCTCCGTGCTGGTGATAAATAACTATAGATTTCTCAGTGATTTCAGAGGTGAAGGAAAGAGGTGAAAGTGCTTATCGAAAATGTTGCACGGGTCCCTTTAAAATAACATTGCAAATACCACTTATGTATTGATATTTTTCTTCAAATACACCTATGTTTTTTGCTGAAAATATGGACAAGTATGAAGTGTGGTTTCAGATTTAGTGGTTTGGAAAAGCTTTGCCTATCAATCCTTCATTCAAGTACTTATTGACTTTTGACTGGGAGGCCGAATCTAAGAGCCAGCAGACAGGCACACCAAAATATTTCGGGTTTTATGAGCCCAAGAAAGACTATTGTCTTTAAAAAATCTAGTGCTCCTTCCACTCTGTGAAGAAGGATAAACACGAAGCTAGGTCATCTTCAAGAAATGCATTAAACAGAAACGTTTATGTGTCTGTAATACGCGATTCATCATACGTTCTACTTAATTAGATGAATGAAACTCGGACGGGCTAGATTTTTATTCTGTCAGATAAACAATGAGATATCCGTTTTCGTCCAGTAGAATCCCATATATTGACAGCAGAAGGGAATTACACAATATTTACTTCACTATGAACTAACTATGAAAGGACAGATGAAACAGCGTAATGTCGGAGTGGTCTAAGGGGCTACGTGTCATATAATTTTTTTTCGAGACCGATTTTCAGTCGTCCTCTGTAACCATGATCTCTTCGTTGACGGTCACGTGTTGATAAAACAGGGGAAATCTGCAACTTGTAACAACCTCAGTGTGAACGGAGTCCTAGCCATGAAAACTAAATAAAATATGTTGTAAAGGATATAGTCTGCCTGGCGGCCCATTTCAGTAAAAAAAATTTTCAAGGTACCTACATCAGTTTCAGAGCTACCGAGCCTTCTCCATAAAATTGACTTTGCCGCAAGAATAAATTTTGTCAAAGCGACCTTCCTGCACAACCTATTGAAGCACACAGTTTCGGTCAGGACGCAAAATTTAAGAGCTCTGCTGTAAAAGAACTGGGTGTGCATACTTAATTAAAATAATGCTCGTACTCGCGCCTCTGTACCTAAATGTTGCTTCAACTACACCTGATGGTTTCTTTGCGTTTCATAATGTGGGCGTGTATGAGCCAGTAGCAGCTTCAGTAGTTTGGAACGGTTTCGTGTTCAAGAATTCTTTCATTTGTTTCTTGGCCTGTCTGTACAATCGAGTGACAGTCAGACCAGAATTCTCGCGCTTATACTGCCCAAGGCAGATACTTGTGTTTAAAAACTTTTCCACAATTATACAAATTTGTTGCAGTAACTCAACGACATCCGTCCAACCACCCGCGGCAACCAACACGAACCTACCGTCCGTCCTTCGTCGCCCGTCTTGGCCCCGCAGGTGTCGTTTTTATGGCACATAACAGTTCGGGATGGGAGGGATTCTTGGACATCGCCATGTGGTGTACCCTGACTGCAAAAAAGGCTGCAGCAAGTCACCTCATCTCATGCATGAAGTGAACAGACAAGGAGGGAAGGAGGTGGGCCGCCTCTTTTCTCATCTGCGACCTGGATCGGACGTATGAAATTCGCTATGGCAGCGCCGTCCAGAACCGGTTGCGCTGCCACTCGCTTGCTGTTGTGCTTCGCCGCGTCCGCAAGAGACAATCTTTAGCCATGGAGTACCTCTGTGGCTGTACCATTCTGGTGGTTGTCGGTGTCGCCACAAAACACTAGGTCACTGTACCCAAAGAGTTGTGCCTGTCGCGCCGCTCGCGGAAGTCGCTTCATGTGGTTACTACTAAAAGCAATACAGAACACCAATGTATTGCCTTTAATAATAGTCTGGGCAAGACGAGTTCGCAGAACTCAAGAATTAACGAATAAATTAGTCGGGAAAGGAATGCGATGTGTCGAAGTTCTGGGTTGGCATGATGGTCAACAAAGAGCGTGATGCGTCAATTTTAGATTATGCCTCTGTGTTCCAGAGCCCTCTTGCTGTGGACCATCTCGATTGCACGCGGCTTACACCTTGAGGGATTGAGACCTCGAGTCCAGAAATCTTGTTGAGCCATTGGAAGGTCAAACGTAATACTAAAATGCCTTTCACGTGAATGCTGGGAAGGGGAGTTGTGAAGATAGCTAATGTGCTATGCACTGTTCTTTGACCACAACGACAAACAAACTGTTTATTGAAATTTGACGTCTCCAAGGTATGCCCGGCTACGCTTCATCTTTACACACCGCAGCAAACATGTCTTCATGAGTTGCGAAAACCTTAGTTCGAAAGTAGGCTCAATGACTACAGCGTCCAGGAAATTGCACTCAAAAAGCAATCCATGTTGAACAAAATATATTCATCCAAAATAGATGCCTTGGTTAAGTAGCAAGTCAAAATTTGAAGGTGCATAATAATTTCAGTTTCCTTTTCTTTGAAGGAAACAAAAGCTGGAAGCACACAAAAAGAGAAAAACGATGTTCCACATGCACGCCCACACACAAAAATGCCCCTACTTGAAATTGTATAATTTCTTAACCATAAACAGCAATTGAAATCACACTCTGTTCATAACTGTACAGACACAAACGCACACAACAGGATACGCCATTCGTACACCACACCCTTACACTTCAAAACTTTCACCTATATTTCTTTGATGAACCAATATCCACGCCATCGAGGCAAACCAAGCCTGGTTACAAGCTTTAAGGTGGGATAGTTTGCTTTGCACATTTGATCACTTTCCAAAAACCACGCAAAGGAGAGGGGCGAAAAAGGAGACACCACGTACGCTGATTGTCAGGAATATCGAAGCAGTGCCGTGTTCTTTAACAAAAACAGTTTTTTTTTCTCACTCCGTCTCTTGTCGCTTCTGTAAAGTTTGTCGCCTCCTCGGAACAAGCACAGTGCTCGTCACCATGCTGTCACACTTAGATGCTCGTCGAATCCAGCGCTGACACAAAAAAAAGGATTGTCCCGATGGTGTATACCCCATCTCATTGCAGTGATCGAAAACAGAAATTGTCGTAGATGTCATCCAGTATCGTCCACATTGCCACTGAGGCCACATCCTGTGAAAAGCTGCCAACGGAAGGTCACATCCTTCCCCTTGAACGACGGGTTCATCACCTTATCAGTTGCCTGCGAAGGAAAACAGAAAAGAGCGATAAGTACACGAAGTATGAGTACAAGTCAGTATTTACAACTTACTAATTAAGTATTTAAAACACTAACGATCATTTATATTTGTGTTGAACGTGCAGCAGTTAGCAGTGATGACATCGGTGCTCAATCGAAACAGTTGCATCGTGTCGATTGCCGACACGAATTTTCCTACTTCGCCCACGGGGAGCTTTCGCTCAGGGTCATCTTGCGCTGAAGCGTACAGGCTTTGAGGAGAAAGCCTCAAAGAGACCCTGCAACACTTATCTCAACTTTTCTTATAAATCTTAAAGGCTTTAAGAACGTACTCAACGAACACATCCAGTACTTGTAAGAGCGGGTCACAAACCACTTCAGCTGAAGAGTTGCCGCTCTGTGCCCATTAGATAACTTGGCAACTTGCTCGAAAGATTTTTCTCTCTTCTCCGGTTTTGACGTTATTTGAGCGCCCGAATTGCGTCATTAGAGCATGGTAGCGGCTGTTGGCCGGCTTTTTTCAGTGCAGCAATAACCCCATTCGGTAGCCACATGCGAAAAACTGCCACAGACGCAAAGCAGAAACGGACGGCGGATCTGCTGCGACGAGCAAATCACGCAGTGCCGCTCCGTACTGGCTGTAACAATAGCTTCCACAATGCTTCGAAACGCGGAGAAAAGCGTGAAAGTGTTGTTTTGAAGTGTTGCAGAGTCCCTTTAAATAAGCCATTACGCGACTAACCGGTGTCCTGCATCGGCGACACTGAAAAGTGGTCCTAAAATGGCCGAGAGTGAGAGGCGAATAACGAGAAAAAAATTTCACCATCTTCCCCTAGGGGAACCCTGATTAGTATGCGAAGCAGCCATGGGGTCGACTCAAGTTCCCATTAGTTTTCAGTTAGGTGGCGGTACCGGCGTCGTTGCCCGTGGCACTCATCGCGTCATGATTGCAAAAGCGCTACTTGAAAACGACGACGAAGGAAGAAACACAACACGAAGCGCTTCGTGTTGTGTTTCTTCCTTCGTCGTCGTTTTTAAGTAGCGCTTTTGCAATCATGAATCTGTACCAACAAGCCCAACTGGCAGTACTCATCGCGTCATTTATACCGCGGAGCTACAGTGGCGCCCCCAGCGGAGTATGCAGCGGCTACCGTCGCGCCTCTAACCCTAAGCTGCTTCGCATTATCGCGCGCTCAGCCACAGGTGTTGCCATTCGTTGCGCAATCCCGGAGAGGAGAGGAGCTTCGGAGAGGAGAGGAGGAATGCCGGAGAGGAGAGGAGCGTCGGAGAGGAAAGGAGGAATGCCGGAGAAGAGAGGAGATGAGACAAGGAGAGGAGAGGAGGGGAGGGAGATGCGCATGCGCAGTGGGGGTGTGGACGCCGCACAATGGCGGACGGAACAGGCGCGACCATAAGCTGCTTCGCATCTAAAAGCTTTGGTAATCCTGGATTCCGACCCAGGGATTTCGGAAAGTTAGTATTACACGCAACCTCTGCATGACAGCCGATGCTTGGATACAGCTGACAAAAGGTAGACCTAGTTTATGTGCTGTGGCCTTCGATTGAAAAACACGTGTTAGACACATGTACTCAGGACTAAATGAGTAATATGGCATGATAACTACATAAGCACATTTACCCTAACAAAGTATCTGTAGGGCCGATCAGGAAGACTGCTCACGCCTCTCGATTATCTAGGGGAAGAAAACGACGCAAAAAGGATAAGGAACATGACGATGGTGATGGGAAAACGATATACTTTTTTACCGCGCAATTACGCCCTACTAGTTCGTCTTAATGAATTTGACTAGTCCCGTCTCCCCACTGAACATGTTCATCGGTTCGTTTTTGCGTGGTGTATAACGACTGGAGGACTGGCCAGGGATAATGGAACTTTCAGGGCTAATGTGCCCGCTTCACAGAACTTCTAAATTGCAAATAGAAAAGTTATAGAATAGTAACTGTCGCGCGACACCTGAGCGGGATGGCACGTGATTAGAAAATGTCCACACCAGTCACGCAGAAGTGTGATTCTAGGGAAGCTGTGGCAACTGACAGTCTGCCCGCTGAAGCAATTCGCGCCGTAAGACTGAGAACCGAAAGCGAAGAGACGCACACATGTTGTAGCAGTAAAGACGCAAATTCAATGATGCTGTAATGAATTCGTGGGTAAGTATTACCTGAAGGTTTTCGCCTTCCCAGCACGAAAGCAGGCTGAAGTGTCCCTAGAAATTGTTTGCACTACCCTTCCTTCTGAAGGTAAACCCCAACCAACTCGCCAACCTCCCAATGCCTAAGCGAGCTCAGCTGCCCTTATACAATACTCACATGGCATCACGTTCAAGATACCGGCCACGGTGGACGCGATGGTACCCGGCAGCGTGGCGAACATAGCCCGGAAGGCGTCGCAAACCAGGTCGTGAAGGACATCCGCTGGGCTCGAACTCAACGCGTAGTCCAGGATGCACTGCACACGCGCGGGTAAAGTCCACCAGGTACCAGTCAGGCGACCGCAAATTACCGCTGTGTCCAAGCTCACATTTCAAGGTGTTGAACGTCGCTTCCCTATTCTACCAAAAAGAGAGACAAACGAAGGAGATGCCCCGGAAGAATAGCGCCGAAAAGTATCTTGCTCCTTCCCGCGAGGCATCAAGGACGAATTGGTGGGCAGGCACAGGAATGGCAAACTTACATCCAAACATTTGTATCCTATGTTACGGTGCGAATATTGAAAAGCCGTTGAGGTGTAGCCTACGGTTCTAACTCTAATCAGTACAGTGTGGTCGCCAGGACCCATTTCCGGGAACCAAACAATAAATCCAGTCTGCTTGAGTAAGTATACTGCGAGATACTACATGCAACATGCCAGGTGAAACACTTTCTTTCAGCGCGAAGTCGGGATGAAGCTTGTGATAACAGTAAAAAACACTGGCATCAATGCTGTTATCCCTGTTGCCCTAGACCTAAAGAAAATCGCGAGAGATGCATGCCCTTGAATTCTGCTGTTGTACAGTTACCAAAATGGAGGCCATGAAATTTGCCTCGGCACAGTCCACAAGCCTTTTTGAAGGAGTTGGCTTAAGTGAGAGACGAACATTCTTCTTACCAGTATTAAATCCACGACGGAAGACACGAGGGACTCCTGAAAAGATAGCAATGCTCTTCATTTATTTTTATTCGAATTATTTAAAATTTCTTCAATGCTGATGTATTTATGTACACCAAAACAGGAAGGTCGTGTATAAACTAGCAGAGATAAGTTAAACGACCAGCTACAGCACGGCATGTGCAGGTAAATATACAGAAAGTTGCATTCTTGCAAAAGTAAATCACACAAGACAGGTGTTTCATGTAAATTAGCGTCAAGCCCTCGGTTCTTCTCAATCTCATCTTTGGCCTCCCTAGTCACTACTTTTAGCCTACTCTTCTCTTGCACTCTTTAGCCTTCTCTTGCACTCGACCAACCGTAGAAAAATACTGTCGAAGGAGGTGTCCTGGGGGTAGCATGGTTCGGATTTGCAGTCGCAACAATATCCCAGGCAAAATAAAAATCACCCTTTCCTTATGATGTCACTTGAGAGAATTTTAATAAACAGAGCCGAATCATCCTTATCATCAGCCTATCCAAGTCTTCCGCAGGACGAAGACCTTCCCACAGATCTCCGACCACCACTGCCCTGCGCTGCCAGACTCCTTTCTTTGACTCCGTGTGTCCTTAATAATTCATCTCTCCATAGAGTTTTCTGCCCTTTCGTCTAGTCCCGTCTCTCCGGAGCCACGTAAGGGACAGAAAAGATGTAAATGAAAAAAGGGGAGAGCGGAGTTAAAACTCAGTGTAACAGGTAAGAGGGTAGGCGAGGAAGCGTTCCGCGGCAGGAGCGGCAGGTACTCTAATGTCTTTCGACGACTTCTGTAGCGCCGTAAAGGGAAAGCGGGCAAATCATATAGATTGGTCTGCACGCGTTGCCCCAAGAACCAAGCTCCATCGCTGCCAATATGAATTAACAGGGCATTAAAAATGGTTACACCTCGCTCGTTCTTAGAAGCTTACCTGTATTAGCTTTCCCTTTTCGCACAGCTCTCCGGTGTTGTCGAAGCACTGCACAGATAAAGAGTTTCCAGCGGTTGTTAGTTTGCAGGAATCTTAGTTTGGGGGTTTTGTTTAAGCAAGTGAGCTGCCGCAATGCAAGCAAGATACCTAAGAGGAAACAGTCCTACGGTCCGAATATTTGCAAATAACGGTGTCATTAAAAGATGGCAGAAATGGAAAAGGAGCATGCCTGTAAACGTCATTTACGCTGCAGCTGTGCTAGATTTTAGGCAAATACAAGACAGCGTACTCTTCGCGGGTTAGTTAGTTTTATGGCCAGTCCCATTCACAGGGCAACTCGGCAAAAATGTGGAACCTCCCATGAAATGCCCGCTATCCACTCTTTAAAGAACGCCTAGTTACTCACCTCGTCTGCATTGAACACATCGGCGTACTTTGCTGTACATTTGTTTGTATTCCTAAACTATAGGTTTCTATCAATCTGTGATGTAATATATGATGTCTCGACTGCAGGTCGCGTTATGTTATTTGTGCGTGGCAGTCACGTTGCGCCAAGTCCATGACACAACGGACAAGACAGTGCGCTACAAGGCCTTGAAAAAGCCTCGTCCGCTTTTTGAAGGACTATAGTCGTTCTTGGGCTGCTTAAACCCGAAAATTTTTGTCTGTCTGTGTCTGTCTGTCCCTACATTCAGCCACGCGGCCAAGGATACAGATTCCTGAAATGAAAAGTTGATATGGGCAAAACTTTTCCAGACAACCAAATCCGCTACCAAATTTCATACCTGTCAACATTGTTGAGCAAAAAAGAAAACGGTACGGTATATTTGAAGCAGACAATCAATACATAACTAGTACTCGGCAGTGTTATTTATTTTGCGAATTAATGTGCGTGTGATATTAGGGATAGCTAATAAAAAATACGCAGTGTCTAGAGTGCCGTCCGACGGCACTCTAGCTGATCGTTGCAGGCATGGCTAGTGTGCCGTCCGACGACATTCGAATATTTAACGCTAGGCTAGCACCAGCCAGAGAGTCTGTCGTTGTAGTGTAGAGGATCCGTCTTAGCTTCTTGATCCCGAAGTCGGTGGTTCGAGACCGGCATTTGCCTTGGTTTTTTTTGTCATTTATTGAAGTGTAATTTTTATGCCTTAGGTTAGTTTCGGTGTTTTAAATGATTTCTTTGTGTGCGTTAGGTTATCTTATGTTATGTTTAGGTTAGGTTGCCTAGCTTTACGTTATCTAGAGCGATGTACTGCCAGACGCGGCAATTTTACCACAAAACGCCGGTGGACGTCGATATAGTGGAGTGCTTATAATGACCGTCGGACGGCACTCTAGACACGGCCTAAAAAATACGCGTTGAAAACAACATTTTGACCCCAAAATACAGAAAGCTCGCTCCCGATCCTATACCTCGGGGTGTCAAGTCCAACAGCAACGACCATAGAAAGGTTCCAATAGGTGGCGCGCGAGCAGCACGAACGCGGGAAAATTGGATTTACTTGAGAAAACAGTCCACTGTGCTTATCGTGAGCGTAGCTATAGCGGAGGGGAAGAGCGTGAAAGGTGGACGGAGTAAAGAAGAGAGGCATTCACGCGGCAAGGGCGGCACAGGATTGTCGTCTGCCGAAGACATTTGCACGAAGTGAGCGGATACACTATTTTTTTCTTATAATGATGGAATGTCGATCACTGGCGTCTCGGCACCTTTTGCTCTATCCATATGCGCATGCGCCAAGTTAAGCGTAACCATGTTTAGGTACGACCCATCCGCTTCACTCTTCGTAAGCAACGGTATTTCAGCCCTTCCTAAGGGTTCCGTATCACTAAGGCGGGGTTCAGACTGTTGTCGCAACTGTCCGTAATATTTTTAAATAATGACGTCATTTGTCATCTCAGCCAACCGAACTGCGTGAAACGCCGTTTTTTACGTCCATAGCGCACGATATGGCTGTTAGGTCGGTAGTCTGAACATAGCGTAAGACTGCTGCAGTTTTGAGGTAATTCACGTCCACGTGTCGTGTGAGTTCTTTGTGCTGCTCTACGTAACCATGCAATCATATTACTGCAAGGTGTCCTAACTGTTTTCACGCCGGCAAAGAAAGTTTGGGTGGTAGTTAGCTTCTGACATACAGCTGTTTTCGTTCAAACACCACATTTAATTGCACTAAGCGACGTCCTAAGCACAGTTTGGGAATACCGACGTATATTCTATCCCAGTTATATTAAAAGGAAATATAATTTCCGGTACTTGCACTGTTTTGACCTTTGAGAATGTAAAAATTCCTCGGAGCTTACGAGGAGTCTGCTTACGTGCTTTGAAGGCAAAAGCAGACTGGCTTACCCTGCCGATAGTTATAAAAGACTTCTCTACTTGCATGCCTCTTGTTTGCGTCTCTTTCTTCACTTTCGTTCTTTGTCTTTTGGCGCGAATTACATCGACAGGTAGGCTGGCCACACTTTATACACCACATCTTCCTTGGAATCATAGTTCTCCATGGCTGGCAAGCACCTGGGCTACTCACGTGACGTCACGTTCACCTGTGACGCGTTGTGAGGTCAGCAACGCATGCGCTAAGCTCACTTTGCTCTACCGCTGGAAACGCGTGGCAGTAAGGTACTTGGCTCTCATACAAACTTAAATGCGTTTTTACCCTTTACTGCGACGGTAATTCTTGTACAGGGCAACAATAACTCCAACAGCAGCACCAACAACAAAAAGCCGGCTTTTTGAACAATGGGACACTTCACACTTTCGCCATAAGGCTTCCCTACTCCCACTCCTTTTGTAGCTGGGCAGTTCCCATTACGTACTCCTCTGCGTCCCATTTATAGTCAAATGTAACTGGATCCTAAAAAACAAAAAAGGTGTCCTTTTAACAAGCGCAAAAGAGATGTAAGTTGGGGAAATAGCGTAATTTATTTCGAAACAAACCATTGAACTGCTTTAATACGGAGGTGTACCCGCCCCGGTGGCTCAGTGGCTAAGGCGTTGTGCTACTGAGCACAAGGACGCGGGTTCAATTCCCGGCCGCGGCGGCCGCTTTTCTGATGGAGGCGAAAAGCAGAAATGCCCGTGTGATCGAGATTTCAGCGCACGTTAAAGATCCCCAGGTGGTCAAAATTAATCCGGAGCCCACCACTACGGCGCGCCTCATCACCTGTCAAGCGTGGGCGCGCTAAAGCCCACAATCATCAGTCAATGAGGAGGTTTAAGCTTACTACGTCGCTGGGTATCTTGCTTTAAGAACACAACCTGCCAAAAAGAATGATCTCAGTGTCGGGTTCTTTTCTTCACTTTAGCGATAACAGAAGCTGTCGAAAATGCCCATCTAAGCCTTGCGAGGTTGTGCTTACTCCAAAAACACCATTCGCGATTCGTACAAGACAGCCGCATTGGTCTGGAAGATTAAAGACGTGACGATAATTACAGCTTTCTCGCTCTTTAAACTTTAAGAAATCCAACGCTGATGCCTCCGAACCGAGATTCAGCGGTGACAACTCTGTACCTAATTGTGTGTTAACACTTCTATGCGTTTCCAAGCAGATGAGATGATATCAACTTATCCTTACTGTTGACGAACGCGAACCCGTTTCACTCAGAGAAAAGGTTTGCAGATCTCTTCATCACAACAATTCAATTTATACTGTATTTTTTCACGCACTGCTCTTCTTCTTCAACCACAGTTTTTTTACGATGACAATTCTCACAAAGTTCGGGAAAATATGTAGCCACAGTGCGTGATAAAAAAATGACGCGTTATTTCAAAAATTAAATCCGCAGCGCCAGAATTAACAAATCTGTGGCATTCCACGCCGGGAGTACCCAAGCTTCAAAATTAATCATTGCGGTATCCACGTTGACAGTAGTTCCAAGAGGCACAAGCAGTGCCAGCCTTACCCGGCCAAACGAGTTCGGGAAGCCGAGCCTGATGGTGCCGTTGCAGACTTCTCTTTTGCGGCCGAGTGCAGGCAAATCCAATCCCAACTTGGACAGGTCGAACTAACCCTGCACAGGGGAGGCAAGTGTCATGATTCCGTACGAAGGAACACCCGCGGCGCCGCATCTGGCCATTTAAAAGGACACAAGCGATTTGTCGAAACCTCGTTAGTGTCTGCATCGTGCGCTTTAACCCACGCTGTACAATAAACTAAGCCCTCATCTTCCACACCCAACAACCTTCCCTCTGAGCTTGCGGTCCCCAGGTTGGCACCATGTACCACGTAGCATGGGCATGCCAACCCATTTCAGATTTGCCCTCGCTCCGCAACCGCACCTTCGAGCAGTGGATGGCTTCCCCGGCCAGCCCAGACTCGGATACCCAGCTGAAACTGGTGACCCGAGCAGGGACAGCCAGTCGAAGTCAAGGCATCCGGGACTAGGGATACCTTCCACGAGGCAAGGCCCATAACATGAGCCTCTGCTCGACGAATAAAAAAATAGTCTCTCTCTCTCTCTCTCTCTCTCTCTCCTCTCTCTCTCTCTCCTCTCTCTCTCTCTCTCTCTCTCTCTCTCTCTCTCTCTCTCTCTCTCTCTCTCTCTCTCTCTCTCTCTCTCTCTCTCTCTCTTTCCTTGTAAGATAATCGCTTTATTCGAAGCTTTTCGCGGTACCAACTGGAATGCAGAGAGGGCAAGTAATGCGTTTGAAAGTAGTGTTGCTAAAAATCATGCACCCTTCCTGCTAACGACGACAATTGTTGGACGCGAAGCTTTCTTGTGGTGGATTCTTTGGTTGGCCAATCCGACACTGCGCGTATGTTCTACTGCAGGTGTGTACCACTTTTCTAGAATACCCTCGGCAACTCTCGGAGGATGCACTACGTAGGCCTAACCATGGGGTTTCGAATGTACGGCGAGGATTGGTACCTGCTGCTTGGCGTTTGCTTCGACCATTTCGAAATGGAGCAAACGGATAGACGCCGGACTCGTAACCCGAGGGACCCAGGTTCGATTCCGGCTACGGGGAACGCCTTTTTTCCACTTCACCCACAATCATTCATCATCATAGTCCCAACGTTTGCTTTCCTGCAGTACGTACTGGATAACAACAGCATCAGTGGGGACACTAAAGCTTCGCTTTAATAAGCAACACCGTCTGTAGACCGTTGGCAGCACTCTTTAAAAAATTACTCCCACCTCCCCTTGCGGGAACCCGTGTGTAGATGCGACGCATAGGGGGTTCCGTTGTTGTTTCCGTTAGGTTGATTCTCCCATCGCGTGAAACGTGCCGTGAACACCCTGCCGCGGCTATGACGCAACACAATCCAATCCAATCCGATCCAATTCAATCCAAATCCAAATCCAATCCAATCCAAGCCAAGCCAAGCCAATCCAACCGAATCCAATCCAATGCCCCTCGCGAAAGAGTGTTCGCTATCGGAGAGGAGAGGGGGTGAGCGGCGGAGAGCGCTGCTCGCGCGGTGAGGAGAATGGGGGAGGGGTGTGGACGGACAACGACAACGCCGTATGGAGGGACAAGGCGAGTGAATGAGATGCCGTCGCATCTAAAAAGGTCGTGGCACTTTCTGGCAGAACACTAACCAGTTACTTGTCACAGACAGTACACACTAGGTACTTAGTGCTTTCACTAACTGGTCATGCATAACCTAGTAAAAAACTACACGTGGCAACGTGGATCGGCTGGGCGCGCAGTTCCACAAAGACACATTCAACACGCACATATCACACTTACACAACAAGTAAATTCAGCAAGACAACCAACGGGATGCACAAGGAGAGCGAGTATAACTTAAATACTTTAGAAATCCATCAGGTTTTTTTTTTTTTTGCTTTTATAGCCAGCAGCGGAAAGTCCACTGATAGAGTCAGTGGGCTTCTCGCAAAAATCAAATATTTCAGCGATAATTTTAGAATTAAGCATTTTAATGTGAGCATTTACAAGTCAGCATATGGATTTGCAAAAGCTTTTTAACTGTGATTTGGAGTGGGAAAACTGCTGTAGTTATTATGCTCAATAATTCATAGAATTCTGTTACTATCAGTGAATGTTAGTATCCAACACGCAGCCGTTACAAGGATCACGGTCTAGACTAGTAACGATAGCCTCATTATTCCATACATAGTGGCAGGACCTGCGTACCGTTCTGAAGGTGCTAAGGTTTGTGAGGAGTTAGTAAGCACAGCCCGTCACTACCTTTCTAGTAGCATTTTTTGTTACGAGTGTGCAGTGTGAGCTGAAAATGGCAAAACAGCCACCACGATCATCCATCATCCCGTTCAGGGAAAGTTGGCTTTCCTGTAGGGCGTATTGGCCTATAACGGCATCAGTGAGGGCAATGAAGCTTCGCTTTAATAAGCAAGAACGTCTGTATTAAGTTGCCTGCTGTGTAAGACGAAAATGGAAAAACAGCCCCTTTAGTGTTCCTCCTTCTTTCCCTTCTTTTGCTATACACGTTTATGTTTAAGGCCCCTGGGACGCCTAATTTTGCCGATCATCCGCGCTGTGGCGAGCGTCGGCGAACATGCCTTAGGCGTCTCTGCTGTCCCATTGCAACGCGAGTGATCTCACAGGCAGTTTTATGAAGGCGGCGCTGTTATAACTAAGCCAAATTCGTGTCCCGATGACTCCGTAGTGAGTGTTTACTTTAACTGCTTATTAAAAGTACGCAGGCTCTCTTAATATACAGCTGACAACAGAAGAAAAAGCATCGTGCGCCGCTCCGGCAGCAGCGCCAACTGCCTAATGACGTAACAGTGATTTGCAATGTGTTTGCATGTAATCTAAGCCTTCTAAACTTTACTTTTCAACAGTTGTACGGTTTGTAGCTACGCTTTCTTGGTTCACTCATAGGTTGCACGGGTAAATGCGCTATCAATCCGCTAACTTTAGCACTGTACACTCGGCAGTGGGTCGTCAAAGCCCACATCAGCAAATCGAGGGGGGGTAGCGAGGAGGTGCACTTTTCAACGGCACCTTTACTGTCTAAAAACACGCCCTCAAATCGACCGCGAGAACTCGGACCATGGCCTACGTACGCTAGAATTTAGTCTGGAAACGTAATTAGTCCATATTTAAAACTCGCTTTAGTGGTTCTTCAATACGACGTCTTAGGGTACCGAGACCACCCTTCGCACCAATGCGCCAACTTGGCTGCTTCGTAGTAAACACAAGTACATTGGGAATCCCAACGGCCGCATTAAACATTACATCGAAGCTAAAGTTCCCGAATACCGCATCTCCTAGCAGCCTAGCTGAATCGTTCGCAATTGTTCGCAACCTGAATCGTTGGACAATCTGGCCGGCCTACGACTCCGCTAAGCTAATCTCGTGCGTGCTTTGTGGATTGCATTCTCTCAGGAGTAAAATAGTGACTTGCCGACAACTTGTACCGTAACACGACCTGTTATGAAACCTCATTTTCTTCATGCCCCCCTGCGGTGAAGGTTCACCTACCGACTCCAAATGTACAAACGGGCACAGCGGATGCGGAGGTTGATCCCCTAAACGCATCGCGAAAACAACAAACGTTTGCGCGAGCAAATTTCGGGTATCCGTATACGATACGATGAACACCTGGGTGAACTTTTCTTGCGAGTATCTCAGGGGTGCAGCTAAAGCCAGTCTGAACGCTGCAACGGGTGACTCTAATGAGAGTTCTTACACGGAAGAATCAACTTACTGTTCCCCGTCACCTTGTTGAGCAAGGAGACGAAGATGGTCTCTATGATTTGCAATCCCTCCCGAAGACTCCATCGAGTGAGCACGCCGTTCACAAAGCACTGCGTGTAAGAGGAGCAAAAAGTGATTCGCGATTGCCGAGCATCGCATCCAATTGCATGAAAATACGTGAAACAATATGGGTACAAGGAGACACAAATAGAGGATGCAGGAGTGTAAAATAGAGGTGTACAGCAGAGGGGACGTTAAAATGTTTGGAAAGAACAAACTGTTAAAAAGGCGATGTTTTAACACGAAAGTGTTTTATTCCGGAGGTACACCAAGATTTCACTGGCGTCATATCCCATGGAAATGACGCCAGTACAACGAAGCAAGCGCCCTGTAAAGGGTGCACCCCTGCACACAGGGTGTTCTTGCGGGGAAGCAACCTTAAGTACTAAAGAGTACGTTCTACTCAGGGTTGTTCGCTTTCGGGTTTTATTTTTTTACACGAAAGTGTTTTATGCTGTATACACCAAGATTTCACTGACGTCATATCCGTCATGGAAATGACGCCAGTACACCTTTGCCGAAGCGACACGCCAGCAGGACGTCGCTCACCAAGCACACCCACAAGACAGCCGACCATCAAATCATGCTCAGCTGCAGATTTCGCTGCACATTTCACTTTCGTGTTTTACCTATTCCTATGACAGAGGAATAAACCACAGTTTTTTGTATAGGGACAAAGCCTCGGGATCCAAGAGAGAAATCTGTCGCTGCAGTCGCGTTCCGCCATTGGAGCAGCGATTGCAGCAGACAGTTACATTTTCGCTTGATCTGTTTTGCAACACGGTTTCTTGTGGCTCGAAGAAACAAACCCACCACCGGGGCAACAAATTTTCTTGGTCGCGTTGCACGAAACTTCAAAAAAATTCTGAACCGGGAAGTCTTTGATAAACACTACTTTTACCCTAATAAAACAAATTTAAATTCTGTTTTTCAGACATAACTGTAGTTTTGGCAGCCACAGGCGACTTTTTAACTTGTCCGCCAGTCATGCCAAGAAGGAACAGCTTTCCCCAGCCGCACACGAAACTAGGTTCGTTGAAGTGCGGCTCGTCAAGACAAGAGAGCCAGATTTTTATATATGGCTGTACTTACCTCACACCCATAACCATCCATGCCTATAAATCACGGTGACACGGTGGCACTTATGTAGCAAGTGACTGCCGTCAACATAGCTGGGTTGGGATGCTGTATGATTGTGCCGATTGCGCCCGTCTTCAAAATGAAGGCAGGGTATACTGTTCGTTCTCGACTTCTGAAATTTTCTCCGAATTCGCCATTAGAACAAGAAGCTGTTTCTAATTGGCTACTCTATTGAAAGACACGTCTGGTATTGAGCTTACCACAGCTGATCAACCGGAAGCAGGCAAAAAACGTTACAACCAATCAGAAAACACGTCTGGTCAAGATGGCGAATTCCAGAAAAAAATATCCAAGTCCAGTAGGAGGCTCCGGAAAACTGTGAATTTTGACAAGTTCCAAAATTTTTCTCACGGTGCGCATAAATAAAGTCTATGCTTTCAGGGACAAATTCATGGGGATCTGTAGAAAAAATGGGGCATGATTGTCGTTCCTGTCAACCCAAAGGCAAGCTTCAGGCTCCCCTACATGTCTCGTACAGTGCTTCCGCACCAAAGGTCGTTTTTTATGTACAAAATATTTGCGTAAACTTTTAAGCTTTTCTGAAATTTCTATAAATTTCCTCGCCAAAGGCAGTCGTTGACAGTGTTACTCCCCGATAGGGTAACCATATCACTGCAAATGTGGAAAGATGGGGTGGATGAGTAAGTCGTCAAACGCTGTCTTTGTTCTGTTCTGAGATTCAGGCGTCTCTGATGCAAATGAAACCAAGTCACAGGTTTTAGCTAACTTTCACGGTTCTATTTCAATGGCGAGGAAGGGGGGGGGGGAGTAATGCCTTGTTGCTTCGGGCCAACCAAACCAACACGGCATTTGATCCTTCAAAAATTACCAATGAATAAAGAAAATCCGCTTGTGATGAGTAATTTGCAAGTTATCATACCGTCCCAAATCGCTGCAACTATAGGGGTAATATAACAATGCTACTTACCACTAGCAGATGTACTAGCCCCGGCAGTAACAGTCTTGTTTGAAGCACATGTAAAAAAGCAGTTGTACAGAATTAGCGCCGTTAATTCCTTTCGGTCGCTTGAGCTAAAGCCTCAGTACATTTAATGTATAAATGCAGCAACACCACCTTTGGCGGTCTCCACATCCAACAACGGTTCCTCTAACTGAAGAGCGACCAGTCACGTTGATCATTTACTCTTCGAACAGATTATGCCAACTTCGACGCTCTATGACGAAATCTAATGGTACCAAGCTTCGTC
Organism: Haemaphysalis longicornis; assembly: GCA_013339765.2. Lineage (NCBI taxonomy): Eukaryota > Metazoa > Arthropoda > Arachnida > Ixodida > Ixodidae > Haemaphysalis > Haemaphysalis longicornis. The sequence goes on along the minus strand of CM023458.1, from coordinate 62,072,320 downwards.
CCAGCCATTACAATTCATAATCAGTAATCACCCTTTTAAAACTAGTAATTTTACGAAGATGCTTCCGCAGGTATTCCAGCGCTCCCAAGCGGTTCACGAAAAATGAAGAGGAGATCTACGCTTGTGTAGATTAAGAGTAAGAGCATGCAGCTTCAGTGTGTTGCTGAGTAAGTGATTGAATTAAGAATGTCCCTATTTGGCTGCAGTTTTTGGTCACTTCCCTTGTCATTAGGCCGACACAACTGAACAAGCTATTACCTCCCCTTCCACGCACATGTCCAGATCCGTACCGAGGCACTGCAACAAAAATAGAGGATAGAAAGTTAGTTCGTTGTTTGGACACCACTAAAAGATAGTTGTGGGCAAACTGCATTTCACTGTGCGAAATATAGGTTTAGATTGTACATCCAAGCTGTATACCACCAATCCCCCAAGCACTCGCGCCCGTGTGGAAAGAAAACTTTGGGACCCGGTTCACCATCTGGTGGGCATTTCGATTTATTCTTGCAGGTGATCTACACTGCTCGTAGGTAGGTGGCGGCTTCGTTTCATGCGCCCCTCAGTGTAACTTAGCGGCTCGTGAAAAAAAAATTGCGAAAATTGTGAAAAATTGTGAAAAAATATGTGTGAAAAAAATGATAAAAAATAGATGTCTTCGGGCCTTCATATTTTGATATGCCTTATATTGGCCCCAGAAAAATGTGTTCCCAGCAACTCATTGGTGTATCAAGGTGAAGCCGACTTTAAGGAGATGGGTGTAAGCTTTGTTTTTTGCAAGCTGGCTTTCCCAGATTGTGTTTTGGACAGTAAAGCATGGCCTTCTACTGACGGAATATGGTTACACCGAAACTTTATAATCCTCAACACTGCCGCCGCCTCTTTTCAGAGTAGTGTATGCTAGAGATGCAAGTTTTTATGAAATTTTGAGCATGCGTGAAAAAAAAACAGCTTATCTTTCGGCGTTTTTTTTTTCAGCAAATATGAAAAATTGAAGAAAGACGATTCCGCACAGATGTACAAGAAATTCGACATACGTCTTTAGGCGAAATCCGTAGATGCCTCATTAAACGCGAAAAGGGACCGTAGTTGCTGGCGAATATACGAATGAAAGCAAATTACGGTCGCTGTAAAAAGAAAATAACTCAAAAAATATACGCAGAAATCTATTTGGGTTCGAATGGGATATAAACCCGGATCGTCAAGAGCCGCAGCCAAGCGTGATAACTACAGTTCTACCCCTGTGCCGTGCCAGTTTGGAATACAATTTATCCAGATGCGTGCCGCATGACAGGGGAACGTGTCGTCCCCGCAAACACGATGCAGCCGTGAAGAAGTCTTCAATAATCACTGGCTTTGGCCTTCAAATCACATGAGACCGAAGTGCTTATTGAAATTTTCTGTTAACTCCAAAAAAAGAATATAATTGTTACATGCTGCATCGCAAACGTCCCAGCAGAGCTTCCGCTCTCAAAAGCTGCGCGCGATTTCACGTCAACTCATTGATTTGAGGAAGCGTTTCCCTTTCTGCAGCTTGGTTGCATCAAAAAATTCACAGCATATCCACGGGGTAAATGATGATGAGTGGGCGAAGCTCCTGAGGGGAAATCATCGGTAAAACCGTGACTCTTTAGTGAAAGTTCGCCCACTACATCTGTGTCCGAACGTAACGTCTAGAAAGTCTCGCTTAAACCGCGCGTCGGCACCTTGGGGCTAAGCTCGCCTGATGCGTTTTGCAGACGCCTCACGAGCTCTCACTGCATCGGGGTCTGCCTGCCGATACACGCGCTTTGTCGCCGCTTCCCGTTCTCTGACGTTTTGGAGATCCTCTTCGCGCCGCAGCCGTGCCGCTTCGCGTACGGCAGGGTCCTCGCGCCGTTGCCGTGACGCTTGGACCTCTCGTTCTCGAACGCTGGGATCTTGGCGGCGTCGTCGCGCAGCCAGACGACACGCTTCGGCCTCCCGCTCTCGTACGGCAGGATCTTGGCGGCGGCGTCGCGCAGCTTCACGGAGCGCTTCTGCCTCGCGGGCTCGCACATCTGCAGCCTATCCATCGGGCGACTCCGAGCGCGCGCCAACAGCGAACGGATTTTATTACAACGCTCCCCGCCATCTAGTAAAGAATCCAAGAACTAAACTAGAGGTAGCCACGCCCATCTAGTAAACAATCCAAGCGCATCTTTTCATCATATACAAGTACCACGCCATCTAGTAAACAATCCAAGAACTAAACTAGAGGTGGCTACATACATAAGTCGAGGATGGACAGACCCACGCCTAAGGAGCTTCGCCCCTAAAATTTTCCCCGAGAAGCTGCGTTAGTTTTTTCAATATTATCCTGGTTGAAAAAAAAGAAAAAATGTGTTTTATCCTAATGCCTTTTTTTGTTTTTTTAAACCCCTCACATCTCTAGTGTATACTCCTCGTCACGCGCGGCGTCTATCTCCTTGTCATTGCGCGATACCGTGCGCTCCTTGGTAGCAACCTGTGCGGCGCACTGGAACCTCAGCTGATTGGAGAAGCCACACTATAAAAAAATTCTGCAGAAATTAAGAGGATTATCTACTAATGCGTAGCATTCTTATGCCACTTGTCTTGAGTGTGAGTTTTTACAATCAAAGTTTTTGGTTTTTCTAAATTCTGTCCGACCAATTATCTCCATTTACGCTATTATAACGATTCGAAGGGGAACATTCGCGAAATCTGCATTATTGAGGAAATATAGGGCGTTATACGGACTGCCATTTCGCGTAATTGCTTCATAGTCTCCTTATTTTTTGGTTTTTCAAATTTCGTTCCACCAATATCTCCACTTACGCTGTAATAACGACTAAATTTGGAACTTTCGAGAAATCTGTATTATTGTGGAAATGCAGGGCTTTGCACGGTTAGCCATTTCCGTAATTGTTTTATATTTTCCTTATTTTTTTGGTTTTTCAAAATTTCGTTCCACCAATTATCTCCATTTACGCTGTAATAACGACTACATTTGGAACTTTCGAGAAATCTGCATTGTTGTGGAAATGCAGGGCTTTGCACGGTCAGCCACTTCCGTAATTGTTTTATATTTTTCTTGTTTTAGCATTTCAAAATTTATTTGTACCAATTA